>BSBM01002299.1:0-365996 GCA_027924585.1 Larix kaempferi | reverse complement strand
TATCTATCTAAATTCCTAGCCCAATATCTCTCTCTCTCTCTCTCTATCTATCTATCTATCTATCTCTCTCTCTAACACTTAACCCTCAATCTCTCTCTCTCTCTGAACCCTTATCCTCAAATATCTCTCTCTCTCTCTCTCTCTCTCTCTCTCTCTCTCTCTCTAAATACCTATCCCCAAAATTCTCTATCTCTCTAAACCCCCTAACCCCCAATCTCTCTCTCTCTCTCTCTCTCTCTCTCTCTCTCTCAACCCTCTAAGCTCCAATCCTCTCTCTCTCTCTCTCTCTCTCTCTCTCTCTCTCTAAATACCTATCCCCAAAATTCTCTATCTCTCTAAACCCCTAACCCCCAATCTCTCTCTCTCTCTCTCTCTCTCTCTCTCTCAACCCCTAAGCTCCAATCTCTCTCTCTCTCTCTCTCTCTCTCTCTCTCTCTCTAAACCCCTAAGCTCCAATCTCTCTCTCTCTCTCTCTCTCTCACACACACACAACCCCTCACCCCAATCTCTCTATCTCTCCCTAAACCCCTTCCCTAAAATATCTCTCTAAACTCTTGACACCCAATATCTCGATTTTCTATGTGTCTCTCTCTCAAATCCTCACATCCAATATCTCTCTCTCTAAACTACTTACCCCCATTATTTCTCTCTCTCCAAACCCATAGCCCCCAAATCTCTCTCTTTGTCTAAACCCCTAACCCCATTCTCTCTCTCTCTCTCTCTCTCTCTAAACACGTATCCCGCATTCACTATCTCTAAACCCTTAACCCTCAATCTCTTACTTTCTCTCTCTAATCCCCTAACCCCCATTCACTCTCTCTCTCTCTAATCCCCTAACCCCCAATATCTCTCTCGCTCTCTAAAACCTTATCCCACAATATATATATATATATATCCAATCCCCTAGCCCCAAAATCTCTCTCTCGCTTTCTAAAACCCTAACCCACAATATTTCTCTCTCTCTCTCTCTAAACCCCTAACCCACAATCCCCCATTCTCTCTAAACCCCTAATCCCCAATCTCTCTCTCCAAAACACCTAACCATCAATATTTCTCTATCTCTAAACCCCTAATCCCTAATCTCTCTCACACACACTCTAAACTCCTAATCCCCAATATTTATCTCTCCCTCTTTCTAAACCCCTATACCACAATAAATCCCAATCCCAAAATCTATATCTATTTCTAAACCTTAAACCCAATATCTATCTCCCTTTCTCTATATAAAGCCCCAACCCCTAATCTCTCATCTCTCTCTCTCTCTCTCTCTCTCTCTCTCTCAATCCCTAACCCCCAATCTCTCTCTCTCTCTCTCTCTCTCTATATATATATATATATATATATATATATATAGATATAAACCCCTACCCCCAACCTCTCTCTCTCTCTCTAAGCCCCCTAACCCCCAATCCCTCTATTTATATCTCTCTTTCTCTCTTTATGTCTCTAAAACTCGAACCTCCAATCTCTCTCTCTCTCTCTCAACCCATAAGCTGTAATCTCTCTCCTTATATCACTCTCAATCTCTAAACCCCCTAACACCCAATCGATCTCTGCCTCTAAACTCCAACCTCTCACTCTCTCTCTCTCTAAATCCCTAACCCACAATCTCTCCCTTCCACTATCTAGCTAAAGCACTAAACCCTAATCTCTCACTCTCTCTCAACTCTAACCCCCAATATCTCTCTCTCTCTAAACATTTAACCCCAAATATTTTTCTCTGAAACCCTAACCCCAAATCTCTATCTCTATATATATATATATATCTAAAACCCCTACACCCAACCTCTCTCTCTCTCTCAACCCCTAACCCCCATTCTTCCCCTCTCTCTCTCTCTCTCTAAACACCTAACCTCAAATCTCTCTCTCTCTCTCTCTCTCTCTCTCTCTCTCTCAAACCCTAAACCCTAATCTCTATCTCTCTCTATCTATATATAATAACTCTTACCCCCAACTTCCCTCTCTCTTTCTCAACCCCTAACCCCCATTCTCTCTATATCTCTCTCTATAAACTCCCAAGCCTCAATCTCCCTCATTATATCACTCTCTCTAAACCCCTAAAAACCAATCTCTCTCTCTCTCTCTAACCCGTAATCTCTCCCTCATGCTCTCTAGTTAAACCCTTAACACCTAATATCTCACCTCTCTATGAAACCCTAAGCCCGAATCTCTCTCTCCCTAAACCACTACACCTAAAATCTCTCTATCTCTCAACCCCTAACTCTCTCTTTCTCCCTCTCTAAACCCCTAACCTTAAATATCTATCTCTCCCTCTCTCTCTCTCATACCCTAACCCCCATATCAATCTTTCTCTATCTATATATCTAAACCCTGACCCTAAACCTCCCTCTCTCTCTCTCTCAACCCCTAACCCCCATTCTATCTCTCTGTCATAAAAACCTAACACCAACCTCTCTCTCTCTAAAACCCCTAACCCCGAATCTCTCTCTCTTACCCCCAATCTCTCTCTCTCTCTCTCTAAACCTGTAACCACCTCTCTCTCTTTCTCTCTATCCAATCCCCTACCCTAATATATCTCTCCCTCTCCCACTCTCTTTAAGCACTCAAAAATGAAACTCTCTCTCTAATCCCCTAATATCCAAACTCTCTCTCTCTCTCTCTCTCTCTAAACCCCTAACCCCCAACAACTTCTAATCCTCGTAATCTCTCTCTCTCTTTAAACCCCTAACACGCAATATATCTCTCTCTTCCTTTCTATCTCTCTAAACTCATTACCCCCAATCTCTCTTTTTCTATCTCTCTCTCTCTCTCTAAATTCCTAACATCCAATCTCTCTCTCTCTAAACCACTAACACCCAATCACTTTCTCTAAACCCCTAATATCTCTCTCTCTCTCTAAACCCCTAACCACCAATCTCTCTTTCTATCTCTCTCTCTCCCTTTTCCCTCTTTCTCTCTCTAAACTACTAACCTCCAATCTCATCCTACCCCCCCTTCTCTCTCTAAACTCCTAACACCCAATCTCTCTCTCTCTCTCTCTAAACCCCTAACCCTGAATCTCTCTCTATCTCTCTAATCCCCTAACCTCCAATCTCTCTCTCTAAACCCCTAATCCTCAATCTCCCTCTTTATATCACTCTCTATCTCTAAACCCCTGACACCCAATCGATTTCTACCTCTAACCTCCAATTCTCTCTCTCTCCCCCTCTCTCTCTCTCTAAACCTCTAAGCCTTAATATCCCTCTTTATATCACTCTCTATCGCTAAACCCCTAACACCTAATCAATGTCTACCTCTAACCTCCAAACTCTCTCTCTCTCTTAACCCCTAACCCCAATCTTTCTCACTCTCTCTCTCTTAAACCTTAACCACAATCTCTCTCACTCTCCCTCTCTCTCTTTCTTTAGTCTACTAACCCAGATTATCACTCCCTCTCTCTATCTCTTTCTCTATAAACCCCTAACCCCAATGTCTCTCTCTAAAAACCCCTAAAACCAATATCTCTCTCCCTATATCTATCTAAAGCCCCAAGACCTAATCATGAAAATCTCTCTCTCACTCTATATTTAAACCCCTAACCCAAAATTTCTCTCTGTCTCTCTCAACCCCAAACCCCCATTATCTCTCTCTCTCTCTCTCAACCCTTAACCCCCCCCCTCTCTCTCTATATATATATATATAAACCCCCTACCCCCAACCTTTCTCTCTCTATAAGCCCCTAACCCCCAATGCCTCTATTTATATCTCTCTCTCTCTTTCTCTCTTTATCTCTCTCTAAAACCATAACCTCCAATCTCTCTCTCTCTCTAAACCCATTAGACAAAATATCTCTCTTTATATCACTCTCTATCTCTAAACCCTTATCACCCAAATCAATCTCTACCTCTAACCTCCAACCTCTCTCTCTCTCTAAACTCCTATGCCTCAATCTCCCTCTTTATATCACTCTCTATCTCTAAGGCCCTAATACCCAATCTCTCTCTCTCTCTCTCTCTCTCTCTCTCTAAACCCCTAGTCAAAATCTCTCTCTCTCTCTCTCTAAATCCCTAACCCACAATATCTCCCTTCCAATATCTACCTAAACCCTAATCTCTCACTCTCTCTCAACCCCAAATCCCCAATCTCTTTCTCTCTCTCTCTTGAAATGTCTAACCCCAATCATTTTTCTCTCAAACCCTAACCCCCAATCTCTATCTCTATCTATCTATATATTTAAACCCCTACACCCAAACTCTCTCTCTCTCTCAACCCCTAACCCACATTCTTCCTCTCTCTCTCTCTAAACCCCTAACCACAAATCTATCTCTCTCTCTCTCAAACCCTAACCTCTAACCCCCTCTCTCTCAACCTCTAACCCTCTAACCTCTAACCCTCTCTCTCTCTCTCCTCTCTCTCTCTCAACCTCTAACCCCCAATATCTCTCTCTCTATGGATTGCCGCAGTTTTCGATGTTCCAAATCTTGAGCCTGTAAAATTACGTGTTGGACATTCTGTGCCGATAGCTATGTATTCACTGTCTCTAGACTCCGAATGTAGCAGGACTTCCCTTTTTTACCCTAGGGGGTGGCATTTAACCTAGGATCCAGCACCAAAACCATTTGATCCCGTACCATTTAGGAGCCAGCACCAGAACCATTTGATCCCGTGGAGGCAGCATTTAACCTATCGATCGCTTCAATATCTTTGGATAAATTTCCAATATAAAAAATTTAATGATTTGTTTTAGTTTTTTCTTATTTGTGGTTATTTTAGTAAAAGTATATTTTTTTTATATATAAATATGTTAAATTTTTTTTTAGTTTTTTCTTATTTATAGTTATTTTAGTAAATGTATATTTTTTTTTATATATAAATATGTTAAAATAGTTTAGTAAAATTTATTTGTTTTTGTTGCTATAATGTGTTATTTTTTCATTAAAATTTTTAATCATTTGTTTTTTCTCTTATAGTTATTTGTTTTTTAATTTTATTGTCTTTTTCTTATAAACTCTGGTATAAATGCACTCTGCCCTTCAATCACTACCAATTCATTTTGGTTTTATAAATTTGAATCTCTTTTGATAATCTTGTTTTATAGTGATCGTTCAAGAGCCATTTTTTTTGTGTAGGAGCAACAAATAAAATAAATGATGCTTTCTTGAACCCGTGGTAGGATGCTTTATTGAACCCAAAACAAATAAAATAATGAAATTCTTGTGTTCTATCAAATTTATTACTGAAAATATTTAAAAATTTGTAATTAGTGGTTTTAAATTAATAAAGTAATTATAAAGTAATTAGTGATTTTAAATTTGTAATGATGATTTTAATTTATTTTTTTTAACTTTTTTTTTTATTTATATCCCTCTCCAAAGATATAAGCTTAGTTAGAGTTATATTGAGTACATAATATTATATTTGTAAACTTTATATTTATTATATTATTATATATTTGGGTAAATTTCCAATATAAAAATTTTAATGATTTTGTTTTAATTTTTTTCTTATTTATGGGTATTTTAGTAAATATATATTTTTTATATATAAATATGTTAAAATAGTTTAGTAAAATTTATTTGTTTTTGTTGCTATAATGTGTTATTTTTTTCCTAAATTTGATGATTTGTTTCTTTTTTCTTACTTATAGCTATTTTAGTAAATGATATATATATAATTTGCTTGTTTTTGTTGTTATAATATTGTTAATTTTTTTCTTGAGAATACATGTATTATTAGGATATATTTTTGTTTACAATTATAGATCGACTATTAAATATATTAAAAGTCTTGTGTAGAGTGTTCGCAAAGGAACATAATGGAAAATTGCCTGGAAACAATTTTCTAACTCGGTATCTTGACACATGTGCCTTTGTTGTAACAGGAACTAGGATGCCATTGTGCTAGTAATAGGTGGAGGGAGGTAACTCCCAGAGAAGCCCTCCTAGTACGCCCCAAGTTGGGTGGTCGACCGTGTATACACAAGGTTTTTAAAGTGGTCTAACGAGGGGACACCCCTTTGTTGATTCTCTACACAAGCAGCCTAGGAACTAGTATGTTTTACTCTCTCTCTCTCTCTCCAAGTCTCCCTCCCCTCACCCTATCGCACTAACTCTCCCCCTCCTGCTTTGATTCTCTCTCTCTCTCTCTCCTCTCTCTACCCCTCTCTCCCCCCTCCCCAACACACTATTTCTCTTTCTCTCTCGCTCTCCTCGCTCTCTCTCTCTCTCTCTCTCTCTAAGCCCCTAAACATCCAATCCCTATATTTTTATCTCTCTCTCCTTCTCTCTTTATCTCTCTCTAAAACAATAACCCCTTACCTCTCTCTCCCACTCTCTCTAAAACCAAACACCTAATATCTCTCTTTGAACCACTAACCCCCAATCTCTCTCTCTAAACCCATATCTTGCAAAATCTCTCTCTCTCTCTCTCTCTCTCTCTCTCTCTCTCTCTCTCTCTCTCTCTCTCTCTCTAAACCCCTAACCTCAAATCTCTCTCTCCCCAAACCCTAAACCCCAATATCTATCTCTCTCTACCCCTACCCAAGCCTCTCTCTCTCTCAACCCCTACCCCAACCTACCTCTCTCTCTCAACCCCTACCCCAACCTCCCTCTCTCTCTATAAAACACTAACCACAAATATCTCCCAAATCCCCCCTCTATCTCAACCCCTAACCCTTACTCTCTCTCTCTCCCCCTTTATCTCTCTCTCTCTCTCTCTCTCTCTCTCTCTCTCTATCTCTCTACACCCCTACCCCCAACCTCTCTCTCTCTCTCTCTCAAACCCTTCCCCACAACTATTTCTTTCAATCCCTAACCACCAATATCTATCTCTCTCTGTCTATACATATAAACCCCTACCCCAACCTCTCTCTCTCTCTGTAATCCCCTTACATGCAATCCCTCTATTTTTTATCTTATTGTCTTTCTCTCTTTATCTCTCTCTAAAACCCTAAACCCCAATCTCTCTCTCCCTCTTCTCCCCACTCTCTCTAAACCCCTATCACATCATCTCTCTCTTTGAACCAATAACCCCCCAACATCTCTCTCTCTATCTAAACCTCCCTCTCCCTCTCTCTCTCTCTCCAACATCTCTCTCTCTATCTAAACCCCCCCCCCCCCCTCTCTCTCTCTCTCTCTCTCTCCAAACCCCTATACCCTAATATCTCTATATATCTCCCTCCCTCTCTCTCTCTCTCTCTCTCTAACTCTCTCTCTCTCTCTCTCTCATTCTCTAAAACTCCAAACCCCAAATCTCTCTTTTCTATCTCTCTCTATAAACTCCTAGAATCCAATCTCTCTCTCTCTCTCTCATCTCTCTCTCTCTCTTTAAACCCATAACCCCTATTCTCTCTCACTCTCTTTATTTCTCTCCTTCTCTCTCTAAACCCGAATATCTCTCTCTAATCCCGTCCTAGCCTCCAATATTTATCTCTCTATCTCTGAAACCCTAACACCCACTCGATTTCTACCTGTAATATCCTCTCTCTCTCTCTCTCTCTCTCTCTCTAAATAAAAATATCTCCCTCCCACTATCTAGCTAAACCCCTAACACCTAATCTCTCACTCTTTCAAAACCCCTAACCCCCAATATCTCTCTCTCTAAACATTCAACCCCAAATCTTTCTCTATCAAACCCTAACCCCCAATCTCTCTCTCTCTCTCTATATGTGTGTGTGTGTGTGTGTGCGTTTCTAAACCCCTACACCTAAAATCTCTCTATCTCTTAACCCCTAACCCCCATTCTCTCTCTCTCTCTAAACTTATATTCCTCAATCTCCCTCTTTATATCACTCCTATATCTCTAAACCCCTAACACCCAATCGATCTCTACCTGTAACCTGCTCTCTCTCTCTCTCTCTCTTTGAAAACCTAGCCCCCAATCTCTATCTCTCTCTTTCTATATATCTAAACCCCCTCTCTCTCTCTCTATATATATACCCCCTACCCCAAACCTCTCTCTCTCTCAACCCCTAACCCCCATTCTCTCTCTCTCACACACACATAAAAACCTACTACCAACCCCTCTCTCTCTCTCTAAACCCCTAACCTCGAATCTCTCTCTCTCTAAATGCTTGACCCCAAATCTCTCTCTCTCTCTTTCAATCCCTAACCCACAATATCTATCTCTCTCTATCTATATATATAAACCCATACCCCCAACCCCCCCCTCTCTCTCTCTATCTCTCTCTCTCTCTCAACCCCTAACCCCTATTCTCCCTCCCTCACCCCCTCTCTAAACCCCTAATCCCAATATCTCTCTCTCTCTCTCTAAACTCATAACCCCTACTCTCTCTCTCTCTCTCTCTCTCTCAATCCCTAACCCCCAATATCTCTCTCTTTATATATATATATATATATTATAAACCCTTACCCCCAACCCCTCTCTCTCTCTCTCTCTCTCTCTAATCCCCTAACCCCTAGTACCTATTTTTATCTCTCTTTTTCTCTCCTTATCTCTCTTTAAAACCCTAGCCCCCAATCTCTCTCTCCCACTCTCTCCAAACCCTAACACTTAATATCTCTCTTTGAACCACTAAACCCTTATCTCTCTCTCTCTTTAAACCCCTACTCTGAATCTCTCTCTCTCTCTAAACCCCTATACCCCAATCTCTCTCTCTCTCTCTCTCTCTCTCTCTCTCTCTCTCTCACATCCCCTAACCACAATCTCCCCTCACTCTAAAAACCTTACCCCCCAATCTCTCTCTCTAAATCACTAACCCCCCACTCTCTCTCTTTCTCTCACTCTAATCCCCTAACCCCCCAATATATCTATTCCCACTCTTTGTAAACACCTAAACATTAAACTCTTTCTCTAATACACTAATCCCCAAACTCTTTCTCTCTCAACTCACATCCCCCACACACTCTCTCTATATCCTTATCTCTCTCTCTCTAAACTCCTAAACATAAATCTCTCTCTTTCTCAACCCTAACCCGTGTTCTCCCTCCCTCACTCCCTTTCTAAACCCCTAATCCCAACATATTTCTCTCTCTCTAAACCCCTAACCCCTACTCTCTCTCTCTCTCTCTTGATCCCTAACCCCCAATATCTCTCTCTTTATATATATATATATATATATATATATATATATATATATATATATATATATAAACCCTTACCCCCAACCTCTCTCTCTCTGTCTCTCTCTCTAATCCCCCTAACCCCTACTCCCTATCTTTATCTCTCTCTTTCTCTCTTTATCTCTCTCTAAAACCCTAGCCCCCAATCTCTCTCTCCCACTCTCTCCAAACCCTAACACATAATCTCTCTCTTTGAACCACTAGACCCTGATATCTCTCTCTCTTTAAACCCCTAATTTGAATCTCTCTCTCTCTCTAAACCCCTATACCCCAATCTCTCTCTCTCTCTCTTTCTCTCTCTCTCTCTCTCATCCCCCTAGCCACAATCTCTCTCACTCTAGAAACCTTACCCCCAATCTCTCTCTCTAAACAAATAACCCCAACTCTCTCTCTTTATCTCACACTAATCCCCTAACCCCTAATATATCTATCTCTCCCACTCTTTGTAAACACCTAAACATTAAACACTCTCTCTAATACACTAATCCCCAATCTCTCTCTCTCTCTCTCTCTCTCTCTCTAAAACCCTAACCCCCAACAACTCCTAATCATCGCAATCTCTCTCTCTTTAAGCAACTAAACTCCAGTATCTCTCTCTCCCCCTCCTCCTCTCTATAAATGCGTAACCCCCAATATCTCTTTTTCTATCTCTCTCTAAATTCCTAAACCTCCAATCTCTCTCTCTCTCTCTCTCTCTCTCTCTATACCCCTAAACCACCAATCTCTCTCTCTCTCTCTCTCTCTCTAAACCATTAACCTCCAATATCATACTCCCTCTCTCTCTAAAATCCTACCACCCAATCTCTCTCTCTCTCTAAGCCCCTAACAATGAAATCTCTCTCTTTCTCCCTCTAATCCCCTATCCTCCAATCTATCTTTCTCTAAACCCCTAAGCCTCAATATCCCTCTTTATATCACTCTCTATCTCTAAACTCCTGACACCCAATCGATCTCTACATTAAACCTCCAAATCTCTCTCTCTCTCTCTCTAAACCCCTAAGCCTCAATCTCCCTCTTTATATCACTCTCTATTGCTAAAACCCCTAACACCCAATCGTTCTCTACCTCTAACCTCCAATCTCTCTCTCTCTCTCTCTCTCTCTCTCTCTCTCTCTCTAAACCTAAATATCTCCTCCCTCTCTCTCTACATGCCTAAACCCCCAATCTCTCTCTTTCTTTAAAATCCTAACCCCAATTATCACTCACTCTCTATCTATCTCTTTCTCTCTAAGCCCCTAACCCCAATGTCTCTCTCTCAAAACCCATAACCACCAATCTCTCTCTCTATCTATCTATCTCTCTAACCCCATAACCCCTAATCACTATCTCTCAATCCCTAACCATCAATCTCTCTCTCTAAACCTCTATCCTCAAATCTCTCCCCCTCTCTCTGTAAGTCCTATCCCAAAATCTCTCTCTCTCTCTCTCTCTCTCTCTCTCTCTCTCTCTCTAAATCCATAACCCCAATCTCCCTCTTTATATAAATCTCTATCTCTAAACCCCTAAAACCCAATCGATCTCTATCTCTAACCTCCAATCTCTCTCTCTCTAAACCCCTAACCACAATCTCTCTCTTTTTCTCTCTATCTCTTTGTCTAAAACCCTAACCCCTAATATTTCTTTCCCCCTCTCTCTCTAAACAAATAACCTCCAATCTCTCTCTTTATTTAAATTCCTAACACTGATTATCACTCTCTCTCTATCTCTATCTATATATCTAAAAACTTAACCCCTAATATCTCTCTCTCTAATCCCCTAACGCTTAACCCCAATATCCCTCTCTCTCTCTCTCTCTGAACCCCTATCCTCAAATATCTCTCTCCCTCTCTATTTCCCTCTCTCTCTAAATGCATGTACCCAAAATTCTCTCTCTCTCTGTAAACCCTAAACCCCCAATATCTCTCTCTCTAAACCCCTAACCTCTCTCTCTCTCTCTCTACCCCTCTATTTTTCTCTCTCCCCATCCTGCTTTGATTCTCTCTCTCTCTCTCTCTCTCCTCTCCCTCTCTCTCTCTCTCTCTCTCTCTCGATAACCCCTCTCTCCCCCTTTCTCCCCCACTTTATGTCTCCCCCCCTCCTCTCTCTCTCTCTCCCCCCCTCTTTCACCCTCCCCCCTTTCTCTCTCCCCCCTGCAACTCTCCCTCTCTCTCTCATCCTTCCCCCTTTCACCCCTACCCTCAACCCACCCCCCTCCTCTCTCTCTCTCTCTCACTCTCTCTCTCTACATATAATTCCCTAACCCCCAATCCCTATATTTTTATCTCTCTCTAAAACAATATCCTTCTATCTCTCTCTCCCACTCTCTCTATACCCAAATACCTAATATCTCTCTTTGAACCACTAACCCCCAATCTCTCTCTCTAAACCCATATCTTGCAATCTCTCTCTCTCTCTCTCTTTCTCTCTCTCTCTCTCTCATCCCCTAACCCCAAATCTCTCTCTCTCTAAAACCCCTAACCCCAAATCTATCTCTCTCTCTAAACCCGTTCCCCACAACTATTTATCTCAATCCCTAACCCCCCAATCTCTATCTCTCTCTATCTATACATCTAAACCCCTAACCCAACCTCTCTCTCTCTCTCTAATCCCCTTACACTCAATCACTATATGTTTATCTCTTTGTCTTTCTATCTGTATCTCTCTCTAAAACCCTAAATCCCAATCTTTCTCTCGCTCTCTCCCCCACTCTCTCTAAACCCTAACACATCATCTCTCTCTTTGAACCAATAACCCCAATATCTCTATCTATCTAAACCCATATCCCCAATCTCTCTCTCTCTCTCTCTCTCTCTAAACCCCTATACCCCAATCTCTCTATATCTCTCTCTCCCTCCCTCTCTCTCTCACTCTTTAAACCCCTAACCACAAATCTCTATCTCTCTCTCTCAAACCCTGACCCCAAATCTCTATATCTCTTTATCTTTATATATAAACCCCTACCCCCAACCTCTCTCTCTCTCTTTCTCTCACTTAACCCCTAACCCCCACTCTCTCTCTCTCTCTCTCTCTCTTTCTCTCACTTAACGCCTAACCCCCACTCTCTCTCTCTCTCTCTCTCTCTCTAAACCCCGAGCCTCAAATATCTAACTCGCTTAAATGCTAAACCCCAACCTATATCTCTCTCTAACTATATATCTAAACCCCTACCCTAAACCTCTCTCTCTAAACCCCTAACCCTAAATATCTCTCTCTCGCAATCACTAACCCCCAATATCTATCTCTCTCTCTCTATATATAAAACCCTACTCACAATCTCTCTCTCTCTAATTCCCTAACCCCCAATACCTCTATTTATATCTCTTTAAAACCCTAACCCCCAATCTCTCTCTCCCTCTCTCTCCCACTCTCTCTAAACCCTAACACCTAATCTCTCTCTTTGAACCACTAGCCCTCAATCTCTCTCTCTAAAACCCCTACCCCAATCTCTCTCTCTCTCTAAACCCCTACACCCCAATCTCTCTCTCTCTCTCAACCCTAATCCCCAATAACTCCTAATCTTCATAATATTTCTCTCTTTAAACCCCCAACCTCTCTCTCTCTCTCTATATATATATATATATATATAACTCTCTCTCTCACACTCTCTCTAAACTCAACCCCAAATCTCTCTTTTCTATCTCTCTCTCTAAACTCCTAGCATCCAATCTCTCCTCTCTCTCTCTCTCTCTCTAAGCCATTAACTCCCAATCACTCTCTCTAAACCTGTAACCCCCAATCTCTCTCTCTCTCTAAACCCCTAACCCCTAACCCCTATTCCCTCTCTCTCTCTCTTTCTCTCTTTCTCTCTCTAAACCATTAACCCCTATTCTCTTCCTCCCTCTCTCCCTCCCTCTCTCCCTCTCTCTCTCAACTCCTAACACCCAATCTCTCTCTCTAAACCCCTAACCCCGAATGTCTCTCTCTAATCTCTCCCTAGCATCCAATATTTCTCTCTCTATCTCTAAAACCCTAACACCCAATCGATCTCTACCTGTAATATCCTCTCTCTCTCTCTCTCTCTCTCTCTCTCTCTCTCTCTAAATCCCTAACCAACAATCTCTCCCTCCCACTATCTAGCTAAACCTCTAACTGCTAATCTCTCACTCTTTCAAAACCCCTAACCCCCAATATCTCTCTCTCTAAACATTTAACTCCAAATCTTTCTCTCTCAGGCCCTAACCCCCTATATCCCTCTCTATCCATATATCTAAACCTTTACACCTAACCTCCCTCCATCTATCAACCCTTAACCCCCATTATTCTTCTCTCTCTAAACCCCTAACCTCAAATCTCTCTCTCCTTCTAAAACCATAAACCTCAATCTATATATCTCTCTATCTATATACAAAAACCCCTACCACCAACCTCCCTCTCTCTCTCTCTCTAAACCCCTACCCCCAACCCCTCTCTCTCTCTCTCTCTCTCTCTCTCTCAACCCCGAACCCCCATTCTCTCTCTCTCTCTCTCTCTCTCTCTCTCGACTCCTAATCCTCAATCTCCCTCTTTATATCACTCTCTATCTCTAAACCCCTAACACCCAATCAATCTCTACATGTAACCTGCAATATCTCTCTCTCTCTCTCTCTTACCCATAATCTCTCCCTCACACTCTCTAGATAAACCCTTAACCCTTAATCTCTCACTCTATCTCAACCCCCATATATATATATATAAACCCCTACCCCAGACCTCTCTCTCTCTCTCTCAACCGCCATATATATATATATATATATAAACCCCCTACCCAAAACCTCTCTCTGTCTCTCTCAACGCCTAACCCCCATACTCTCTCTCTCACAAATAAAAACCTACCACCAACCCCCTCTCTCTCTCTCTCTCTATACCCCTAACCACCAATCTCTCTCTCTCTCTCTCTCTCTCTCTCTAAACCATTAACCTCCAATATCATACTCCCTCTCTCTCTAAAATCCTACCACCCAATCTCTCTCTCTCTCTAAGCCCCTAACAATGAATCTCTCTCTTTCTCCCTCTAATCCCCTATCCTCCAATCTATCTTTCTCTAAACCCCTAAGCCTCAATATCCCTCTTTATATCACTCTCTATCTCTAAACTCCTGACACCCAATCGATCTCTACATTAAACCTCCAAATCTCTCTCTCTAAACCCCTAAGCCTCAATCTCCCTCTTTATATCACTCTCTATTGCTAAACCCCTAACACCCAATCGTTCTCTACCTCTAACCTCCAATCTCTCTCTCTCTCTCTCTCTCTCTCTCTTAACCCCCAACTCTCTCTCTCTCTCTCTAAACCTAAATATCTCCTCCCTCTCTCTCTAAATGCCTAACCCCAATTATCACTCACTCTCTATCTATCTCTTTCTCTCTAAGCCCCTAACCCCAATGTCTCTCTCTCAAAACCCATAACCACCAATCTCTCTCTCTATCTATCTATCTCTCTAACCCCATAACCCCTAATCACTATCTCTCAATCCCTAACCATCAATCTCTCTCTCTAAACCTCTATCCTCAAATCTCTCCCCCTCTCTCTGTAAGTCCTATCCCAAAATCTCTCTCTCTCTCTCTCTCTCTCTCTAAACCCATAACCCCAATCTCCCTCTTTATATAAATCTCTATCTCTAAACCCCTAAAACCCAATCGATCTCTATCTCTAACCTCCAATCTCTCTCTCTCTAAACCCCTAACCACAATCTCTCTCTTTTTCTCTCTATCTCTTTGTCTAAAACCCTAACCCCTAATATTTCTTTCCCCCTCTCTCTCTAAACCAATAACATCCAATCTCTCTCTTTATTTAAATTCCTAACACTGATTATCACTCTCTCTCTATCTCTATCTATATATCTAAAAACTTAACCCCTAATATCTCTCTCTCTAATCCCCTAACCCTTAACCCCAATATCCCTCTCTCTCTCTCTCTCTGAACCCCTATCCTCAAATATCTCTCTCCCTCTCTATTTCCCTCTCTCTCTAAATGCATGTCCCCAAAATTCTCTCTCTCTCTGTAAACCCTAAACCCCCAATATCTCTCTCTCTAAACCACTAACCTCTCTCTCTCTCTCTACCCCTCTATTTTTCTCTCTCCCCATCCTGCTTTGATTCTCTCTCTCTCTCTCTCTCTCCCTCTCTCTCTCTCTCTCTCTCGATACCCCCTCTCTCCCCCTTTCCCCCACTTTATGTCTCCCCCCTCCTCTCTCTCTCTCTCCCCCCTCTTTCACCCTCCCCCCTTTCTCTCTCCCCCCGCAACTCTCCCTCTCTCTCATCCTTCCCCCTTTCACCCCTACCCTCAACCCACCCCCTCCTCTCTCTCTCTCTCTCACTCTCTCTCTCTACATATAATTCCCTAACCCCCAATCCCTATATTTTTATCTCTCTCTCCCACTCTCTCTATACCCAAATACCTAATATCTCTCTTTGAACCACTAACCCCCAATCTCTCTCTCTAAACCCATATCTTGAAATCTCTCTCTCTCTCTCTCATCCCCTAACCCCAAATCTCTCTCTCTCTAAACCCCTAACCCCAAATCTATCTCTCTCTCTAAACCCCTTCCCCACAACTATTTATCTCAATCCCTAACCCCCAATCTCTATCTCTCTCTATCTATACATCTAAACCCCTACCCCAACCTCTCTCTCTCTCTAATCCCCTTACACTCAATCACTATATTTTTATCTCTTTGTCTTTCTATCTTTATCTCTCTCTAAAACCCTAAATCCCAATCTTTCTCTCGCTCTCTCCCCCCGTTCTCTCTAAACCCTAACACATCATCTCTCTCTTTGAACCAATAACCCCCAATATATCTATCTATCTAAACCCATATCCCCAATCTCTCTCTCTCTCTCTCTCTAAACCCCAATACCCCAATCTCTCTATATCTCTCTCTCCCTCCCTCTCTCTCTCACTCTTTAAACCCCTAACCACAAATCTCTATCTCTCTCTCTCAAACCCTGACCCCAAATCTCTATATCTCTTTATCTTTATATATAAACCCCTACCCCCAACCTCTCTCTCTCTCTTTCTCTCAGTTAACCCCTAAACCCCACTCTCTCTCTCTCTCTCTTTCTCTCACTTAACCCCTAACCCCCACTCTCTCTCTCTCTCTCTCTAAACCCCGAGCCTCAAATATCTAACTCGCTTAAATGCTAAACCCCAACCTATATCTCTCTCTAACTATATATCTAAACCCCTACCCTAAACCTCTCTCTCTAAACCCCTAACCCTAAATATCTCTCTCTCGCAATCACTAACCCCCAATATCTATCTCTCTCTCTATATATATAAAACCCTACTCACAATCTCTCTCTCTATATATATAAAACCCTACTCACAATCTCTCTCTCTCTAATTACCTAACCCCCAATACCTCTATTTATATCTCTTTAAAACCCTAACCCCCAATCTCTCTCTCCCTCTCTCTCCCACTCTCTCTAAACCCTAACACCTAATCTCTCTCTTTGAACCACTAGCCCTCAATCTCTCTCTCTAAACCCCTACCCCAATCTATCTCTCTCTCTAAACCCCTACACCCCAATCTCTCTCTATCTCTCCCATTATCTCTCTCTCTCTCTCTCAACCCTAATCCCCAATAACTCCTAATCTTCATAATATTTCTCTCTTTAAAACCCCAACCTCTCTCTCTCTCTCTATATATATATATATATATATAACTCTCTCTCTCACACTCTCTCTAAACTCAACCCCAAATCTCTCTTTTTCTATCTCTCTCTCTAAACTCCTAGCATCCAATCTCTCCTCTCTCTCTCTCTCTCTCTCTCTCTAAGCCATTAACTCCCAATCACTCTCTCTAAACCTGTAACCCCCAATCTCTCTCTCTCTCTAAACCCCTAACCCCTATTCCCTCTCTCTCTCTCTTTCTCTCTTTCTCTCTCTAAACCATTAACCCCTATTCTCTTCCTCCCTCTCTCCCTCCCTCTCTCCCTCTCTCTCTCAACTCCTAACACCCAATCTCTCTCTCTAAACCCCTAACCCCGAATGTCTCTCTCTAATCTCTCCCTAGCATCCAATATTTCTCTCTCTATCTCTAAAACCCTAACACCCAATCGATCTCTACCTGTAATATCCTCTCTCTCTCTCTCCAAATCCCTAACCAACAATCTCTCCCTCCCACTATCTAGCTAAACCTCTATCTGCTAATCTCTCACTCTTTCAAAACCCCTAACCCCCAATATCTCTCTCTCTAAACATTTAACTCCAAATCTTTCTCTCTCAGGCCCTAACCCCCTATATCCCTCTCTATCCATATATCTAAACCTTTACACCTAACCTCCCTCCATCTATCAACCCTTAACCCCCATTATTCTTCTCTCTCTAAACCCCTAACCTCAAATCTCTCTCTCCTTCTAAAACCATAAACCTCAATCTATATATCTCTCTATCTATATACAAAAACCCCTACCACCAACCTCCCTCTCTCTCTCTCTCTAAACCCCTACCCCCAACCCCTCTCTCTCTCTCTCTCTCTCTCTCTCTCTCAATCCCGAACCCCCATTCTCTCTCTCTCTCTCTCTCTCTCTCTCTCTCTCTCGACTCCTAATCCTCAATCTCCCTCTTTATATCACTCTCTATCTCTAAACCCCTAACACCCAATCAATCTCTACATGTAACCTGCAATATCTCTCTCTCTCTCTCTCTCTCTCTCTCTCTCTAAATCCCTAACCTTCAATCTCTCTCTCTATCTCTCTCAAACCCTAATGCCCAATCTCTATCTCTCTCTTTCTATATATCTAAACCCCTACCCCAAACCTCTCTCTCTCTCTCTCAACCCCCATATATATATATATAAACCCCTACCCCAGACCTCTCTCTCTCTCTCTCAACCGCCATATATATATATATATATAAACCCCTACCCCAAACCTCTCTCTATCTCTCTCAACGCCTAACCCCCATACTCTCTCTCACACACATAAAAACCTACCACCAACCCCTCTCTCTCTCTAAACCCATAACCCCAAATCTCTCTCTCTCTCTCTCTCTATCTATCTATATATCTAAACACATACCCCCAACCTCTCTCTCTCTCTAAGCACCTCATCCCCAATCCCTTTATTTATCTCTCTCTCTCTCTCTCTCTCTTTCTCTCTCTCTCTCTACACCCCAACACCTAATCTATCTCTTTGAACCAGTAACCACCAATCTCTCTCTCTTTAAACTAATACCCCCCAATCTCTCTCTCTCTCTCAACTCATATCCCCCGCACTCTCTCTAGATCCCTATCTTTCTCTCTCTAAACCCCTAACACTAAATCTCTCTCCCTCTCAACCCCTAACCCATATTCTCCCTCCCTCACTCCCTCTCTAAACCCCTAATCCCCAACATCTCTCTCTCTCTCTCTCTCTCTCTAAACTCCTAACCCCTAATATCTCTCTCTCTCAATCCTTAACCCCCAATTTCTATCTCTATCTCTATCTCTCTATATATAAACCCTTACCCCTAACCTCTCTCTCTCTCTCTCTCTCTAATCCCCTAACCCCTAGTCCCTCTGTTTTTATCTCTCTTTCTCTCTCTAAAACCCTAACGCCCAATATCTCTCCCACTCTCTCCAAACCCTAATACCTAATCTCTATGTTTGAACCACTAAACCCTACTCTCTCTCTCTCTCTCTCAACCCCTACTCTAAATCTCTCTCTCTCTCTAAACCCCTATACCCCAATCTGCCTCTCTCTCTCTATCCATCTCTCTCTCTCTCTCTCTCTCAAAACCTTACCCCCAATCTCTCTCTCTAATCCCCTAAACCATACTCTCTTTTTTCTCTCACTCTAATCCCCTATCCCCACTCTCTCTCTTTCTCTCACTCTAATTCCCTAACCCCCAATATATCTCTATCTCCCACTCTATGTAAACACCTAAACATTAAATTCTCTCTCTAATAGACTAATCCCCGAACTCTCTCTTTCTCTTTCTCTCAAACCCTAACCCCCAACAAATCCTAATCCCCGCAATCTCTCTCTCTTTAAACAACTAATCACTAGTATCTCTCTCCCCCCCCCTCTCTCTATAAACTCCTACCCCGAATCTTTCTTTGTCTATCTCTCTCTAAATTCCTAACATCCAATCTCTCTCTCTCTATAAACCCCTAACCACCAATCTCTCTCTCTCTATCTCTCTAAACCACTAACCTCCAATCTCCTACTCCCTCTCTCTCTCTAAAATCCTAACACCCAATCTCTCTCTCTCTCTAAGCCCCTAACACTAAATCTCTCTATTTCTCCCTCTAATCCCATAGCCTCCAATCTCTCTTTCTCTAAACTTGTAAGCCTCAATATCCCTCTTTATATCGCTCTCTATCTCTAAACCCTTGACACCCAATCGATCTCTACCTTAAACCTCAAAATCTCTCTCTCTCTCTCTCTCTAAACCCCTAAGCCTCAATCTTCCTCTTTATATCACTCTCTATCTGTAAACCCCGAACACCCAATCGTTCTCTACCTCTAACCTCCAATTTCTCTCTCTTTGTATCTCTTAACCCCCAACTCTAATATCTCCCACTCTAACTCTCTCTCTCTATCTAAATCCCTAACCCACAATCTCTCCTCCCTCTCTCTCTCAAAACCCCTAACCCTCAATCTCTCTCTCTTTAAAATCCTAACCCCAATTATCACTAACTTTGTATGTCTCTTTCTCTCTAAACCCCTAACCCCATTGTCTCTCTCTCAAAACCCCTAACCACCAATCTCTCTCTCTATCTATCTATCTATCTCTTTAAAACCAATCCCTAATCGCCATCTCTCAATCCCTAAACCCAAATATCTCTCTCTAAACCCCTAACATCAACTCTCTCTCTCCCTCTCTCTATAGGTCCTATCCCCAAATTTCTCTCTGTCTCTCTCTCTCTAAACCACTAACACCTAATATCTCACTCTCAACCCCTAACCACCAATATCTCTATTTATATCACTCTCTCTTTCTCTCTTACGAAACCCCTAACTTCCAATATCTATCTCCCTCTCTCACTAAACCCCCTAACACCCAATGACCTCTCTTACTCCCCTCTTTATCTGAAATTTGAATCCCAACCTCTCTCTCTCTCTAAACACCTAACCCCCAATCTCTTTCTATAAAACCCCAACTCCCTATCTCTCTCTCTTTCTCTCTATCTAGACATGTTAGCCCCAATCTCTCTCTCTCTCTCTCTCTCTACCCAAATACCCTCTCATTGTGAACCTACCCCTCCCTCACTCTCTATGTCTCTCTCTACCCTTCCACTAACCATCAATACTCCCCCTGTTATCTCTCTCTATATCTAAACCCCTATTAAACACCAATTTCTCTCTCCCTCTAAGCCCAAAATATCTCTCTCTCTAAACCCCTAACCTCTCTCTCTCTCTTTAAACCCACAACCCCAATATCCCTCTTTATATCACTCTCTATATCTAAACCCCTAACACCTAATCGATCTCTATCTCTAACCTCCTCTCTCTCTCTCTATCTCTCTAAACCCCTAACCACAATCTCTCTCTTTTTCTCTCTATTTTTGTATCTAAAAGCTAACCCCTAATATCTCTCTCCCTCTCTCTCTCTAAACCCCTAACTCCCAATCTCTCTCTTTATTTAAATTCCTAACACTAATTATCTCTCGCTCTCTCTCTCTCTCTCTCTCTGTATATATATATATATATCTAAAAACTTAACCCCTAATATATATATCTCTCTCTCTCATCCCCTAACCCTTAACCCCAATCTCCCTCTCTCTCTCTCTCTGAACCCCTATCCTCAAATATATCTCTCCCTCTCTATTTCCCTCTCTCTTTAAATGCATGTCCCCAAAATTCTTTGTCTCTCTCTCTCTAAACCGTTAACCTCCAATCTCTCTCTCTCTAAACCCCTAACCTCTCTCTCTCTCTCTCTCTCTCTCTCTCTCTCTCTCTCTCTCTCTCTAAACCCCAAACCTCAAATATATCTCTACCTCTCTCTGTAATCCCTATCCCCAAATCTCTCTCAACCCCTAACCCTCAATCTCTCTATTTATATCTCTCTCTTTCTTTTTCACTAAACTACTAGCTTCCAATATCTCTCTTCCTCTCTCTATAAACCCCTTAACACCCAATCTCTCTCACTCCTATCTCTCTCTAAAACCAAAACTTCAATCTCTCTCTCTCTCTATCTGTCTAAATTCCTAACCCAATCTCTCTCTCTCTCTCTCTCTCTCTCTCTCTAACACTTAACCCTCAATCTCTCTCTCTCTCTCTGAACCCCTATCCTCAAATCTCTCTCTCTCTCTCTCTCTCTCTCTCTCTCTCTCTCTCTAAATCCCTATCCCCAAAATTCTCTATCTCTCTAAACCCCTAACCCCCAATCTCTCTCTCTCTCTCTCTAAAACCCTAAGCTCCAATATCTCTCTCTCTCTCTCTCACACACACACACACACACAACCCCTCACCCCAATCTCTCTATCTCTCCCTAAAACCCTTCCCTAAAATATCTCTCTCTAAACTCTTGACACCCAATATCTCATTTTCTATGTGTCTCTTTCTCAAATCCTCGCATCCAATATCTCTCTCTCTAAACTATTTACCCCCATTATTTCTCTCTCTCTCTAAACCCATAGTCCCCAAATCTCTCTCTTTGTCTAAACCCCATTCTCTCTCTCTCTCTCTCTAAACACTTATCCCGCATTCACTATCTCTAAACCCTTAACCCTTAATCTTTTACTTTCTCTCTCTAAACCCCTAACCCCCATTCACTCTCTCTCTCTCTAATCCCCTAACCCCCAATATCTCTCTCGCTCTCTAGAACCTTATCCCACAATATATATATATATATATCCAATCGCATAGCCCCAAATCTCTCTCTCGCTTTCTAAAACCCTAACCCACAATATTTCTCTCCCTCTCTCTAAACCCCTAACCCACAATCCCCCATTCTCTCTAAACCCCTAATCCCCAATCTCTCTCTCTAAACAGCTGACCATCAATATCTCTCTATCTCTAAACCCCTAATCCCTAATCTCTCTCTCACACACTCTAAACCCCTAATCCCCAATATTTATCTCTCCCTCTCTAAACCCCTAATCCCCAATATTTATCTCTCCCTCTCTATAAATCCCTAACCTCCAATATCTCTCTCTCTAAACCACTAACCCCCAATATCTCTCTTTCTCTTAATCCCTCTCTCTTTAAAGCATAACCCCCAGTCTCTCCCTCTTTCTAAACCCCTATACGACAATAAATCCTAATCCCCAAAATCTATATCTATCTCTAAACCCTTAAACCCAATATCTATCTCCCTTTCTCTATATAAAGCCCCAACCCCTAATCTCTCATCTCTCTCTCTCTCAATCCTTAACCCAAATTTCTTTCTCTCTCTCTCTCTCTCTCTCTCTCAACTGCTACCCCAAACCTCTCTCTCTCTCTAAACCCCTAACCCCAAATCTCTCTCTCTCTCTCTCTCTCAATCCCTAACCCCCAATCTCTCTCTCTCTCTCTCTATATATATATCTAAACCCCTACCCCCAACCTTTCTCTCTCTCTCTCTCTCTATATATATATATCTAAACCCCTACCCCCAACCTCTCTCTCTCTCTCTAATCCCCTCACCCCCAATCCCCCTATTTATATCTCTCTTTCTCTCTTTATGTCTCTAAAACCCGAACCTCCAATATCTCTCTCTCTCTCTCTCTAAACCCATAAGCCATAATCTCTCTCCTTATATCACTCTAAATCTCTAAACCCCTAACACCCAATCGATCTCTACCTCTAAACTCCAACCTCTCTCTCTCTCTAAGCTCCTAAGCCTCAATATCCCTTTGTATATCACTCTCTATCTCTAAATCCTTAATACCAAAATGATCTCTACCTCTAACATCCTCTCTCTCTCTCTGTAAACCCCTAGCCAAATCCCTCACTCACTCTCTCTCTCTAAATCCCTAACCCACAATCTCTCCCTTCCACTATCTAGCTAAAGCACTAAACCCTAATCTCTCACTCTCTCTCAACCTCTAACCCCCAATATCTCTCTCTCAACCTCTAACCCCCAATATCTCTCTCTCTCTAAACATTTAACCCCAAATATTTATCTCTGAAACCCTACCCCCAAATCTCTATCTCTCTATATCTATATATCTAAACCCCTACACCCAACCTCTCTCTCTCTCTCTCAACCCCTAACCCCCATTCTTCCCCCCCCTCTCTCTCTCTCTAAACACCTAACCTCAAATCTCTCTCTCTCTCTCTCAAACCCTAAACCCTAATCTCTATCACTCTCTATCTATATATTATAACCCTTACCCCCAACCTCCCTCTCTCTCTCTCAACCCCTAACCCCCATTCTCTCTATATCTCTCTCTATAAACTCCCAAGCCTCAATCTCCCTCATTATATCACTCTCTCTAAACCCCTAACAACCAATCAATCTCTCTCTCTCTCTCTCTCTCTCTCTCTCTAACCCATAATCTCTCCCTTGCACTCTCTAGCTAAACCCTTAACACCTAATATCTCACTCTCTCTGAAACCCTAAGCCTGAATCTCTCTCTCCCTAAACCACTACACCTAAAATCTCTCTATCTCTCAACCCCTAACTCTCTCTTTCTCTCTCTCTAAACCCCTAACCTTAAATATCTATCTCTCCCTCTCTCTCTCTCATACCCTAACCCCCAATATCAATCTCTCTCTATCTATATATCTAAACCCTGACCCTAAACCTCCCTCTCTCTCTCTCTCAACCCCTAACCTCCATTCTCTCTCTCTCTCATAAAAACCTAACACCAACCTCTCTCTCTCTAAAACCCTAACCATAAATCTCTCTCTTACCCCCAATCTCTCTCTCTCTAAACTTGTAACCACCTCTCTCTCTTTCTCTCTATCCAATCCCCTTCCCTAATATATCTCTCCCTCTCCCACTCTCTTTAAGCACTCAAAAATGAAACTCTCTCTCTCTCTCTCTCGAAACCCCTAACCCCTAACAACTTCTAATCCTCGTAATCTCTCTCTCTCTCTCTTTAAACCCCTAACACGCAATATATCTCTCTCCCTTTCTATCTCTCTAAACTCATTACCCCCAATCTCTCTTTTTCTATCTCTCTCTCTCTCTAAATTCCTAACATCCAATCTCTCTCTCTCTAAACCACGAACACCCAATCACTCTCTCTAAACCCCTAACCCCTAATATCTCTCTCTCTCTCTAAACCCCTAACCACCAATCTCTCTTTCTATCTCTCTCTCTCCCTTTCCCTCTTTCTCTCTCTAAACTACTAACCTCCAATCTCGTCCTACCCGCTCTCTCTCTCTAAACTCCTAACACCCAATCTCTCTCTCTCTTTAAACCCCTAACCCCGAATCTCTCTCTATCTCTCTAATCCCCTAACCTCCAATCTCTCTCTCTAAGCCCCTAATGCTCAATCTCCCTCTTTATATCACTCTCTATCTCTAAACCCCTGACACCCAATCGATTTCTACCTCTAACCTCGAATTCTCTCTCTCTCCTCCTCTCTCTCTCTCTAAACCTCTAATCCTTAATATCCCTCTTTATATCACTCTCTATCGCTAAACCCCTAACACCTAATCAATGTCTACCTCTAACCTCCAAACTCTCTCTCTCTCTTAACCCCTAACCCCAATCTCTCTCACTCTCTCTCTCTCTTAAACCTTAACCCCAATCTCTCTCACTCTCCCTCTCTCTCGTTCTTTAAGCTACTAACCTCGATTATCACTCCCTCTCTCTGTCTCTTTCTTTCTAAACCCCTAACCCCAATGTCTCTCTCTAAAAACCCCTAAAACCAATATTTCTCTCCCTATATCTATCTAAAGCCCCAAGACCTAATCTTAAAAATCTCTCTCTCTCTCTCTATTTAAACCTGTAGCTAGGGTTTTACCCCTAGCTTGTGCAAATGAGCACCTACTAAGGAGAATGGACTCCTTAGTAGCAGTTCAGTATATTAAACTAATTAAGCTAAAACAACAATTAAATTACTTCTAAAATATTGCATGAAACATAAACATCAAATGAAAAGAATGACTTTTTCTATTAATGTTACCTTGAATGTCAAGGTTTGATGAAGCCCTTTGCAGTGTCCAAGAGGATGCTCCAAGATTCAATATGCTCCTTCTCCTTCTCCAATGATGGGAATGGGACAAAGGTGGCTCTCAAGGTGAAAATAGTTCAATGGTGAACTAGGGTTTCGAGAGAGATTTTGGCAGAGTAAGGGTGCTTGTGATTGTGGATGTGGAATAAGGGATCTCCACCACCTATTTATAGTTTTTTGGTGGTGGAGTGCTGACCCATGGTTTTGGGAAACACATGGTTTTATGCAGCTGTATAGGGTTTTTTTCCTCCTTTTCCTCATTATTTTATATTTTTTATTCCCTTTTTAGGGGATTTTTGCTATTTTTGGAGGAAAAGGGGGTTTTTTAGCCTTTTTTAGGCTATTTTGATGGTTTTGTGGCCTTTTGGAGGCTTTTTAATGGGATTTTTTGGGATTTTAAGGGAAATATGGTAGGAAAATGGACAAATGAGCCATATAATGTGGTAGATGAGGTAGTGAACACTTTTTGGGTGTTAACAGATTGCCCCCTGATGTGCGAGGGCAGGAGCTCATCGTATGGCCGATGGACATCATAAGTCATGAATGGTTTTCCTGGGATGTGGAGAGAAGAGAAGAAACAAACTGGAGCCCGGAACAACGATCCCGAACAACTGCAAGAACTAAAAGTACATAACCTCAATAATGGATGAGGAATCATCTGATCATATGGACGAGGCGGGCATACCCATGCTCGTATCAGAATATAACAATAACAATGGGGTCCAAAAATGGGGACCTGAAATATACATGACCTCAAATACTGACTGAGGATTAATCTCAATATATGGACGAGGTGGGCATACCCATGCTCGTATCAAGATACATAAAAAACTGTGAGGCCCGAAAAAGAGGGACCTGAAAGATACATAGAGAACCACTGTGTACATCATAAGGGTCCAGAGGGGACACAAATCTGGGACATATTGCTGGGCTGACCATGTCTGTGCTGAAGAGCTGATACAATGGAACAATCAACAGTGCTACTGAATGTGGTACCAAAGGAACTAATGAGTTGCTGGATCAGAGTGACAAGGGGTACACTCGCAATGGTACACTGAACTGGAACTGATCTGGGTACTCAAGGAAGCATAGAACTGGATGGCTTCTGAATACAAACGCCAACGCAGCCCAGACATCCACAGGAACATACAACTGGGCGTTCCGAAATGACTCACCAATGTGCTAGAGTCGGGGGAAATCTGGGGTCTTCGACTAAAAACTGATGGGATATAATCCTACGCGATCCTCAACGATGCGATCAAGGCGCTGAAGTCGAGCATGTGAGGAACAACCACTCGGAGAGGCAATGATGACTCTTCTCAGAATGATCCGTAGGCACTTACCACAGATGGTGATAAGTCCAAGGCGTAGGGACCTCTAGGCCTATCCTCTGGAATAGAGGGGCTGTCGTCGATAGAGGGAGACCTGTAACTACCAAGGCAATGATGTTTCCTTGACAGGAGCGCGAGGTGAAGAACCGAAATGTGATAGTACTGATGGCAGGACTGACCAAACTGTGGGGGGGAAATTGGGCAAGTAGAGTGGGTGGACTCAAACTTCCTTTGTTCAGAGTATGATAATGGGAATGATCTGGCAGCATATGAAACTGACTGAGGGGAAAGGGATCATAGCTGTAATGGATCTGGGAGGATAACTGGCTGAGGGAGACTCAAGCGGGTATAAAATGGCAGGAGACTACAGAATACTCTGAACAAAGGCGACCTGATTGGGGGTGCTGCCGAGATGATCAATCTTAGTGCCAGGAGGCACGAGAGGGTACTTCTTCATGGGTTAAGGAACTAGAAGAAGTATGTGTAAAATGATACTGTCGTGTGGATTTTACGAGCCCAGGACAGTTCATGCTCGTGGTTGCTTTCAATTTTAAGGAGTCTGGAAGTGATAAGAGGACTCTAAAGTGATGGAATGGTACTATCGTGTGGATTTAACGAGCCCAGGACAGTGCATGCTCGTGGTTTCTTTCAATTTTAGAGAGTCTGAAAGCAAATAAGAAGACTCCAGGGGGTTGCTTTTTCGTAGATTTAGTCTCCAAGGCCCAAAGAAGCATAAAAGGATGCAATGAAGAACTCTTCTAGCCGGTGTGACTAGAGTATTCCTTTTTCGTAATTAGTCTACCAGGTCCGGAAAAGGGTTAAACTTATACCAGATAGACGCCCTTTCAGGTACTTTAGCGAGCATGAAAGGAAGCAAGATAGTCGGTGATCTTTTCATTCTTTTAGGAGTCAGAAAAGAGCTTAACGGAAACTCCCTAAGTGCCTTTTTCGTAAAGGACTTGTCCGGCCCGAAAAAGGGATAAAATTATACCGAACAAAAGGAATGGCCAGGCAAGGAGGAAGTGTTCAATCAAGGAACAGTAATGATCACCAAGAACGAGGGTAGGTGGGAACACCGATGGACCTCCTTGCGGGGTAGATGAAATGGTGGCAAAATAACGAAACATTTGCAGTGTGATAGGAGTGAATGGCTCATGTTAAAATGTGGAACAATCCGACAGCGGCCAATGTGGCACGCAAACCGAGGTAGCAAGGTGTAGGGACACAGTGTTGAAATTGTACCAAGTGAGAGCGAGAAATGATCTCAAGCATCATCACGAGCTCAGAAAAATGAATCCGGCGATATAAAGGATGTCAAGAACGGGTAACGGCCGATGTGGCGCGCACACCGAGGTGACGAGGGAATTTTGAAAAATGCCCAGAAAATCGGGGGGTGAGAGCGAGAAATGATCTCAAGCATCATCACCAGCTCGGAAAAATGAATCCGATGATATAAAACATGTGAGAAACGGAGAACGGCCGATGTGGCACGCAAACCGAGGCGACTAATGGCGTCTGAAAAAATGGGTAAAAAATGGCAGAACAAAAATAATGCAACGAGGAGACTATCATGACCGTCATGCCGTGCTGATTCCAATGGTGGAAACGGTTTGTAAAACGGACTCCGTATGGGGCCAGAATGACCAAAACAAGAAAAAGTCAACTGACTATAAATAGTGGTGGGTCCAACATGACATGTGTCATTTGTACTTGTTGACTTTGACTTGTGTTTTGAGTGGACCAGAGCTTAGGTGGCATTTCTGGACGATCCGTCTGGCTGTTTGCAGATCCGTGAGATACAGGTATTTCATTAAACTCATACCTGCATATTTTTTCGGGTTGGGGGTTGGGTAGTGGGTCCCAGGGTTGATTTGTACAGTCCACGTGGGGTGGACCGCGGGTTAGGGGGTCGAAACCGCGGTTGAAGACCGCGAGTTTCGGGCCGAACCACGCGGTTGGAGACCACGTGTTTCTGGCCGAACCACGCGGTTGGAGACCGCGTGATTTCTGGATGGAACCGCGGTCGAGTGCCGCGAGTTCCAAGGAGGAACACGCGGTTCCCAACCGCGGGTTTTGGGCTGACAGGCGCGGTTGGGAACCGCGACCATGTGCCTGACAGCCGCAGTCGGAAACCGCGGCAGGAAGCCCGAAAGCCGCGGTTTTGGGCCGAGCTATTGGGGCTTCTAGGAAAGGGAAAAGTACTTTACTTTAGTTGACATGGGTCTGATGAGTTCACTTTGTGTGATTGGTAGGATGCCCCAGGTTCTCTGGAGAGAGCGGGAGATCCCAGATGAGACGATGGGTTTCATTCGAGGGAATCACCATGTGTGAACTGTGCTGGGACTGTGCGGACTACTGAAGTTCGCACAGATACCTATGATACGGACAGCAACATTGTTGCTGAACCGTCTGATCAGCTTCTGGGAGCCGGACATACAGGCTTTCCGGGTACAGGGTGAGAGGGTGGACCTCACCCTGACCGATGTATACTTTTTGACGGGGTTGCCCTGCCTGGGTAGGGTGGCAGATACACAGCCGCGGGTCGCCGCGGATGTTGACATGGAGGACATGTTAGAGAGGTAATGTGGTCCGGACGCGGTTGTGCATAGGAATGCACTCCTGGTGAAGGACCTACAGGAGCCGGCAGTGTGAGCCATGGCGGCGTGTGTGGTGTGGGTATTGGGTTCCCAGTCACCGGAGAAGGTGTCTGGGGGGCAGATGCAGATGGTAGAGCGCGTACTGGATGGGGTGTACTACGCGTGGGGCCAGATGTTCCTGACCTGCGTTCAGCGAAGGAAGATGGCAAGGGTTTTTGCTTTGGGTCCTTCCTATGTGCCTTCTTTATGGAGAGGGTACCCACACTGCGGCCACGGGTGCCGATTAGGGCAGGAGGTATGAGAGAGCCGAGGATGGTCCGTTGGGGCGAGATGATGCGTCGTCGTGGTGGCGGCGACGTCGGTCGGTAATTTACGCAGGAGTTGTACCTGCAGTGGCTCCAGATACCCCTGACACTGGACGACTTCCCGTATCGGGACATGGACTTCACGGGAGATCCGGAGGCGCCACGAGCACCAGGACAGGCATGGGGTCCCGACGGTACGTATGTGTTTTTATTGCATGTTATGTATGTCAAATTTTATGTATATGATAGTAGATAGATATACTGTGACTGACGTATGGGTGATCTTGCAGATGTGGGACCGAGGCCACCTCCAGGACATGTGGCGCGGTGGGGTATTGTGGCCTTTCCAGCTCTGCCTGGACGAGGAGAGGTGCGGCGCCGGGATCCAGAGGTGACCCTAGAGTCTGTACGGGAGCTACTAGATCGGTTATTGATAGGAGTGACCGACGAGGGATGGCGAGATGTCGATCCTGATGTGGTGCGGGATTGCATGGGGGCACCCCGTGAGTTCAGATCCATCGCGATCCGGGTGGCGATTTTGGTGGACCGGGCTCGAGCACAGGAGGCCGGAAGAGACGAGGACTTGCCGGAGGAGGAGCGAGGGGAGGACTCAGAGGCAGCCGATGCCGGCAGTGATGCAGGATACGACTCCCACTAGGGGGTGTAGGGGACTCCCCCCGAGTTTTGTAGCTACGGCATGTATGTAGATGAGGATTTAGGCATGTATAGCCATGTTTTGTATAGCTGAGTACAGGGGTACTCAGGACATGTATAGTATTGAACATGTATATTTTTTGATATATATATATGCACGTGGATGCACCTTTTTGTATTATGTTGATGTATTTGTACGCACGTGGATGCGCTTTATGGGTTGTGATATGTTTACTTTGCACGTGGATGCAAGTAGGTTAGGATGTTAGGCACGTGGATGCCCCTATGGATATGTATGTGGTTTATGTACATGGATGCAAATGTGGATGCGATGCAATTGTTTTTGGGTTTTTATATATTTTTATGAGATGCTATGGGATGATGATGCATGATGTTACATGGTGTGATTGATATGCCAATCTAGGACGTTGGTGGCCATTTGGTCTGCGACACTATTTTGGGCTCTGGGGACATGTGTGAATGTGATGGATCCAAATTGTCGACTGAGTTGTTTTGTGCGCAGGAATTTTCTAAAAAGGCAGGGATCACGCACCTGGTAGCAGTTGTTGAGCTGGGAGACAAGTAGCTGGGAGTCAAGGAACACATGAAGGTGACTTATGCCTATTTGGAGGGCGGCAGTCAGGAGACCGGTCACAGCATCATACTCCGCCTGGTTATTGGTAGCAGCGCCTATACATATTCCGTCAAGGTGAATCATCTCGTTGGAAGGGGAGTACAAGACCCATGCTGCAGAAGCCAGGTTGGGAGACCAACGGCTTGCACCGTCAGCGAAGCCAGTGTAATGAGGTGGAAGGTGGTCTATCTGTAATCATGCAGAAAGGATGAATGTAAGATGATGGTAAAAAAAAGTGAAAAACAAAAAGAGAGCAAACTGTACAATGCAGACCAAAATGGGGCCGCGAGTTATTCTATGGATAGAGACTTCTTAGGATGAAACCCATCATGGGGGTTGCGTAAAGGAAGGCCTTCAGAGTTGGTTTCAGTAAGAACATGGAGTTCCTCTGGCCGTGTGTCTATGTGATGTTTGAGAATGGCGGGGTTGAACCCAGGCATTCCGTTAGAGGGCCAAACAAAGACATCACGGAACTCTTGGAAGAGTTGTGTATAATCCTCAATCTCCCGCTCGCTGCAGGAGGCTCCTAAAGTGATGAGTTCAGGGGCATATCCGGGGAACTTTGAGGGAGGAAGAGGATGTTATTTCTGATGAACAGGGGTTACATCAGGCCATGTGTCAATGTGGTGCTCTATAATTGCGGTGTCACGACCAGGCATTTCGGTAGAAGACCAGGCAAAGACATCACGGAATTCTTTGAAAAGGTTTATGTAGTCCTCAATCTCTTGTTTACTGCAGAATGCTCCTAAAGTGATGAGTTCAGGGGCACGTCCTGGGGCAGCAATATCAACTTGGATGACGGGTGAGATGTTGGCCATGTTACCTTCCTCGAAGGCATCAGGAGCAGGAATAGGGTCCTTGAACCAGTCAACCTTGGTGGGGAGGAAGTCTTTGGATTCAACCGCGTATTGGGTAGCGGTGCTGGGGGAGGATTCTTCGGGGATGAAATAGGAATGGTGGTGCATATCATCCCAAGGATAATCCGGGGCAGTAAGGGCCTCAAGAATCTCCTCATCAGTACGGAAAGTCTGCGTCGTCAAATCGTTTGACGAGGGGGTAGTGGTTGAAGAGATTATATAGATGGTATTGACCTCTCCGGAAGTTGAAGAGTCTGGGGGGTAGATCTCCTCAATGGTAGGTGGTGCCGTCTCAAGATCCAGATTGTTCATCTCATAGAGAGCCGCTCTGTAATCCGGGAGATCGGGACAATGATGTGAATAGTGCCCGTAAATACCGCAGATGGCGCAGGAGTGGTTGGTACGTAGGGACTTATCTTTAGGCTTAGGAGTGGGGTTTAGTTCGACAGTTGGGATGTTGGGGTCATCATGGAGCATTTGCATGTGCTTCTGCAATGCGGGTAACTGTGGGCATTGGTGGGTCGCATGGCCCAACTCGTCACACAGCGAGCATTTGGGAGGAGCACGAAACACTGGAGGGTTCTTGACTGTCTTTGGAGGTGGTACGACAGTGTAAGGTTGTGGACCTCTGCCCCCAGTGGGTTTGGGAGTAGGACGAGGTGTCGTAGAGGACGAAGGGGTAGAGACACCGGGAGGTGGCTTAGTGGTAGTAGCCATGGGTTGCACCGGTTGGAGGACGACATCTGGTGTCGGCGGGCGAACGGGAGGCGAAAGATACCATACAGGTAATCCCAAAGTTAACCCAGGGAGGCTAAGGGTAGCCATGACCGGGGCGCTTACGACTCCTGATGGAGGAACTAGGAAAGGGATCGTATGGATCGGTGTAACACCAATGTGGCTAGGTACCAATGGTGGTTTAGGCAACAAGGGTGGTTGAGTATTAGGTAGTAGGTTGTCGTGGGACAAGGTACATAAGTCAGACATTTCGGGCGTAGATGACGGCGGAGGGATGGATTGAAAGGTAGAGTTCATCGGAGCGTCTGAGTAGACTCCAGGCCCCATAGAGGAAACAAACGAGGTGGTGGCAGGAGAAACAGGTTGTTCAACCACGGGGAGAACATTTTTCGGTGCCGCCGGAGCACTGGGATCATAGTATGTGAGCTGGTCAATCTTAACCACGCGTCCTTCATGGGGGAACATCATGGTGCGAAAGACAGAAGAGGCAACCGCCCGCATGGCATACATGTAGCTGCAGCCAAGTAAAAGGTTGTAATCCAATTGGGCGTTGATTACCTCTATGTCAATAACGACTGTTTTACCACCCAACTGGATGGGGACATTGGCTAGGAGGCCTTGGGGCTGAGCCGAACGACCGTCGTAGGCGCGTAATGCAGTGGTGGACTGCTTGAGAGGAGGGGATCCTAGCTTCTGCCATACAAATGTAGACATGATGCATGTGGAAGCACCCTCATCGATGATGCACCGATGGATGACAAGATTCCTAACGGAGACAGTAACTTGGAAGGCTAAGCTGGAAGGTAGGCGTGGTTCAGACTGGTCTAAATCAAATGCCATCAAATGCGAATTAGTTGGGTCAATCCCCCCAATGGCGGAAAGTAAAGTCTTGCGCTGGGAAGGGCAGTTCTTCAAGACTTCTAACGCAGACATGGCTGTGGGAGATTGGGCTAGGTCGTCTACGATGTTGTAGTTTGACGCAGCGCGCGCTTTAGGGTTATTGTTGATTCGGCGAAGTGCGAAACGAGGTGCTTTCGCAGCGCCGTCTATGGGAGGCGGAGGTATACGTAACACCTGATCGGTGGGATGAGCGTTAGTAGGTTTATCCATGGGAGGGGCTTCAGAGGTGGAGCCGTATTGGTTCCGACGGGTCTGGAGGTTGACATCAGCAGATGACATCATCAGTAAGTGGTGGGTACCTGAGTCAAACATGGGTTGATCAGGAGCAGCGTAAGTGATCTGTTGTTGTTGGGCCGCATTGGCTTGATGGGCAGCCAACGGCTGAGTGTTCACTACGCCTTGGGTCGGTAAGGGGTTTTGCAGCACCAAAGGGGGTTGTTGAGGTTGGGGGGGGTTGGGTGGCGCTTGGGGAGCCGCATGCCCTTGGCGATGGGCCTCGTCAACCTAGAGTTGCCGAGCTCGCTCCAAGTGTGGGCAAGCATGGGTATAGTGTCCATATACCCCGCAAATAGAACAAGGGTGGTTCGCTCGCAAATTGGGGTTTTTAGCCTGCTTGGGCGGGCGATCAGGGTTTTGATTAGCGGGGGCCGCATTGTTGTTGTCAGGGGGATTAGCCGGTTGACCAGCTTGGTCTACAGGTTGGTTGTTCCCCCGATTACGGCCCTTGCCGCGGTTCTGTTGGCCCTGGTTTCGTTGGTTATTCTGGTTTTGCTGCGGGTTCTGTTGGGCGTAAACTTGCCCTTGGGTAGCAGGTGGATTTTGAGGTTGCGCAGGTGCTGGAGCAGGCTGCGGAGGATGATATGTAGGTTGAGGCTGAGCAGGTGCAGCAACTTGAGGGGGTTGCTGATAGGATTGCGGAGCAGGTTGTGGATGTGCCGCAGGGGCTGCCTGTGGTGGATAATAAGCTGGTGGGGCTTGTGAAGGCGCAGGAGCTGAGATAGCCTGCTGATGGTAGTAAGGCTGAGGGGCGACTGGAGGAGCATAAGCATGAGTCGCATACCCGAAGCACTGAGGTGGACATGAGGGTCCATGGGAATGGTGATGTGTCATGGGAGCATACGAGTTGGTTGCTCCGGACTGTGAAGTAGCCCGCGACAGGTCGGGGCCAGGGGTAGGACGTGCTATAGAAAATGGTTGGGGATGCGAAGAAACACGGCCAATGATACCATCTGCAGCGTGGGATGCCCCCGGCGCATCATGCTGGGAGGACTCGCCGCGAGGGGCGTTAGGTATAATGGTATAAAGGTAACCCGATTGGGCGTAGATGAGGTCGAACTGTTGGGCCTTAAGGATGGCTTCTTCTTCAGACTGGGGTCTTTCTGAGGCTACATCTTTAGCGATAATCGGGAGAAGGGATTTGAGGAACCAATCTAGGAAGATACGGTCGTCAAGTTTGATCTTGAACAAGCTACGGCGTCGACGCCACTCAAGGATGTGGTCCGTGATATGGGTAGCCGTGTTTTGTCTACAAGATAGAAGGATCTCAATGCCTGCGTCATAGCGGACAGGCAACTGGAAGAACTGCAGGAAGGTCGAGGCCAGGGAAGCAAAGGTGGCATGGGTCCCATGAGGTTGCTCGATATACCACTTGGCTGCAGAGCCAGTGAAGGTGCGCTGTAAGAGACGGAGGCGAACAGAGTCATCCACAATGGAGTTAGAGGAACACCATAGGTGGAAAGACATGATATGGTTTTGTGGGTCCTCACCGGCCTTGCCCTCGAACTTAGGGATGTCAGAGGGTAGTTTGGTAGGCATATGAGGCCATGTACGGTCGTGTCGAATGGGATAGTTGGTCAATCTGGCCAAGTCAGGTAGGTTAAGGCTAGCCATGAATGGTAGACTGGAAGAAGGGTGTGACACAGTAGTGCTTTGGACCAAGTTGGGGCCAGTGCCTCCAAGTGGAGGGACAAGATTTAGGGTGGTGCCCCCAAGTGGGGGAACTGAGGTAGTGGAGGATGGTCCAGCACCACCATGGGTAGTGTGAGCCACTGATGTAGTGGGGATAGGTATTCCCGCTGTGGGAATGGGTACCGTGAGGGGAACGGTAGATGGGTGCCCCATGGAGGGCATACCAAAAACAGGTGTAGTAACTGGTGTAGTGGTGGATGTGCCACCAATGGTCCCTATGACAAATGGAGTGGAAGTCATACCAGCCATGGGGCTAGTAGGGGCAGTATAAATAGGGTTCTCAGACTCTTCGTCAGAATCAGAGGTAAAGTAAGGAGCGTCACTATCTGGTGATGGAGTCCTACGTCACTGACGAGTGGAGTCAAGTGACAAGGCTCTAGATCTGTGATGAGTGGTATCAACGGATAATGATCGGAATCTATGACGGGTGGTGTCAAGAGAACCGTGCTGTGGGGGCTCGCCCCTGAGGCGCCGAGAATGTCTCGGGGACTCAATGGTGACGGATGGTGTCAAAACTCTGTGGGTTGAGGTGAGTATAAAAACAGCTCAAAAATCCTAGTGCAACCGTGCGTGCAGAAGGAGAGCTAAAAAAACAAGGCACTCAGGCCAACAACCTACTCAAAACACCCACTGCAACAGCTGTGCTACAATAGGTGGAGTAACAACAAAGATGGTCAGAATACCAACAAGCAGCAGGTTTCCTACAAAAGAAAAATGGTGGACTCACTAGACCAAAGGGAGGTAAAGGAGCATGCAAACACCTAGCTAAAAGTATTCTGACTCAACTAAACATATCCTCTGCAAGGTGATGAAATCCAAGTCAGACAATATGAGTAGGAAAGCCAAGTGGCTATGATATCCCCCTACCGGGAGGGACACCGGGTAGTCGATCCTAGAAGAGTGGCAACTAAGATACCCCGTTCATGACACGTCCAGAAAGGTGAATCTGCCGTTTAGTTCGTTGACCGCAATACCCCTATACAGGGATATCCCGCGAACCGCGAAAGGTAGCCCTTCGGTTACTGAATGGAGTGCGGTATTCCACTCAGGCCTCCGGAACCAGTCTCCCGACTTCAACCCTCCTAAGGGAGAGGCCCTCTGATAAACTGGTCGTGACCGTGCCAAAAAGTACTAGGGGATTTTGGTTCCCTATTTGGACAACAACTATGTCTCAACTGAAATAACCAAGGGGTGTTATTGGAAGCCTATCCCCCTGATCCTACCTAACTACAATGATTCTTTTGTGTTCCCCAAGTGGGGTTAGAATGTTGGTTTAGTTAGGTACTTTTTAAGGCTCACTTGATTTATGTGATAGAGTGTGTGCTCGTGAGGTGTTGAACCCAAAAATAGAAGTGCCACAAGCGGGGAAACTTCCAACTATCAATAATGCTGAAATTGAAATTTTAACTTGCAAAATTTTCTGAATAAAAAATACTGAAATTTGTAAAATGAAATCTGTAAAAGGAACAAAAATTATGTTGCAGAAAGGCTGTAAGGTAGTGAGGCTGCAGGTGGGACAGAGGGCTGTTCAGATGCAGAAAATATTGCAGCAAAAGGGGCTGGGCTCAAAACAGGAAAAGAGCAGAATCCAGACCGCGGGTCTGTGGCGGATCAGAACAGGCCGACCGCGGGTTTGAGGGAAACAGCGGCGGTCAGGTCGCGGCTATCGGGCCAACAGATGCAGTCGGGACGCAGGAAAATAGGGAAAAAGACGCAGTCGGGTCGCGGCAAGATGGCCGACAGGCGCAGTCAGATCGCGGCAAACAGGATGATTAGCCACGGTCGGATCGCAGGTAACAGACTTGAATCCACCGGCGGGGCGTCGGAAGCAGTCTGAGAGCCGCGGTCGGATCGCAGGTAAAGGCCTGAAAGGCGCGGTCGGGACGCGACTGCAGAGGAAAAAAACGCGGTATGCGGCGGCCGAAAGGGACATCCGAAAGGAAAAAATTTAAAAACGGAAACCAGAAATTCAAAACCCAGTGGAGTCGCCAAAACTGTAGCTAGGGTTTTACCCCTAGCTTGTGCAAATGAGCACCTACTAAGGAGAATGGACTCCTTAGTAGCAGTTCAGTATATTAAACTAATTAAGCTAAAACAACAATTAAATTACTTCTAAAATATTGCATGAAACATAAACATCAAATGAAAAGAATGACTTTTTCTATTAATGTTACCTTGAATGTCAAGGTTTGATGAAGCCCTTTGTAGTGTCCAAGAGGATGCTCCAAGCTTCAATATGCTCCTTCTCCTTCTCCAATGATGGGAATGGGCCAAAGGTGGCTCTCAAGGTGAAAATAGTTCAATGGTGAACTAGGGTTTCGAGAGAGATTTTGGCAGAGTAAGGGTGCTTGTGATTGTGGATGTGGAATAAGGGATCTCCACCACCTATTTATATTTTTTTGGTGGTGGAGTGATGACCCGTGGTTTTGGGAAACACATGGTTTTATGCAGCTGTATAGGGTTTTTTCCTCCTTTTCCTCATTATTTTATATTTTTTATTCCCTTTTTAGGGGATTTTTGCTATTTTTGGAGGAAAAGGGGGTTTTTTAGCCTTTTTTAGGCTATTTTGATGGTTTTGTGGCCTTTTGGAGGCATTTTAGGCCTTTTGGAGGCTTTTTAATGGGATTTTTTTGGGATTTTAAGGGAAATATGGTAGGAAAATGGACAAATGAGCCATATAATGTGGTAGATGAGGTAGTGAACACTTTTTGGGTGTTAACAAAACCCCTAACCCGAAATTTCTCTCTCTCTCTCTCTCTCACACAACCCTTAAGCCCCCCATCTCTCTCTATATATATATCTAAACCCCTACCCCCAACCTTTCTCTCTCTCTAAGCCCCTAACCCCCAATGCCTCTATTTATATCTCTCTCTCTCTCTTTCTTTCTTTATCTCTCTCTAAAACCATAACCTCCAATCTCTCTCTCTCTCTCTAAACCCATAAGCCAAAATATCTCTCTTTATATCACTCTCTATCTCTAAACCCTTATCACCCAATCAATCTCTACCTCTCTCTCTCTCTAAACTCCTACGCCTCAATCTCCCTCTTTATATCACTCTTTATCTCTAAGGGCCTAATACCCAATATCTCTCTCTCTCTCTCTCTCTCTCTAAACCCCTAGTCAAAATCTCTCTCTCTCTCTAAATCCCTAACCCACAATCTCTCCCTCCCAATATCTACCTAAACACATAAACCCCAATCTCTCACTCTCTCTTAACCCTGAACCCCCAATCTCTTTCTCTCTCTCTCTCTTGAAACGTCTAACCCCAATCATTTCTCTCTCAAACCCTAACCCCCAATCTCTATCGCTCTCTATCTATATATCTAAACCCCTACACCCAAACTCTCTCTCTCAACCCCTAACCCACATTCTTCCTCTCTCTCTCTCTAAACCCCTAACCATAAATCTATCTCTCTCTCTCTCAAACCCTAAACCCTAATCTCAATATCTCAATATCTCTATATGTATATATCAAAAACCCTACCCCCAACCTCCCTTTCTCTCTCTCTCTCTCTCTAAACCCCTACCCCCAACCTCTCGCTCTCCCTCTCAACCTGTAACCCCCATTCTCTCTATCTCTCTCTCTCAACTCCCAAGCCTCAATCTCCCTTTTTATATCACTCTATATCTCTAAACCCCTAACACCCAATCAATATCTACATATGACCTGTAATCTCTCTCTCTCACTCTCACTCTCTAAATCCCTAACCCATAATCTCTCCCTCGCACTCTTTGGATACACCCGTAAACCCTAATCTCTCACTCTCTCTGAACCCCTAACCTTGAATCTCTCTCTCTTTCCCTCTCTCTCCCTAAACCCCTACACCCAACCTCTCTCTCTCAACCCTTGACCCTCTCTTCCTCTCTCTCTAAACCCCTAACCTTAAATATCTATCTCTCCTTCTGTATCTCTCATACCATAACCCCCAATCTCAATCTCTCTCAATCTATATATGAAAACCCCTACCCAAAAACCTCCCTCCCTCTCTCTCTCTCAACCCCTAACCTCCATTCTCTCTCTCTCTCTCTCATAAAAATCTAATGCCAACCTCTCTCTCTCTCTCTAAACCCCTAACCCCAAATCTATCTCTCTTTCTAAAATCCCAACCCCTAATGTCTCTATCTCTCTCTCTCTCGCAGTCGCTAACCTCTAATGTCTATCACTCTCTATTTATATATCTAAACTCCTACCCCCAACCTCTCTCTCTCTCTCTCTCTCTCTCTCTCTAAGCCCCTAATCTCCCATCCCTCTATTTATAACTCTATATATTTCTCTCTTTATCTCTCTCTCCCACTCTATTTAGCTCCCGACACCTAATCTATATCTTTGAACCACTAACCCCCAATATCTCTCTCTATCTATTAACCCATATCCCCCATTATCTCTCTAAACCCCTAATCCTTTCTCTCTGTCTCTCTCTCTAAACCCTAACCCCTATTCCCTCCCTCTCCATCTCTCTAAACCCCTACCCGCAACCTCTCTCTGTAAACTCGTAACCTCTCTCTCTCTCTCTCTCTCTCTCTCTCTCTCTCTCTCTCTCCCTAACACCCAATCTCTATCTTTGAACCACTAACCCCCAATATCTCTCTCTATCTATTAACCCATATCCCCCATTATCTCTCTCTAAACCCCTAATCCTCTCTCTCTCTCTCTCAACCCTAACCCCTATTCCCTCCCTCTCCATCTCTCTAAACCCCTACCTATAATCTCTCTCTCTAAACTCGTAACCTCTCATCTCTCTCTCTCTCTCTCTATCAATCCCTAACACCCAATCTCTATCTCTCTCTATCTATATATCTAAACTCTTACCCCTAAACTCTCTCCCTATCTCTTTAATCCCCTAACCCCCAGTCCCTATATTTTTATCTCTCTCTTTCTCTCATTACCTCTCTCTAAAACCCAAACACAGAATCTCTCTCTCGCTCTCTCTCTAAACCCTAACACCTAATCTCCCTCTTTGAACCAATAAACCCCAATCTCTCTCTCTCTAAAACTCTATACCCCAATATCTTTCTCTCTCTAAGACCCTGACCACGATCTCTCACTCTCTATCTAAAAACCATACACCCATTCTCTCTCTAACCCCTAACCCCCTCTCTCTCTTTATCTCTCTCTAATACCCTACCCCCAATTTATCTCTCTCTCTCTCCCACTCTCTGTCAGCACCTAAATGCCAAACTCTCTCTCTAATCCCCTAATCCCCAAACTCTCTCTCTCAAACGCTAACCCCCAACAAATCCTATTCCTCGTAATATCTCTCTCTCTTTAAACCCCTAGCCTGGAATATCTCTCCCTCTCCCTTTTTGTCTCTCTAAACTCATAACCCCCAATCTCTCTTTATATCTCTCTCTCTCTAAATTCCTAACATCCATTCTCTCTCTCTCTCTCTAAACCACTAGCACCCAATCACTTTCTCTAAACCCCTAATATATATCTCTCTCTCTAAACCCCTAACCCCCAATCTCTCTCTCTCTCTCTCTCTCTCTCTCTCTAAAGCACTAACCTCCAATTTCATCCTCCATTTCTCTCTCTCTAAACTCCTAACACCCAATCTGTCTCTCTCTAAACCCCTAACCCCAAACCTGTCTCTCTTTCTCAAATCCTCTAACCTCCAATCTCTCTCTCTCTAAACCCCTAAGGCTCAATATCCCTCTTTATATCACTCTCTATCTCTAAACCCCTGACACCCAATCGATTTCTACCTCTAACCTCCAATTCTCTCTCTCTCTCTCTCTCTCTCTCTAAACCTCTAAGCCTCAATATCCCTCTTTATATCACTCTATCTCTAAACCCCTAATACCAAATCGATCTCTACCTCTAACTTCCAATATATCGCTCTATCTCTTAACCCCTAACCCCAATCTCTCTCACCCTCTATCTCTCTAAATCCCTGACCCACAATATCTCCCTCCCTCCCTCTCTCTCTAAAACCCTAAACACCAATCTCTCTCTTTCTTTAAACTACTAACCCAAATTATCACTCTATCTCTCTGTCTCTTTCTCTCTAAATCCCTAAACCCAATGTCTCCCTCTCAAAACCCCTAACCACTACTCTCTCTCTCTCTCTCTGAACCCATAACCCCTAATCTCTTTCTCAACTCATGTCTCTCTCTGTCTCTCTAAATCCCTAACCTCAAATCTATCTCTCCCTCTTCTTGTAAGTCCTATCCCAAATTTTCTCTCTCTCTCCAAACCAAAAAACCCTAATCTCTCTCTCTCAACCCCTAACTACCAATCTCTCTCTTTCTCTCTCTCTAAACCTCCTAACACCCAATCTCTCTCACTCTCCCCTCTCCCTAAAATCTAAACCCCAATCTCTCTCTCTCTCTCTCTCCGACCTATCCAAATCCACTCTCCTCATGAACCTACCCCTCCCCCACTCTCTATGTCTCTCTCTGGCCCACCACTAACCATCAATACTCCCCCTGTTATCTCTCTCTATCTCTAAACCCCTATTAAACACCAATTTCTCTATCCCTCTAAACCCACATTATCGCTCTCTCTCTAAACCCCTAACCACAACCTCTCTTTTCTTATCTCCATCTCTCTGTCTAAAATGCTAACCTTAATCTCTCTCTCCCTCTCTTTCTCTCTAAACCCCTAACCCAAAATCTCTCTCTCTCTCGCTAAACCCCTAACCCAACATCTCTCTCTCTTTCTCAACCCCTAACCCCCCCCACTCTCTCTCTCTCTCTCTAAAACCCTAACCTCAAATCTAATCATCTCTCTCAAACTCTAATGATCAATATATATCTCTCTATATCTATATATATGAACCCAACCTCTCTCTCTCTCTCTAAACCCCTAACCCCAAATCTCTCTCTCTCTCAAAACCTTACCACCAATTTTTATCTCTCTTTATCTAAATATATAAAACCCTACCCCCAATCTCTCTCTCTCTCTCTCTCTCTCTCTCTAAGCCCCTGACCCTCCATCCCTTTATTTCTATATCTTTCTCTTTCTCTCTTTATCTCTCTCTAAAACCCCAACCCCTAATATCTATCTACCTCTCTCTCGCACTCTCTCTAAACCCTAACACCTGATTTCTCTCTTTGAACCACTAACCCCAATTATCTCTCTCTTGGAACCCCTAACCCCAAGCTCTCTCTCTCTCTCTCTAAATCCATATCCACTAGTCTCCCTCTCTCTCTCTAAACCCATATCCACTAGTCTCTTTCTCTCTCTCTAAACCCATATCCACTAGTATCTCTCTCTCTCTCTCTCTCTCTAGACCCCTGACCACAATATCTCTCTCTCTCAAACCCTAACACCCATTCTCTATCTCTGTCTTTCCATATGTCTATACCCCTACCCACAACCTCTCTCTCTCTCTCTCTCTCTCAGCCCTTACACCCTCTCCCTCTCTCTCTAAACCACCAACTCCAAATATCTCTCCCAAATCCCTCTCTCTATCTTTCTCAACCCCTAACCCCCACTCTCTTTCTCTCTCTCTCTCTAAACTCTTAACCCAAAAACTCTTTCTCTCACTCCCTAACCCCCAATCTCTATCTCTCTCTATCTATACATCTAAACCCCTAACCCCAACCTTTCTATCTCTTTAAGCCCCTAACACCTCATCTCTCTCTTTGAACCACTAACCCCCAATCTCTCTCCCTCTTCTAACCCCTATCCCCAATTTCTCTCTCTCTCTCTCTAAAATCCTATACCCCAATTTCTCTATATCTCTCTCTCCTAGTCTTTAAACCCCTAACTCCAAATATCTCTCTCTCTCTCTCCCTCTCAAACCCTAACCCCCAATATCTATATGTCTCTATCTATATATCTAAACCCCTACCCCCAACATCTCTCTCTTTGTCTCAACCCTAAACCCCCCCACTCTCTCTCTCTAAACCCCTAACCTCAAATCTCTCTCTCTCTCTCTCTCTCTAAAACCCTAAACCCCAATATCTATATATCAAAACCCTCACCCCCAACCTCCCATTCTCTCTCTCTAAAACCCTACACCTTATAACCTCTCTCTCTCAACCCTTAACACCCATTCTCTCTCTCTCGCTAAACTCCTAAGTGTCTATCTCTAAACCCCTAACAGCCAATCGATCTCTACCTCTAACCTGCAATCTCTCTCTCTCTCTCTCTCAAAACCCTTAGCCCCTCTCTCTCTCTCTCTCTAAATCCCTAACCCATAATCTCTCCCTCGCTCTCTCTATCTAAACTCTTAACCCCCAATCTCTCACTCTCTCTGAATCACTAAGCACCAATCTCTCTCTCTCTCGAAGCTGCCACACCCATTCTCTTTCTCTCTCTCAACCCCTAACTCTCTCTTTCTCTCTCTCTCTAAACCCCTAACCTTCAATCTCTCTATCTCTCAACCCCTAAACCTCTCTTTCTCTCTCTCTCTAAACCCCTAAACATCTCTTCCTCTCTCTCTCTAAACCCCTAACCTTCAATCTCTCTCTCTCTCTCTCTCTCTCTCTGACTCACTCAAACCCTAACCCCCAATCTCTATCTCTCTCTATCTATATATCTAAACCCCTACCCGAAACCTCTCTCTCTATATATAAACCCCTAACCCCCATTATCTCTCTCTCACACACACATAAAAACCTACCGCTAACCTCTCTCTCTCTCTAAACCCCTAACTCCAAATATCTCTCTCTCTAAATTCCTGACCCCAAATCTCTCTCTCTCTCTCTCTCTCTCTTTCTCTCTCTCTCTCAATCCCTAACCTACAATATCTATCGCTCTCTATCTAGATATCTAAACCCCTGCCCCCAACCTCTCTCTCTCTCTCTAAGCCCCTAATTCCCAGTCCCTTTATTTATTACCTCTCTTTCTCTCTCTAAAAAACCCTAACCCCCAATCTCTCTCTCTCTCCCCCACTCTATTTACACCCCAGCACCTAATTTATCTCTTTGGACCACTAACCCCCAATATCTCTCTCTCTTGCTCTCTCTCTCAACTCATATCCCCCACACACACTCTCCCTCCCTCCCTCCCTATTTAAACCCCTACTCCCAACATTTCTCTCTCTCTCTCTCTAAAATCCTAACCACTAATCTCTCTCTCTCACAATCCCTAACCCCCAATATCTATCTCTCTCCATACATATATCTAAACCCTTACCCCCAACCCCTCTCTCTCTCTCTCATCCCCTAACCCCTAGTCCCTCTATTTTTATCTCTCTTTCTCTCTTTATCTCTCTCTAAAACTATAACCCAAAATATCCCTCTCCCTCTCTCTCCCACTCTCTCTAAAACTTGACACCTAATCTCTCTCTTTGAACCACTAAACCTTGATCTCTCTCTCTCTCTAAACCCCTACTCTGAATATCTCTCTCTCTCTAAACCCCTTACCCCAATCTCTCTCTCTCTCTCTCTCTTTCTAGGCCCCTCACAACAATCTCTCTCTCTCTCTCTAAAAACCTTACCCCCAATCGCTCTCTCTAAACCACTAACCCCCACTCTCTCTCTTTCTCTGACTCTAATCCCCTAACCGTCAATATATATTTCTCTCCCAGTTTATGTAAACACCTAAACGTTAAAATATCTCTCTAATCCCCAAACTCTCTCTCTCTCTCTCAACCCCTAACCCCCAAAAAATCATAATCTCTCTCTTTCTTTAAACCCCTGACCCACAATATCTCTCTCTCCCTCTCTCTCTCTCTCTCTCTCTCTCTAAACTCATAACCACAAATCTCTCTCTCTCTCTCTCTCTCTCTCTCTCTAAACCCATAACCCCTAATCGCTATATCTCAACCCCTAACCCTCAATCTCTCTCTCTAAACCCCTAACCTCAATTATATCTCTCCCTCTCCCTGTAAGTTCTATCCCCAAATTTTTCATATATCTTTCTTTCTCTCTCTAAACCACTAACCCCTAATCTCTCTCTCAACCCCTAACAACCAATATCTCTATTTATATATCTCTCTCTTTCTCTCTTACTAAACCCCTAACTTCCAATATCTCTCTCGCTCTCTCATTAAACCCTCTAACACCCAATCTCTCTCACTCCCCTCTCTCTCTAAAATCTCAACCCCAATATCTCTCTCTATAAACACCTAACCCCCAATCCCTTTCTCTAAAACCATAACTCCCTATCTCTCCCTTTCTCTCTATCTAAACCCCTAATTGCCAATCTCTCTCTCTCTCTCTCTCTCTCTCTCTCTCTCTCTCTCTCTCTCCTACCTACCCAAATCCCCTCTCCCCATGAACCTATCCCTCCCCCACTCTATATGTCTCTCTATGCCCTGCCACTAACCATCAATACTTCCCATATTATCTCTCTATATATCTAAACCCCTATTAAACACCAATTTCTCTCTACTTCTAAACCCACAATATCTCTCGCTCTAAACCCCTAACCTCATTTATCTCTCTCTCTCTCTCTAAACCCATAACCCCAATCTCCCTCTTCACATCACCCTCTATCTCTAAACCCCTAACACCCAATTGATCTCTATCTTTAACCTCCAATCTCTCTCTCTCTAAACCCCTAACCACAACCTCTCTCTTTTTCTCTCTATCTCTCTGTCTAAAACCCTAACCCCTAATCTCTCTCTCTGCCTCTCTCTCTCTCTAAACCCCTAACCATGAATCTCTCTCTTTATTTAAATTCCTAACACTTATTATCAATCTCTCTCTATATATATTCAACCTTAACACCTACTTTATCTCTCTCTCTCTCCCTCTCATCCCCTAACCCTTAACCCCCAATCTCTCTCTCTCTCTCTCTCTGAACCCCTATCTTCAATATCTCTCTCCCTCTCTATTTTCCTCTCTCTCTAAACACATGTCCCCAAAATATCTCTCTCTCTCTCTTAACCCCTAACCCCTATTCTCTCTCTCCCTCCCTCCCTCCCCCCACTCTATCTCTCTAAACCCCTATCATCATCCTCCCTCTCTTTCTCTAAACTCCTAACCCATAATCTCTCTCTATCTATCTCAATCCCTAACACCCAATCTCTATCTCTATCTATCTATATGTATAAACCCTTATCCCCAACCTCTCTCTCTCTCTTTAATCCCTTAGTCCCCAGTCCCTATATTTTTATCTCTCTCTTTGTCTCATTACCTCTCTCTAAACCCTAACCTCCAATCTCTCTCTCACTCTCTCTACCACTCTCTCTAAGCCCTAACACCCAATCTCTCTCTTTCAACCACTAAACCCCAATCTCTCTCTCTAAACCCCTATTCTGAATCTCTTTCTCTCTAAACCACTACACCCCAATATCTCTCTCTCTAATACCTTAACCACAATCTCTCACTCTCTCTCTAAAATCCTTACCCCAAATCCCTCTCTCTCTAAACCCGTAACCACCTCTCTGTTTCTCTCTCCTTAATCCCCTACCCCCAATATATCTCTCCCTCTCCCACTCTCTTTAAGCACTTAAACATCAAAATCTCTCTCTAATCCCCTAATCCCAAAACTCTCTCTCTCTAAACCCTAACCCCCAACCACTCATAATCCTTGTAATCTCTCTCTCTTTAAACCCCTAACCCAAAATATATCTCTCTCCTTTTCTATCTCTCTAAAATCGTAACCCCCATTCCCTCTTTTCCTATCTCTCTTTCTCTAAATTCCTAACATCCAATCTCTCTCTCTCTCTCTCTCTCTCTAAACCACTAACACCCAATCACTCTCTCTAAACCCCTAACCCTTAATAGCTCTCTCTCTCTCTCTCTAAACCCCTAACCCACAATCTCTCTTTCTATCTCTCTCTGTCTTTCTCTCTTTCTCTCTCTAAACCACTAACCTCCAATATCATCCTCCCCCTCTTTCTCTCTCTAAACTCCTAACACCCAATATCTCTCTCTCTATACCCCTAACCCGGAATCTCTCTCTATCTCTCTAATACTCTAAACTCAAATATCTCTCTCTCTAAACCCATAAGCCTCGATATCCCTCTTTATATCATTTTTTATCTCTAAACCCCTAAAACCCAATCAATTTCTACCGCCAACCTCCAATTCTCTTTCTCTCCCTCTCTCTCTCTCTCTAAACATCTAAGCCTGAATATCCCTCTCTATGTCACTCTATATCTCTAAACCCCTAACACACAAATCAATCTCTACCTATAACCTCCAATCTCTCTCTCTTAACTCCTAACCCCAATCTCTATCTCTCTCTCTCTTAACCCCTAACCCCAATCTCTCCCTCTCTCTCTCTCTCTTAAACCCTAAACCCAATCTATCTCACTCTCCCTCTCTCTCTAAATACCTAACCCACATTCTCTCTCTTTATTTAAACTACTAACCCCAATTATCACTCTCTCTCTCTATCTCTTTCTCTCTAAACCCCTAACCCCAAAGTCTCTCTAAAAACTCCTAAAGCCAATATCTCTCTCCCTTTATCTATCTAAAGCCCCAACCCCTAATCTCTCTCTCTCTTTAAACCCCTAACTCATCATTTCTCTCTCTCTCTCAACCCCTAAACCCCATTATCTCTCTCTCTCAACCCCTAAACCCCATTATCTCTCTCTCTCTCAACCCTTAACCCTCACACACTTTCTCTCTCTATATCTCTAAACCGCTACCCCAAACCTCTCTCTCTCTCTCTCTCTAAAACCTTAACCCCAAATATCTCTCTCTCTCTTAATCCTTAACTCCCAATCTCTATCTCTCTCTATCTATATATCTAATCCCCTACCCCCAACCTCTCTCTTTCTCTAAGCCCCTAACCCCTAATCCCTCTATTTTTATCTCACTCTTTCTCTCTTTATCTCTCTCTAAAACCGTAACCTCCAATCTATCTCTCTCTCTAAACCCATAAGCCGCAATCTCTCTCTTTATATCACTCTCTATCTCTAAACCCTTAACACCTAATCGATCTCTACCTCTAAGCTCGAAACCTCTCTCTCTCTCTCTAAACTCCTACGCCTCAATCTCCCTCTTTATATCACTCTCTAGATCTAAAGCCCTAATACCCAATCGATCTCTACTTCTAACATACTCTCTCTCTCTCGATAACCCACAATCTCCCCCTCCCACTATCTAGATAAACCCCTAAACCCTAAACCCTAATCTCTGACTCTCTCTCTCAACCCTTAACCCCCAATCTCTCTCTCTCTCTCTAAACATCTAACCCCAAATATTTCTCTCTGAAACCCTAAACCCCAATCTCTATCTCTCTCTATCTATAAATATAAACCCCTACACCCAACCTCTCTCTCTCTCTCTCTATACCTTTTACACGTGGTGCGATACGCCCACAAAACTGTTGGGATTTTTAGATCCTAGTCATCACGGTTCGCATTGCACACCTTTGTCAGCATGTGCTCCAATATCTTGTTGAAAGCTTCCACCATGCCATTTTCGTGCGGATGATATGGCGTACTCTTCTTATGTTGTATCTGCAATTCCTCTATCAATGCGTTGGTGGTGGGATTGAGAAAGTGGCTGCCTTGATCACTCAGCAATATCTTGGGGTAGTTAAAGCGAGTGACAATGTTTTCAAACAAAAACCGTGCGGCAATGGCTCCGGAACAATCAACGACTGGTGCAGCCTCCGCCCATCTTGTCAAATAATCTGTCGCCATGATGATGTATCTTGCACTAGTGCGCTTCCCTGGGGGATTGATTGGTCCCACAAAATCCACTGCCAATTTGTTGAATGGCTACAGTGTTAGCTAAGGTATCAGTGACATCTCATCTCTCCTGGATGGCTTCTCGGTTCTCTGGAAAACATCGCAGGACTGCGCATAGTTGGTCACATCATTGTGCAACATGGGACACCAGAGCCCCGCACGAAGCACCTTCCTGGTATTCGCACGGCCACCATAGTTCCCTCCAACCACACCTGCGCGTGCTTTTAACAAGATCTACACTTGCTCATGTGGCAAGACACACCGTCGCAATATCTCATTTGTGGCCATCTTGTATAACTCACCTGCGATTAGCTGGAAATCTACAGCCTTAACTACCAACTACTTTTTCTGACTAGTGGTGAATTCTTCTAGTGCAGTACCCGTCGCTAGAAACTGAATGATTTCTTCAAAATAGACATTGGCTACCTCAACCTTAAACAGTTGCGCATCAGGTAACCTGTCTTCAATGTTAGTTGGCTCCTCTCTTGTTTCAATTCGCAATAGATGGTCAGGGCCAGCATTCAACCACCCCGGCATCACAATTACTTCAAAATCAAACTCCTTAAAAATAAGTAGCCATCGACATATCTTCCCCCCCAACACAAGCTTATTGACCAGGTATTTCAATGCGGAGTGGTCCGTGAACATCTTAAAATGTCCGCCCAATAAGTAGTGTCGAAACTTCTGCAATGCATAGACCATCGCCAGGCCTTCCCTCTCGGTAGTGGTATAATTCCTTTATGCAGATGACAGCTTTCGACTTGCGAAAGCAATAGGGTGATCGAGATCCCCCTCACCTTGTTGTGCTAGCACCACACCTAGTGCAATCGATGATGCATCAACATGGACATGGAACTCCTTACTCTAGTTTGGAAAGACCAATATCGGTGCCAAAGCCATCTTCTCCTTCAGCGTCTCAAAGCTATCCTGACATTCAGGTCTCCATTGAAATACCGCATCTTTCTTCAATAGCTTCTCCCTAGGGGTGTTGATGACTGCATATCCCCTCATGAACTTGTGATAATACCTAGTATGCCCCAAAGTCACCCTCAACTGCTTAACATTAATCGATGGTGTTAAGCTCAAAATGAGTGCAATCTTTGCCAGATCGACTAACAACCCTTGTTTGCACATAATATGACCCAGCAATATACCAAACGATGTACAAAAGATGCACTTCTTAAAATTCAATGATATTTGATGCTGTCGGCAACGCTCCAGCATTAAATGTAGATTGGCCAGATGATCACATATCAAATGATAGACTGTCCAATCATCCATGTATACTTTCAAAAACTTCTGAATGAAATCTAGGAACGCATCAACAACAACCCGTGAGAAGATTGCAGGTGCGTTCTTCAACCCAAACAACATCACGGTGTACTGAAAATAGCCCCATTCTGTCAAAAAAGTCATATTGTGGAGGTCTTCCTTGGCAATGCGGATCTGATGATAGCCCGAGAACCCATCCGTTAAAGAATACATCTTCTGGCCACCCACACCTTCGAGTACTTCATCAATAAATGGGGTCGGAAAGGGATTATGCAAGCAAGCATCATTCAACTTCCGTAAATTGACAAAAATGTGCACCTCGCTAGTCTTCTTGTCCTGAACCACCATAGGACTAATCCATTCTGACTCTTCGATCGGTTCAATGATACTAGCATCCAACATGTGATCAAGTTCTACCTTGACCCTCTCCTTATGTCGTGGATTCATTCGGAAGGGTCGTTTCCTGATCGGCTTAGCATCTGGTTTCAAGGGGAGCTTCATCTCACCTAAATCACCCAAGATACCTTTCATCTCTAGAAAAATTTGTAGGAAAGAGGTCTTGAAACTCATGTAGCAAATCATTGACCTTTCCCATCATCTCATCATCCAAATAATCTCCAACATTCATGAACTTCGGAGTGGCCTCCGTCCCAATATTGATCTTACAGAGCTTCAATGGCTGGTTGATCAGATCACTTGGCACATCAGGTGCTATCACATTGCGACTCCCTTCAGACTCAGGAATATTGATATTCCATGGATCATCACCGTCTTCGGGACCACCGATGATATTGTAATATTCCATCATGGATTGCATTTGGTAGTGCGAATGTGGATCTGCCAGATATGCGATCGAAAAAACCTTCAGAACCACATCACGGATGAGCTACAAAGCATTATTGACATCAGGATTGGCATCCGCGAAGCTAAACGTATGAGTGAATCATACCGTCAACTCCACCCAAGTGGTAATTTCTCCTCGCAACTTGGCTACAGTATACCAGGATCACGACATCTCATCTAAAGTATGGATAAAGGTGTGGACCGACTCATCTCGTGGTTGCGATTCCCACAATGTCTAACATTCCCTCAGATGACTTCCAGGGTTATTCTGACCATCATATTTCCCTGCGTGGTATACCTGTTGGCCTGATTTTATGAATCAAATCCAATAAAGAGGTTTATCCACACAATCAACTTAAAGTAGTATCCTGTGTGTTTGAATTAACAAGACCTCGCAGGTTATGGTCCTGCTACCAGCTAGTTTGTCTCTTAAGGAAACCTTAAAACTAGCAAAATCTAACCTATTCTAATGTTTATCCTATCTATGCTGAGAGCAAATCTGAAACTAAGATTAATCATTAATCAATAACAGGAAATTGAAGTATGATATAAACAAAACATATTTAAGTTATAACAACAATAACCCTGCTATATGTAAATGGAGATGAGATTTAACCTAAAGCACACAGTCAAAATTTCACTTCCAAAACTGATTAATAATTATCTATCAAGACAGTCATTTAAATTTGAAATAATGCTTATTTAAAATTCACCGTTAACATACAAATGAAATTTTAAATAAACCAGAAAGTATATCATGCAAGTTAATGTTTATAGTGAACACACTAACGAACAAAACCATAATGACATATTCATTCAATAACTAACTTGAGACGATAAAGTGAGAAAATTATTTAAACATCAGTATGGCACAGCATACAGAGTTTGCATAGAAACAGAAGATGACAAACCGAAATATATGTATATATATAAAAATCCAAAAATGAATACTAGTCACAGCATCATTTGCAGATATCCAGTATTATCCACATAAAAGCTTCAGCTTCAAGTTTGATATAATACCAGCAATAAAATATATTTCAACAAGTTTTCTTCCACACTCCATCCATCCCGAGTTCATCAAAAATCTTCATTCATATACTAGTGAGAGTCGGTTTTGCTAGAAATGTTGCATGCAACATTATAGGAAATCATTTAACCATAAAAGCATCTAATTACACCTACTTCTAAAAATAGAATCGACTAGCCTGAGTCGAGACATCTCAGAACATTCTTGGCCATTCACGAAACTCCAACTTGTAACAGATCAGCTATATTTTCATGCCAACGCATCCACCATGTCCTGCATTCCTGGAAGAAAGCGGTGATAAAACCCCCCTGCATTAGATTCAATAAATACATTATATTAAAATGAATTTAACACAGTTAACATAAATATTAAAACAAAATTATAAATGCATGCCTGTAAAATCTCCGATTTTACAGACATGCAAAATCAAAATAATCGTTACCTGTCAACATGAGAAAAGAAAAAAAACTATTAGGCCTCATTATGAAGAGCGACTACTCTTCTAGATTCGGCCAATTTAGCTTTCAACCTGATAATTTTAACATTTTGTTTTTCAATTCGTTCCAATAGCAGCTGATTCGTTTTTAATATCGATTTCTTGTATTTCTTGAGTTGATTCTTCTTCATATTGGCTCTTTTCCATCTGTCAATCCCTTCTAGAAATTCTTTCCTGAAAGTTTTATTTTCTTCTTCCAATAAGGCTGAACACTGTTTGCGCTTTCCTTTAGACCCTGCGTTTTTATCCTGATAGATATTTCCTAATACCTGTTGTAGGGTTTCATCTTCGCTAGCTACATGAGGAGAACAAGGACTTTCACAACGCTGATTGTGCAATGGTTCAAGTTCTACAGTGTCAATGTTTGTTTCTGGTTGATTGCCCTCGACCTCACCTGATTGCACATCATTCCCCTGCACAGTAGTGGAATTCCCTACATCCATTGTGTTAGGGACATGCATCGGAATATCGTCCTCAATATCTACAACTGCAGGTTCGGCAACAGTAGATTTGGAAGTCTGTGGATCAGACCGATACCTTGAAGTAGAATGGAGATTATGCATGCTTCTAGTGACTCTACGTGCAAACGATAATTTTTCAACACTCAACCCTTCCTTGTCACAACAAACCTGAGCCAAATGATTCAACTTACGCATAGAATTATTATCACATTTAGCAGGTTTAACAATTTCATCTTCAGCTGATCCCTCTTTTAATTTTACAGGGTTGCCATCATTCTTACCAGGTTCGGGTTCTTTTAAAGTTTCCCTAGAATTGCAAGGAACTGAAACCCTATCAGCATCTTCATTTACTTTATCGTCTATGGACACGTTTACGGCCTCTGGTTCATCATCTTCTGAGCTATTAACCTCAGGACTTATGATTTTTTCATTTTCTACGAGCTCGAGGAGATGGATTAGGCCAATACTGCGTTGGCCCCAATTTACAATCGCCTAGAAATTTATCCCAAGACAGACCTTTTGTAGATAATTGGAATTGCAATAAAATTTTAATCAATCCATGGTGACAAAGACTATTATCAGGGTTATTGAAATTCCTTACAGACTGTGACATTTTCTTAAGGCTTTGCCACAGATAGAAGGGCAAATTAAGTTTATAACCATTTACTGCTAACAACAACCGTAAATGATACAAGTGCAAATGGGAAAAACGTCCACAACAGGTTACATACCTTACCAAGATTTCATAGTAAGCTCTCCACTCGGGCTTTAGAAATTTTACAGGCACGCCTACCCTCAATTTCATTTTATCTGGTAAAGGCATTAACAAATCCAAACACTTCTTCTTATCAACCATAAGGCCCTTAAACCAGCGTTCTCCCACCTGAGGAAGTTTCGTGGCTTCAGCAATCTTGTCTTCATTGATAACAAATTCGAAACCCCCAATTCGCACCCTGTCATTTTTAAAAATCATTGCAAACATTTTGGTAATCTCCACATGATGCCCATCAAAGCTTTGAAAGAAATGCGTCCATCCCATTTTCTTGAATTTCTGGGCAACCTCCTGATTGGCTTCAATAATTTCATACCCTGAGATTTCAAAACGGTTCAGAGGAGACATGGTTTCTTCAGGATTTTCTGGGCTTAGTCGTGGAATGAAAGGGAAAGTGAAAACAGAGGGAATAGGTATCCACACACACGACATGCTAGAAAATCTTCACATGCTAGAAAATCTTCACATGCTTCAAATCTGATCAAAAATCAAATCTCTGAACCTATCATTTTAGCGGTATGATGATAAATATTACAACTTTCATGCTACACCATGACTTATGCCAACTTATCTGCGTTTGACCATGCCCAGTAGTGATCCCCACTTAACTTGGAGAACCGGCGATATGAAGACTGATAGAACCATTATTACGATCATTGATTATTGACAGTGGTTCATAATTAATAGGTACGATAGCGTAGTTTGAAATGAGTGTTAACAATTAACACTGTCAACATGGTTTTGCCAAATGCATACAATTGTCGTCTCTGTCAAGGGGTGAAAGCCACGTTTCCATACCAGCTCATCGATTCAAAACGTTTATGGATTTAACCATTTATTCAGCGCATGGCCAGTTCATCAAACGATCATCATCGTTCTATGATGTTACGTCGTGATATGAAGAGTAATAATTTGCGTTTTAAGGTTGAGTAGGTATTAATCAAATGGCCAGCTTGGTGTTTATTTTATGTATATGTACAAACTATATATATATACAACACTAAATCGAAACCTTTATACATGATATTAACACACTATAGTATATATCATCATATAGGGTATTTATCATATGTGAAACGTTTCCTATACAAACCTCATTTATCGATTAACTATGATATTAACAATGTTCATAATAGGATATTCCTTATGATATTAACTTCCTACATTCACTTAGTCTTGAGATTAATAATACCCTAAACAATGTGTTTTATGATATTTCTTTGATACAAAAACCCTTAAGTCACATAAATTCGTTTCAATATTTTAAATAACATTAATGAGAATTTACGAAACTTATCTATCCTTCATCCAAAAGCCAAGTTTGATGATCAAGTTCCTATCAGCTCTAGAATCATTAATTACTTTTCTTTCATTAAGAGCACCTTCAGAATCAAAGATTCTGAAGGAGCTCTACATAATTTTGAATTGAGAAATCACATAAAGAGCTGATCTCTCTTCACTTTGTCAAGAAATGAAGAGGTTGTTGCTGGCTGCCAACAAATGGCGACGACCTGGGAGAACCAGTTATCTCTGCTTAAAACAAGATGATCAAAACGAAATCTTAGAAATCTGTTAAAAATAATCAAAACCCTTTATTCATGTCAAACCTTTATTTATTCAGATTCATAAGTATAACCCAGAAAATCTTCATCTTTTGAAACAAACATTTGATTAGAGATAAGCTTACAAATATCCTTATGGAAACCAGTACTTCTTAGTAAGGATGATCTTACCATCAGCATCGAATACCTTTCCTCTGAAGACTATCTAGAACCTGTTCCTTGGTTTAGTAATTTTTTATTTTTTTTTCTTGCTTTGCTGTTCTTTTTAAAATAATAATTCTGTCCGAAGACTACTATCTGGGTTTGGTGTCCCAATGTGATAGTATCATTCACGAGAGTTGTCTGAAATAAGTAGGCCGACTCGTGATGAGATCTCCTGTCTTTTAATTTAAAATCAAAAGCCATCACCCTGGTGATCAGAAATGAAGTTATTCCAGGCAACACTGATGATCATGATTAAGTCGGCTCATTACTGAGACCTCCTATTCTTCAGGCAAAAGTTATGTTTTATTGGGATTTTCATTAATTTTGTTTTAACTAAAATGAGAGATCATTACCTAGCATGGTAACCAAATGGTAATGTCAGTCATAAATATCACCAGAAAATGAATCAGCTGGCTCGTGATGAGACCCCTTATCTCTTGGTTTTAAGACCAAAAGCCATTACTAGTTTCCTAATAATGTCATACCAGTGATATTTATGATTCTGATCAGACCGGCTCATTACTGAGACCTTCCGTCTCTCACTTTAGCTTTTTATTAGCTGGAACAGATGCTAGACAGTTCTCAAAATGACAAAAGTTTTCTAAACCGATGATAGAAATCTATAAAGATTTTTCAAAAACACGAGCTTCGAAAAAGATATATAATAAGCTATCCTTATTTAAGAAAATAACCAGATGAAAGAAAATCCGGGAAATACTTATAAATAGAACTAATGAAGGATTTTTACAAACTCAAGAAATTTTGATCAATCCGAACAACTTTAAAAGATTTCAGTTTAAATCAAAATTTTCAAGACTGATGAGTAAACTGATCTTATTTATTTATACTAATTACAGTTGTTAATTACATATTTCTGTTTTGAGGACTAGTTATATACATAAATTTTAACAACCTGAAATATTTGATATTGACAGAAATTTGACCCATATACAGTTTGCTAGTGTATATACAAAAATATAAACTATTTACAAACAGTGAATAAGTATATACATTTTAGACAGCAATTATTAACAGAAATATTTCTTAAAAATCAGTCCATTCACAGGGAATGTCTCGGACTGTCCTTCAAGTGTTTGCAATCGAAAGGTACTTGGACCTATTTTTTCAGAAATAACAAAGGGACCTAACCAAAGTTTTTGAAACTTAGTATGATTACCCTTAACTTCATGAGCTTTATCCCATTTTAAGACCAAGTCTCCCACCTGTAATTCGCGATCAGAACTAAATGATTGGTCAAACCATGATTTAACAATCTGTTGATGTTTATTAAAGTGTTGTTTTGACTGTTCTCTATCTTCTTCTAATTTTAATAATGCATTAATTCTTTTCTTCATTGCTGGACATTCTTCTTCTTGGACAGACTGAGCTAACTGTAATGAAGGTAAAAATAAATTTGGCGGAAGAATAGCTTCAGTTCCATACACTAAGAAAAATGGTGAATTACCTATTGCAACTTTTGGAGTTACTCTGTCTTCCCAGAGAGCATTAACCAATTCTGTATGCCAATCCCGATAATGAACTGAAACAGTTCTTTTAAGAATTTTCAATAAATTTTTATTTGTTGACTCAGCTAGACCATTCCCATGGGGATGGTAATTAGCTGAATATATGATTCTTATTCCTTTTTCTAAAGCAAACTGGCTCAATTCAATTGATGAAAAGTATGATGCATTATCAAAGACCAAAGAATCAGGAACACCAAATCTTGTTATGATAAAGAAATCCAAAAATAATATAACTTGATTAGTATTCACAACTTTCAATGGTGCAGCCTCAGCCCAACGAGTGAAATAATCAGTTGCAGTTATTATATACTTGTGTCGCATTGATGAGGGAGGGTTTATTGGACCTATTATATCGATACCCCACTGCTGAAAAGGTCTTTCAACTGAAACAGGTTGTAAAGGGAAAGCATATTTTTTAACTTTTCCTGCGGCAAGTTGACACTCTTGACACCTTCTAACGAAAGTATAAGAATCTCGAAACAAGGTAGGCCAATAATAACCATCCCTAAGAATTTTATGAGCTGTGGTTTCTCCACCGAAATGACCTCCCGCTGGTCCAGAATGCAATTCTTTCAGAATTGTTTCTGTTTCATCCTTATCTAAACACCGAAGGTATACCCCATCTGGATTTCTTCGAAAGAGGACATTATCTATTAATAAGTACGGGGCAGATTTCAATCTTAGTGCTCTTTTCTTCCTTGGATCTAAGTAATCAGGGGCAGTCCCTGTTTCCAGAAGTACTCGTATGTCTGTGTACCAGGAATCTTGAGGTGGTGGATAAAAGTAAATTTCTCTGGTAAGTAAATCTTCATCAATGACAATTTCAGTTTTATCATCAGACAAATGAGCAGCTTCAGCAGCTAGTTTACACAACCCTTGTCCTTTAACTATTGTTGATGGTTTGATTTATAAGTCATACTCTTGGAGAGCTGTCATCCAAGGTGCCCTTTTTTCTCCTAAATCCTTCTGTACCAACAAATTTCTCACTGAAGAATAAGGTACAATTACTTTTGTTTTGGATTTTAACAAGTAAGGACGAAAATGTTTTACCGCTTTAAAAACAGCATAAGCTTGTTTATCCACTTCATGATAGTTTAGTTCAGCACCTTTGAAATTCGAACTCATGAACGAAATTGGAACCTCATTATTTTGTTGGTTTAATTGAGTTAATACTGCTGCATACGCAATATCAGAAGCAAAGGTATATAATATAAAATCCTTGTTAAAATCTGGACTTAGAAGACTAGGAGCTTCTGAAATAGCTTCTAAAATTTTCTGAAAGGATTCTTTTTCAGTTTGTCCCCAATTAAACACAACATCTTTTTTAATCATTTTCTGCAAAGGACGAACAGTCTCTGAAAAACTAGGAATGAATCTCCTGACAAAATTAATTTTCCCTAAGAATGACTGCATTCCTTTCTTGCTGGAAGGGAAAGTAATCTTTGAAATAGCTTGTGTTCTTTCCGGATCAATCATGATTCCATGTTTTGATACTACACATCCTAACAAGATACCTTCTGAAACAGCAAATATTGTTTTCTTAGGATTTAAAGATATTCCAAATTTTCTACATCGTTCAAACACTTTTCTCAAATGGTTAAGATGATCAGGACGATGTTTAGAGTAGACAGTAACGTCATCCAAATAGACAACAACTGAATGATTGATCAAGCCTCTAAAGGCAATATCCATTGCTCGTTGAAATGTTGCTCCCGCATTGATTAACCCAAAGGGCATCTTACGGTATGCATACGTTCCCCATGGAGTTCTAAAAGTTGTTTTTAATTGATCATCCCGAGAGACTAATATTTGGTTGTACCCTGAGAAACCATCAAGGAGAGACAGTATCTCAGCCCCAGATACTTTCTGAAGAATTTGTTCCATGGGTGGAACTGGGTAGTTATCTTTTTCAGAAGCTTTATTTAAATTTCTAAAATTGACACATAATCGAATATCCCCATTTTTCTTTCTAACTGGAACTAAGTTTGCTACCCACTGAGTGTGTCTGACAGGGAAAATGATCCTGGCAGTTAGCAATTTATTCAGTTCTTTTTTAATTGTTGGTTCTAATGATGGGTGATATTTTCTTAATTTCTGCTGAAAAGGTTTTGATTCTTGTTTAATTGGAATTATATGTTGCATGACTTGAGTATTGAATGTTTTTAAGTCATCATATGTCCACGCAAATATATCTTTAAACTCTTTGAATAATTTTATGAAAGTTGTTCTTTCTACAGGATCACGATCTATTCCTAGGTTTATAGTTTGGGGATTAGATTCCGTTCCCAAATTGATAGTTTCATATTTCATGCAAGAGTAATTTGTTTTACAATTAGGAACTGACTTAAACTTATCCTGCAAATCAAAAAACTTTTCTAATCTCAATACTGAGTTGGGAATGGGTTTTACCTGTTCGAAGGCTTTCTCAATTGAACAAAAATCATTAATTACCGAAAAATCTCGTAAATTGTCGTCGTGAGTGATTTCATCTATTGCCGAATCTTTGAAGATTCCATCATTTGTCAGAAAATGCAGTACCTGTGTATCATTATCAAACACACGCCAATTAAAAATGTTATCAGGTATGGAGGGCCTAAAAATTAATTCAACAGAAAAGAATTCTGGTGAAAATTTTTCTGAAGGAATCAATTTGGAAGCTACATTTGCCAATAAGTCTGCTTCTTGATTTTGACTTCTAGGAACAGAATTTATGTTAAATGCATCAAAATATGTGATAAGATTCCATACCTCTTTCTGATAACTTTGCAAATGTTCAGATAAACAATGAATGGAATTACGCACCTATCTAACGATGATCTCTGAATCGCCAAAGACCACAATCTCTTTGATGCCCAAATCGATTGCTTTTTTCAATCCTTGAATCAAAGCTTCATATTCAACCATATTATTTGTACAACTAAATTCTAGTCTACAGGCTATACAAGTCTTATTACCTTGGGGATCTATTAGTAAACAACCAGCTCCTGCTCCTTCTTTAGATTTTGCACCATCGAAATAAAGAGTCCAAATAGAATTATGTGCAATTACTTTACTTTCTATGATATTTACAATATTTACATTATTTTCATCACCAATGGTATCCTTAAGGGAACAGTTAGGAGAAATAACTGTTACATTACAAATCTTAGATTGCTGGCTGCTTTCAGAAAGGAGGGAGTTTTCAGCTTTGAAATCTCCAAAACCTAACTCATACATGTAGTTTCCCATAATGGAATCAGAAAATAACACAGGTTCACTAGGATCATGTAGTTCTGTAACAGTATGTTTCATGTACCTTTCTCTTTGTATCTTTATCTGATTTGCTTTTCCATTTTTTGGTAACCACAAGGTTGACCAATCAGTGGCAAAGAAACCATTTAGCTGTTGAGACCAATATCTGCTTAAGAATAGTCCATATGCATCAGGTATATCAGCAATTACGATGTCTATGATTTGATAAACTGAAGGATTACAAGCAATCCTAATTAAGACATCTTTCATCTCTCCGACAACCTTAACGTTTGTTCTATCTAATTGAGTTATTTGTGCATTGGATGGAACAAATTTGCCATTTAATTTCTTGCACACAGATAAAGGCATAACATTAGAAGATGCTCCTGAATCTACCATGCAGTTGTGGACATTCCTATTAAAAATCTCAAAGGTAAGTAAGAATGGAGGTGTAGTTGACTTAGAATTCTTACCTATCAAAGAAGCTTTATCGGTTGATGTTTTCCCTTTATCAGTTGAAGTTGGATCATTACTTGAACTGTTTGCAGCAACATTTTGCTTTGTATTAGGGACGATCGTGCTTACTGCAGGATTAATGATAGGAGTATCAGGCATTGGATAGATTTGAAGGAGATCGTACATACTAATGTTTGCACATGTCTTCTTCAAATCTTCAATTATATCATATTGTAAATCCAACTTCGGAGCGTTTTGAATGGTTTGGGTACCCTTATTTGACTGAGTTTGCTTGCCGGGTTGAGTTTGTTTGTTTAGTTGTGAGTTATTATTATCAGTGTTTGAAGTAGAGCTTGAAGCACCAGGAGTATTTGCAATTGCTTTACTACGTGTATTATATGCGTGTTGTCCTGAGGGTGGACTTCTGTTCTCATGTTTTTTTACAAAATTATCCCAGAAGTGACCATTAATTTGTTGAGGTTCTTCTGATTCATCCTCATTTTCAGATTCTTCATCTTCTTTATTCTGATTTATCTCTTGACTAGGTGTTTCAGACAAAGATAGAACAGCTCGAATTGTATTAAAGATTTCTTCATTAGCAGCTACATCTGGGGGTGTGTTCTTATTGATTGCGTTTGGGTTTTGCCGAAATTGGTTTCTGAAGTAATCTCTAGAAGGAGAAGCTTCATAATTAGTCTTTTTTAACCCTATAACTTCATTAGTTAACATTCGAATAGCGTTCTGTAGCTGTTCCACATCGAAGGCTTTATCTTTATCTGAACTAGATTTTTCTACTTTCTTTCGAGGAAAAGAATCAGTTTTACCACTCCTTTCTGGTTCATAAGACATGAAATCTTTTTCTACTTTAATTGCTTCATCAAATGTTTCTATCAGTGTTGTTTTTCCAGCTCTCTTAACAAACATTCCGGAATTCCTAGGTAGGGCTGACGTATAATTTTCGATGATTATATCCTCCGGTGGTTGAGAAGCAATTGGAATTTTAATTTTCAATGTTAGAAACCTTTGATTAAAGTATTTAATCCTTTCTTTGGGTTCCATTTTAATTCTAGATAATTATAGGGCTAAAAGAGCAGGTGTTTTATCTTCCCCGAATTTATCTAAAAAGACTTTATTAAATTCCTCCCAATTGGTAATAGATCCTTGTACTAATGAAAAGTACCAGGTAGAAGCCCTTCCTTCAAAGGTGAGAGGAAACAATCGACAAACGACATCTTCATGCTGAACATTTAAAGTTTGAACAGCCAACATGAATTTATCAATATGTACCTCTGCAGGTTCTTTATCATCTAGGTTAAACTTCGGAAGAATTTTATCTGAATGTTTTGGTAATGGGTGTTCTACCCCAGGAATTGCTACAGCAGCTACCCTTAACCAAGGGAGCTGTGGATTAGGTGGAGGGGGTGGAGGATTACCTCCTCCTCCTACATTTCCTGCCATTGGACTTCCTTGAGAACTAGAAGAACTCTCAGAATGAGAAGATCTTGGACTGTTGGGTGGTGACTCAGGAGGAGAAGGTGGCTGATCAGAACCACTTCCCGAAATTAACCTCCTTGTGGTATTGGTTTGTGTAATCTGTCTTTGGTAACTTTCAGCTTGATGTTGAGGAGTACTATCAGTTATTTCCAAATCTTCTGTAACTATGGTCAATTGTGGGTTATGTCGCTGTTGTCTAGGAAGACCATAATCTATTGGAGTAATACCTAACTGATTAGCGTAAGCTCTAGTAAGGATATGTCTGGATTCCTCTAGAGTTTGAGCACTTTGTGCAGGAGTAAATGGAGAAGTAATAGGATCACGTTCAAGGATATTCCTTACAGTTTCAATAAGAGGTGATCTACTAGTTTCCGAAGATTGTTGGCTGGTTGGAAATGTTTCATTAGTTTCACCTGCCATTACTTAATTCAGGCCCTCCTTCTAGCGCCATTTGTTGGCCTGATTTTATGAATCAAAGCCAATAAAGAGGTTTTATCCACACAATCAACTTAAAGCAGTATCCGGTGTGTTTGAATTAACAAGACCTCGCAGGTTATGGTCCTGCTACCAGCTAGTTTGTCTCTTAAGGAAACCTTAAAACTAGCAAAATCTAACCTATTCTAATGTTTATCCTATCTATGCTGAGAGCAAATCTAAAACTAAGATTAATCATTAATCAATAACAGGAAATTGAAGTATGATATAAACAAAACATATTTAAGTTATAACAACAATAACCCTGCTATATGTAAATGGAGATGAGATTTAACCTAAAGCACACAGTCAAAATTTCACTTCCAAAACTGATTAATAATTATCTATCAAGACAGTCATTTAAATTTGAAATAATGCTTATTTAAAATTCACCGTTAACATACAAATGAAATTTTAAATAAACCAGAAAGTATATCATGCAAGTTAATGTTTATAGTGAACACACTAATGAACAAAACCATAATGACATATTCATTCAATAACTAACTTGAGACGATAAAGTGAGAAAATTATTTAAACATCAGTATGGCACAGCATACAGAGTTTGCATAGAAACAGAAGATGACAAACCGAAATATATGTATATATATAAAAATCCAAAAATGAATACTAGTCACAGCATCATTTGCAGATATCCAGTATTATCCACATAAAAGCTTCAGCTTCAAGTTTGATATAATACCAGCAATAAAATATATTTCAACAAGTTTTCTTCCACACTCCATCCATCCCGAGTTCATAAAAAATCTTCATTCATATACTAGTGAGAGTCGGTTTTGCTAGAAATGTTGCATGCAACATTATAGGAAATCATTTAACCATAAAAGCATCTAATTACACCTACTACTAAAAATAGAATCGACTAGCCTGAGTCGAGACATCTCAGAACATTCTTGGCCATTCACGAAACTCCAACTTGTAACAGATCAGCTATATTTTCATGCCAACGCATCCACCATGTCCTGCATTCCTGGAAGAAAGCGGTGATAAAACCCCCCTGCATTAGATTCAATAAATACATTATATTAAAATGAATTTAACACAGTTAACATAAATATTAAAACAAAATTATAAATGCATGCCTGTAAAATCTCCGATTTTACAGACATGCAAAATCAAAATAATCGTTACCTGTCAACATGAGAAAAGAAAAAAAACTATTAGGCCTCATTATGAAGAGCGACTACCCTTCTAGCTTCGGCCAATTTAGCTTTCAACCTGATAATTTTAACATTTTGTTTTTCAATTCGTTCCAATAGCAGCTGATTCGTTTTTAATATCGATTTCTTGGATTTCTTGAGTTGATTCTTCTTCATATTGGCTCTTTTCCATCTGTCAATCCCTTCTAGCAATTCTTTCCTGAAAGTTTTATTTTCTTCTTCCAATAAGGCTGAACACTGTTTGCGCTTTCCTTTAGACCCTGCGTTTTTATCCTGATAGATATTTCCTAATACCTGTTGTAGGGTTTCATCTTCGCTAGCTACATGAGGAGAACGAGGACTTTCACAACGCTGATTGTGCAATGGTTCAAGTTCTACAGTGTCAATGTTTGTTTCTGGTTGATTGCCCTCGACCTCACCTGATTGCACATCATTCCCCTGCACAGTAGTGGAATTCCCTACATCCATTGTGTTAGGGACAGGCATCGGAATATCGTCCTCAATATCTACAACTGCAAGTTCGGCAACAGTAGATTTGGAAGTCTGTGGATCAGACCGATACCTTGAAGTAGAATAGAGATTATGCATGCTTCTAGTGACTCTACGTGCAAACGATAATTTTTCAACACTCAACCCTTCCTTGTCACAACAAACCTGAGCCAAATGATTCAACTTACGCATAGAATTTTTATCACATTTAGCAGGTTTAACAATTTCATCTTCAACTGATCCCTCTTTTAATTTTATAGGGTTGCCATCATTCTTACCAGGTTCAGGTTCTTTTAAATTTTCCCTAGAATTGCAAGGAACTAAAACCCTATCAGCATCTTCATTTACTTTATCGTCTATGGACACGTTTACGGCCTCTGGTTCATCATCTTCTGAGCTATTAACCTCAGGACTTATGATTTTTCGTTTTCTACGAGCTCGAGGAGATGGATTAGGCCAATACTGCGTTGGCCCCAATTTACAATCGCCTAGAAATTTATCCCAAGACAGACCTTTTGCAGATAATTGGAATTGCAATAAAATTTTAATCAATCCATGGTGACAAAGACTATTATCAGGGTTATTGAAATTCCTTACAGACTGTGACATTTTCTTAAGGCTTTGCCACAGATAGAAGGGCAAATTAAGTTTATAACCCTTTACTGCTAACAACAACCGTAAATGATACAAGTGCAAATGGGAAAAACGTCCACAACAGGTTACATACCTTACCAAGATTTCATAGTAAGCTCTCCACTCGGGCTTTAGAAATTTTACAGGCACGCCTACCCTCAATTTCGTTTTATCTGGTAAAGGCATTAACAAAGCCAAACACTTCTTCTTATCAACCATAAGGCCCTTAAACCAGCGTTCTCCCACCTGAGGAAGTTTCGTGGCTTCAGCAATCTTGTCTTCATTGATAACAAATTCGAAACCCCCAATTCGCACCCTGTCATTTTTAAAACTCATTGCAAACATTTTGTAATCTCCACATGATGCCCATCAAAGCTTTGAAAGAAATGCGTCCATCCCATTTTCTCGAATTTCTGGGCAACCTCCTGATTGGCTTCAATAATTTCATACCCTGAGATTTCAAAACGGTTCAGAGGAGACATGGTTTCTTCAGGATTTTCTGGGCTTAGTCGTGGAATGAAAGGGAAAGTGAAAATAGAGGGAATAGGTATCCACACACACGACATGCTAGAAAATCTTCACATGCTAGAAAATCTTCACATGCTTCAAATCTGATCAAAAATCAAATCTCTGAACCTATCATTTTAGCGGTATGATGATAAATATTACAACTTTCATGCTACACCATGACTTATGCCAACTTATCTGCGTTTGACCATGCCCAGTAGTGATCCCCACTTAACTTGGTGAACCGGCGATATGAAGACTGATAGAACCATTATTACGATCATTGATTATTGACAGTGGTTCATAATTAATAGGTACGATGGCGTAGTTTGAAATGAGTGTTAACAATTAACACTGTCAACATGGTTTTGCCAAATGCATACAATTGTCGTCTCTGTCAAGGGATGAAAGCCACGTTTCCATACCAGCTCATCGATCCAAAACATTTATGGATTTAACCATTGATTCAGCGCATGGCCAGTTCATCAAACGATCATCATCGTTCTATGATGTTACGTCGTGATATGAAGAGTAATAATTTGCGTTTTAAGGTTGAGTAGGTATTAATCAAATGGCCAGCTTGGTGTTTATTTTATGTATATGTACAAACTATATATATATACAACACTAAATCGAAACCTTTATACATGCTATTAACACACTATAGTATATATCATCATATAGGGTATTTATCATATGTGAAACGTTTCCTATACAAACCTCATTTATCGATTAACTATGATATTAACAATGTTCATAATAGGATATTCCTTATGATATTAACTTCCTACATTCACTTAGTCTTGAGATTAATAATACCCTAAACAATGTGTTTTATGATATTTCTTTGATACAAAAACCCTTAAGTCACATAAATTCGTTTCAATATTTTAAATAACTTTAATGAGAATTTACGAAACTTATCTATCCTTCATCCAAAAGCCAAGTTTGATGATCAAGTTCCTATCAGCTCTAGAATCATTAATTACTTTTCTTTCATTAAGAGAACCTTCAGAATCAAAGATTCTGAAGGAGCTCTACATAATTTTGAATTGAGAAATCACATAAAGAGCTGATCTCTCTTCACTTTGCCAAGAAATGAAGAGGTTGTTGCTGGCTGCCAACAATACCTTGGTATCGCCGAAACAAACCATCATCAATCTACTACATTGTGACCATTCATTAATTGATTTCTTGTGTGTCGCCCACCAGCGTGCTGGAGTAGCCTTTAGTGCTTCTTCTAATGCCAGCAGTTGTTGGGGTTCTTAAATGCTTTCCTCAAACTCTATGAGAAAGTTGGACAAACCAGGAAGCCCCTCATATACTGGAAGTGTAACCGTTTCAGTCGCAACGCGGTATAACGATTGCGTGACTAACCCGCACTTGCGGAGTGATACCTCGTGTAAGTGGTTCTACCAGTGTTCTAATGCATCATCAGATTCGGAAGATGCAGAGCTGTCACTGCGCCATCCCAGCTCACCATTGGCAGTCATATGAATATAGTCTTTACAAATATTGAATACATGGTCCCATCCACTGGGATCTTCATCCTTCACTGGCTCAATGTATCTGTGTCCTTCAGCCAGATCCAACAGGACAATGAATCTGAGATTGCGGTTTTCAAAAGTCATCATCCACCTGAAAAATAGAAAGCATAGAGTATAACTCATAGCAACAAATAGAAAACACAGAGTTGAGACATAATCGAACATCCTCATTCATTAACTCATAAAAAGGTTGCGGGATGAACTTCGTAGAAAACAGTTCCAAGTGACTTAACACAAATCCATATACTTAGAGAAAAAATTGTCAAAGGAATGTTAGTTTTTCAGAATTTTCAATCTGATCTAAGATATTAACTGAGAGAATAACATGTACAACATATCTATAGCATATCAATCATGGACACAATAATGCAAGCACACAAGAGACACAGAGTTTCACCGGGGAAAACCATGAAGGTGAAAAACCCCACAAATTCATCAGAGATAGAAAGAGAAATGATACAACCAAAGTACAAGAGATAGTCTTCTCCTAACAGCAAATCCTCCTCCTCACATGTCTCCACTTTTCAAGTGAGAGAAGTGTGTGTAATGAGTGATCAAATAGAGATCTCCTGATCTCTATTTATAGTTGTCCTGTCTTGCCCAATAAACTAATGGGGCCGACTTGTCTAGCTTAGCCTCATAACCCATGGTTAACTTAATTCAGGCCGACCCCACACTTGGTGGTCTAATAACCCTTTTACCCACATGACTCATACAGGGCCGGCCCCATCAAGGTGGTCTAATAACCCATCGGCAAGTTACAACACTTGCAACACTTGTCAATACAAATGATGAAACTTTTGTATAGAGGAATAATAACATCTCTATATGAGTACAATATACATAAATGAAATACATAGGTGGAATACATTCTGAAGTTACATATACATCAACACTCATGCTTAACTTGGAAGGTATTTCTTGACACAGGTCTTCTAGAACAAGTCTTCTTCTCTAGATCATCATCATTGAATCATCATCATCATCACAACTACTTCTATCTCAATTAATCTCTGAATCTACTCGTCATAGGAAGTTCTACAGAGCCAATCCTTTTTCATATTGGATGTAGGCTCACCACCTGTAGGTCTTCATCATCACTGTACATACTATGGAATCCTTAGGACTTATTACGTGAGTCACAAAACCTCGCAAGAGCATCCCACGACTTATTACAGGAACACAACCCAACCTATCGGATCTCCCAGGGAGCCATTACATGTGACCCCACCACAAAACCTCGAAAGAGAATCCTAGGATTGATTACGAGCACACAGCTCAACCTATCGAATTTCCCAGGGCGCTATTATATGTCATCACCACAAAACCTTGCAAGAGCATCCCAGGACTTATTACGGAAACACATCCCAACCTATCGGATCTCCCAGGGTGATATTACATGTGGTCATGGAAAAACCTCTAAAGAGCATCCCAGGACTTATTACGGGAACACATCCCAAACTATCGGATCTCCCAGGGTGCTATTATATGCCATAGGACAAAACCTCGAAAGAGAATTTGCCAGATATCCTAGGGAGCTATTATATGCCAGCAACAAAACATAGCAAGAGAATCTGCAAACCTCCCAGGGCGCTATTATATGTCCTCCCAAAGCAAAACCTCAAAAGAGCATTTGCCAGATCTCCCAGGGAGCTATTATATGCCAGCGAAAAAACCTAGCAAGAGAATCTACAAACCTCCCAGGGCGCTATTATATGCTTATCTGCACAACCTGTCCATGGCCACAGAGTATCAACCTGATACTCACCATACATCATCCTGATGTACACATGATCATCCTGATCATCATCACTGCATCGTCCTGACGCATGTCATCTGGAACAACATCCTGAAGCTCATCATCCATGATCATCCTGATCATACAATGCATCAACCTGATGCATACACAGTATCTTCCTAATACATATCATCATATATGATCTACCTAATCATACAATGTATCCACCTGATACATCTGCAGATATGTACACATGATCCAACTGATCATATCCAGCATCCAACATGATGCATACATACATATAAGTGATCCAACTGATCATATCCAACATCCAACATGATGCATACATACATATAAATGATCCAACTGATCATATCCAGCATCCAACATGATGCATACATACATATAAATGATCCAACTGATCATATCCAGCATCCAACATGATGCGTACATACATATAACTGATCCAGCTGATCATATCCAGCATCTAACATGATGCATATATAGAGCAGTAACTGGAGCATTGTCTTGATGCTCATCATCCATCGCTTACATCCATATCCATGTGAAGGATCCTCCTTCCACTATGCTTGGAATAGATTCAACAAATGTCTCCATCACTTCTTCCTTGAAGTGTCATTAATCTAAAGAACACCAAGCCTCCCTCTAAAGTATTCGAACTTCACTCTGGCTAGTGGTTTCATCAGCACATCTGCAATCTGCTCATCCATCGCAACATACAGGAGCTTCACTGCTCCTCTCTACACCATATCCTTGATATAGTGATATTTGATCTCAATGTGCTTCAACCTATCATGGAACACTGGGTTCTCATACAACTTCACACAACTCTGGTTATCACAAAAGATACCAGTAGCCTCCAGCGGGAGATCAAATAACTCAGACAGTAGCTTCTGGAGCCATACTGCCTCGCAACTAGCCGAGAAAGCTACAACATACTCTGCTTCAGCTGTACTCAGTGCTACGCAAGACTGCTTCCTGCTAAACAAGGAGATCACACTTGATCCCATACTGAAGTAGCACCCATATGTGCTCTTCCTATCTGCAACACTGCCCAATCTGAATCAACATAAAACTACAGGTTAAACTTTTGATTCGCATCATACTTGAGCTCATAATCAACTGTACCCTTCAGGTACCTTAGAATATGCTTTACAGCAACTAGGTTGACACCTTTGGGATTCATCAGGAACTGGCCCAATGTGTTCACCGCAAAGCAAATATCTGGTCTCATGCTCATTAGGTACATCAAGGACCCAATCATTTGACGAAACACTGTCACATCAACCGGATCAGATGAAGCATCACACAGAAGCTTTAGGTTCGATACCATAGGTGTGGCCATGGCCTTGCAGTCCATCATCCCGAAACCTCTTCAAGATCTCCACTGCATACTTCCCTTGTCCATGGTCATAGACTTCAAAAATTCCAACTTTTGCAGAAGCCCTAATTTTCCATTTTTTTTTATCAAAGTCTCAAACAAGGGTTTGATCAAGCCCGGCCTTCTACCCAACCAAAAAATTTGATCTTGGTCTCTAAATTTTGATTTTGATGAGTAGCATTCAGCCGTGGTACCTGATTACAAAAATACCAACTTTCTCCGAAACCCTAATTCCTGGAGCCATGAATGAAGGTGCTCAAAATCCAATTCTGTTTTGACATAAATATGCACCTGATTGTTTCTGGTGTAACTTTGAAATTACGAATCCACAGGGTCTAAAACTTCTACTTGTGGTAGCTCGACCTATCATCTTTCCAACCCCATAGGTCTGACCTCAATTAGATTCACTGAGAGAAAGTTATTCCAAGTGTCACAACATGACCTGTTTATGGGATAAAACAAGAGAGCGAACTTGTACAGATTTTCACATGTCAGTGGCTCACTTTAGGCCTATGAACCTTCAATCTGTGAAAGTACAGTCCATTCCCTACCTGTCATATTTTATGAAATTTCATTTGGAGCTTCCTATCCCATGTTATGACCTTTTTTCCTAGGTCACTTGTTTATGACTTAGATTTGGAAGAGGCAAAAACCCTAGATTGTACAGATCATAAAACACAAAGTACAATGAATTAGTAGTTTTCCTTTGGATACAAAGTACATGGGGATCTGATCTTTGACCTGTAAAAGTTTTAGATCCTAAAACGTCGCCAAAATTGATTTATAGCGAAATTGCTACGATGACTGGTTTTTTCTATATCAAGCCCTAGCATCGCAAGTGCAACACGTGTCATACATGCCCATACCATGCCTTCTTTCAAGACAACTCTGATACCATGTTAGTTTTTCAGAATTTTCAATCTGATCTAAGATATTAACTGAGAGAATAACATGTACAGCATATCTACAGCATATCAATCATGGACACAATAATGCAAGCACACAAGAGACACAGAGTTTTACCGGGGAAAACCAAGAAGGTGAAAAACCCCGCAACTTCCTCAGAGATAGAAAGAGAAATGATACAAAAAATGTACAACCAAAGTATAAGAGATAGTCTTCTCCTAGCAGTAGATCCTCCTCCTCACATGTGCACCACTTTCTGAGTGAGAGAAGTGTGTGTAATGAGTGATCAAATAGAGATATCCTAATCTCTATTTATACTTTTCATGTCCTTCCCAATAAACTAATGGGGCCGACTTGTCTAGATTAGCCTCATAACCCATGGTTAACTTAATCTGGGCAGACCCCACACTTGGTGGTCTAATAACCATTTTACCCACATGACTCATACAGGGCCAAGCCCATCAAGGTGGTATAATAACCCATCGGCAAGTTACAACACTTGCGACACTTGTCAATACAAATGATGACACTTCCGTATAGAGGAATAATAACATCTCTATAGGAGTACAATAAACATAGATGAAATACATAGGTGAAATATATTCTGAAGTTACATATACATCAACAAGGAAGACAAAATACATCATACTTGATCAACTTATCTCTTTATGATTCTATGATCCGATGATTCTCTCATATCCTATTACAATTGTGTTTCTATTTATAGACACCTATGGCAATTAAAAAATGGTCCAATTGACCCATTCTAACTAATTTGGACCAAAAATTTCTCTTCCATTGGCTCCTTATCCTTTGCGAATGGTCCTTTTCCTTCACTAATGACCCCTTCATCACTATCAGCTCCGCATCTTTTACGCTCTAACCCCATGCCAAAATGCCCCGAACACAAACTTATATCTTTCCCTCGAGCCACCTCGGATGGACACCTCTGCTATGGCTCTGTTTCACCAATTTGATCATCCTTCGTTGGACATTGTGTTGACAACTCTACTTCTGGCACATCCATTTCGCGAATTTGATCATCCTTTGTTGGGTATTGTGTCGACAACTATGCTTCTGGCACATCCATTTCACGAATTTGATCATCCTTCGTTGGGGCTGGAGTTCCCTTGCTCTTGGTTCTTCTGTGGTCAAAAGGCCCACTTTTCTTCCAACAACTGAAGTTCGCTTAGACATCTCGAGGGAGACTTCACCTCTTTTCTTCCTGATTGTTTGTGCATACGCATTTTCCTATTACTCATAAACACTCATCATCCTTTCCCTTAGCGCACCTTGGGTGCTTCCATTGGAAACAAAATGCACCATCACAACCCTGTAATCTCACTTCTTTACTCAGCAACTTTCTTAGAGTCGCACATTCGGCTCAATAAATCTCATAAGACTTAATGATGCTATCTATCCATTTGTTTGGGTATTTATGAATTAACTTGCTCGTTCCCTATACATGTTATCATTCTTGAGCAATGATTACCAATCATTCATTGAATATTTCACTGATTTACCAAATTTCGTCATCAAGTGTGTCTTCATCCACCTTTGTCACCTTTCATCGATGATTAAATGTTGTAATTATGATCTGATTTGACTGCCACATACTAAACATCGACAAGCATCTATCCTTGTCACTTACTCCTAATTCTACTATTGTTTTGTCAACAGACCTAATTTTCTCGATAGATTTCCAACCTTTAATCATCATCATCATCATCATTTTTATTTTATTTTTCCACTATGCGAACGCTGTCTCAGTCGCTCTACGGATGACTATGGCGATAGGGCTTCAACCGGCTTATGTTCACTAGATTTTTCAATAGTGTCCCATCTAGATTTTGTAACTACACAGCACCTCTGTCAGTAATAAAATTGATAATATAGGGACCCAACCAATGCATCTGCAGCTTACGTGGGTGCTTTGCAAACTTACTATCATACAACAACACCATATCTCCATGCTAGAAGTGCTTTTCTTTGACATGGTGATCGTGCCAAGCCTTCTGGAGATCCTTTTCTACCTGTTGATGGAACCCTATGATAAACATGTCATCGTCAAGTTGTACCAATTGTTCCAACCATTATTCGATTTCTCCATCATCACTCATTCCTGTTGTTATTGTGATGCATAGAGTTGGGACAATATAATCCATTGGCATCACCTATTCTTTTCTGTAAACTAATCTGAATGGAGTTTGGCCTTTCAATCGTTTACCAGTCATCCTGTAGGCACACAGTATCGATGGAATCTTCAAATACTAGTCATCGCGGTTTGTGTTACATACCTTTGTGAGCGCATGCTCCAATACTTTGTTCAATGCCTCCACCGCACCGTTCTCCTGTGGGTGATATGGGGTACTCTTTCGATGTTGAATTTGGAATTCTTCCATCATGGACCTAATAGTTTGGTTGACAAAGTGAGTAACTTGGTCACTCATCAGTATCATTGGGCACCCAAACCTGGTGACCATATTATCAAAGAGAAATCTTGCCGTTGTTGTAGCTGTGCAATCCTTTACTGGTGCAGCTTCATCCCATCACATCAAATAATCAGTCGCAGTAATTATATATCGCAACCTTGTTCTTTTTCCCAGTGAGTTGATAGGTATCACGAAGTCAAACGCCCATTTTTTGAAATCTTGTAGTGTTAGTTAAGGTACTAGCGGCATTTCATCCCCGCGGGATGGTTTTCCTATTCTTTGGCATACATCACATCTCTTTGTGTAATCTGTAGCATCTCCATGCACCATTGGCCACCATATTCCATCTCTAAGTATATTTCTAGCAGTGGAACGCCCTCTATAGTGTCCTCTTGTGATCCCATCATGAGCTTCTGCTAATATTCTTTCATTATCATGCGGAAGGACGTATCACAGAAGGATTTTGTCTAGCCCTATTTTGTAAAGTTGACCTGCAATTAGCTTAAAGTGAAAGCCCTCACAACTAGCTGCTTTTTTTGACTGGTATTCAATCTGTTTGGTGCACATCTTGTAGTCAAGAACTGAATGATTTGTTCATAATGGTCATCAACCATTCCAATTCGAAATAACTACACATCTAGTAAGCCTTACTCAATGATTTTGTGTTCTTCTCCTAACTCAATTCAGGATAGGTGATCGGGCCCTGCATTCAATCATCATGGTTTCACAATGATCTCAAATTCGAATTCATGGAACAGCAACAACCAACGACAGATATTTCCCCCCAAAACACGCTTGTTGACCAAATATTTCAATGCAGAGTGGTCAATAAACATCTTGAAATGACCTCCACGTACGTAGTAGCAGAATTTTGGTAGTGCATAGACCATTGCTAGCCCTTCCCTTTCTGTCATCGTATAGTTTTTCTCCGTCGTGGGAAACTTTCTGCTTGCAAATGCAATTGGATTATTGATTTCTCCTTCTCCTGGATGTGCCAATATTACTCCTAGTGCGACTGATGATGCGTCCACGTGAACATGGAATTCTTTTGTCCAATCGAAAAAACTAATATTGGTGTTGTGACCATCTTCAATTTCAATATATCAAGGATCTTCTCGCACTCTTCATTCCACTCGATATTTGCATCCTTTTTCAATAGTTTTTCCATTGGCATTGTGATCGTCGCATATCCCCTGATAAACTTCCTGTAATACCCAGTATGCCCCAATGTCTCCCTTAACTACTTCACTGATGTCGGTGGTGGTAAGTTAACAATGATGGCAATATTCACTGGGTCAATCAGCATCCCTTCCTTACATACAATATGCCCTAACAGGATCCCGAATGGAGCACAAAAATGCACTTCTTCAAGTTTAGAAAAATTTGATGTTGTCTACATCTCTCAAGCATCAGCCTTAGATTTGCAACATGGTACTTCACCAGGCCATACACGGTCCAGTCATCCATGTACACTACGAGGAATTTATGAATGAAATCTTTGAATGCAGCAACAACTAATCTTGAAAAGATCACAGGGGTGTCTTTTAGACCAAAAGGCATTACTGTGTATTGAAAACAACCCCATTCTATTACAATAGTTGTCTTATGTCGATCCTCCTTCACAAAATTTATTTGATGGTATCCAGAGAATCCGTCTGTGCACGAATATATCTCTTGACCTCCAATGTCGTCTAGCACTTTTCCAGCGAATGGTGTCGGGAATGAATCATGCAGACATGCATCATTCAGTTTCCTTTGGTCGATGCAAATCCTGATTTTGTGAGTCTTCTTATCTTGGACAACCATCGGACTGATCCATTCAGATTCTTCTACCGGCTCTATGATACCTGCATCCAACATTCGTTCTATCTCAGCTTTCACTCTCTCTGTGTACATGGGATTCAATCTATAGGGTCATTGCTTTTCCTGCTTCGCATAAGGTTTCAGTGGAATCTTCATTTCACCTAGTTCCCCGAAAATGCCTTTCATTTTCGAAAATTTCATTGGGAACAAATCCTGAAAGTCATGTAGTAGATCAGTGACTTTTGTGACTGTCGCATCATCTCAATAATCTCCAATACTTGCAAACTTTGGGTCTGCCTCCAACCCAATATTAACCTTCTTGATTCGTAGTGGCTATTGAAATTTGTCAAAGGGAATATCTGGTTCTTCGACATCCCGGATTCCTTCCAACTCCGGTACATAAACAACATGTGGATCATCCTCTTCGTCAGGTCCTCCCGTCACGTTGTAGCACTCCAGCAACATTTCTGGTGTCGCAGTCCACTGTAATCCCATTGGTTTTTTGTTGGGACTGCTTCAAGTACCTTCTCCCAAATATCCTGTAGTACACTATGGATGAAGGGGTTTTCATCCGAGATGCTGAAATTTCAGCCAAAGTTAATAGTTATCTCTTCCCACGTAGTTGTTTTGTGTCGCATTTTTGTTGCGAAGTACCAACTTCGTGGTACCTCATCCAATGTATGTATGAACGCATGGACCCATTCTTGTTGTGGTCTTGCTCCCCATGTGCTTTGACACTCCTCCAAGTGATGCCTTGGGTCACTCCTTCCACTATATTTCCTTCCTCAGTACCCTTCAATTTCACCGAATCTTACTTGCATTAGTTTTCAATATAGTGGCCAGTTTATGATCATTGACTTGTGTGTTTCCCACCATCGTGCCGGTGTAGCCTTCAATGCTTCCTCCAATGCCAGCAGTCTCTGCGGTTCTACTACTCTTTCTTCAAATTCGATGATGAATGCAGACAGATTAGGCAATCCTTCATATGTTAGTAGTTCACATACTTCTGTCGCCACCCATCTCAGCGACCGAGTGATTCATGTGCACCTCTTGAATGATACTTTGTGTAGTCGATTATGCCAATGCTCAAGTGCTTCATCGGAGTCTGAAAATGCAGACCTAATGATTCACCACCCCAATTCTCCATCGGTGTTGGAAGTGATGTAGTCCTATGAGATGTTGTAAACATTGTCCCATCCTTCTTTGAATTCATCTCGCATTGGCTCGACATACCTCTACCCTTCTGATGGATCAATTGGGGTAGCGGCCCTCATGTCGCGGTTCTCAAGTGAAATTGTTCATTTCTTAAAGTTGATCACAACTTGATTTTCCGTTGCCCAGTCTATCCCTAACAACACCGGATAGGGGCTTGTGTTATTTACTATTTCTATAACGTCAAAATCTGCATAGGTCTTTAGTCCCTCTATCTCGACTGGGATGTGACATAATTGACCGATGGGTGTGACCTTGCTATGATTTTCTAGTTGGAGTTGTCTAGGGGACCATGATAGTTGTGGTTTCATTACTACAAAATGAGGAATTAATGACTAAAATATCACTAAAATTCAACTATAAAGGACTATTTTTGAGTCGGTGACTAATAGTACATAATTTCCACTATCTTATAGTTAGTCGTATTTCACTAGTCAATAATTGGTTGACTTATTAGTCATTGATAGTCACTGATTTAGTCATTGATAGTCACTAATTTAGTCATTGATTTAGTTATTGATTGCCACAATTAATGACCAAATATACGACTAAATAAACTACTAGATGATAACATATTAATGACTAAGCTAAATATGACTAAATGTTAGTCGCACTATAAGATACTGGAAATTAGCTACTAATAGTTGTATATATGCGAATTTAGTCATTTTCTTAGTCACTAATTTATGATAGGCTACGGAGGAATCCAACCACCAATTTCCTGCCTATCATTAGGCAGGTGCTCTACCATTGAGCTAGCACCCTTTAAGAAGTTGTTATTGCTTGACAGTGATGATATTCAAACAAATTTTGCATCATTCAAGCATACAAAATAATGATTACCAAGTTACTATAGATCCATAATGGCTTACCTTGTACTAGTCCTTCAAGTCTTTCAACTGCATTTATTAAGTGTAAATATATTTTTGCACTTAATAAAAGTAGTTGAAGAACTTGAAGGACTAGTACAAGGTAATACATTATGGATCTATAATAACTTGGTAATCATTATTTTGTATGCTTGAATGATGCAAAATGAAAAAATCCCAGAAATTTATAGGAATGAAAAGAATGCATCCATTGTTAAACTATCTATCGAATCATTTAGAGTCATGCCAAGATATCTAAATTTGATTGAAAATTCATAAGTAACTTGAAGATAATGGTGGATGATGCCATGGAAAGGATAATTTGACTTTATATAGAAGCAAAGGATGAGAAAATGGTGTCCCAAATTCATCTTCCTCCAATGTGGGCCAAGCCACCTCCCTCACTATAGAAATGAGATCTTGATCACAGTGAAATCCACATATTGGACATATTGGTCAATAGCCTTGTTTCAAAATTAGCAAAATATAAGATTAGAATCAGAACATGAAGCCATGACAATGTGAATAGCCAAATATTTGTTTAGGAAGTCTTCCATAGTCTTCCTTCAAAATAAGAGATAACACTTGTTGCATTGTTGCCGCAAGTTTTTTTTGTTCTATGTTTTAACTACCTGTACATTAATGAGCTACATTTGATACTTTTTTGTTGCTTTGAATATTTATCTGGTATGATTGAGAAACCAAATCCAAATGACTGGTATAGAAATTTGCTCCAAATAAATACTAGTACTTAATGCAATGTATGATATAAGATAAAACAAAAAGGAATGCTTTATATGGAAGATCGTATATCAATGCAAAGTGTTATTTACCCCAATTTTAGCATCATTTACATGAGGGATGTGCCCTGTGCAGAATGTTAGTTTTTCAGAATTTACTTCAATCTGATCTAGGATCTTAACTGAGAGAACATGTACATCATATCAATCATGGACATAATAATGCAAGCACACAAGAGACAATAGACACACAGAGTTTCACTGGGGAAAACCATAAAGGTGAAAAACCCCACAACTTCCTCAGAGATACATAGAGCAATGATACAACCCAAGCATAAGAGATATACTCCTAGTAGCATCTTCTCATCCTCCACTAGTGCGCCACTCTCCAATGAGTGTCAGAGTGAGTAAGTGAATGATCAAATAGAGTTCTTGCCGCACTTTATTTATACTTGACTTGACTTGCCTAATAACCTTAACTAAGTCAGCCTTAACTTAACCACATAACATAATGCTGATAGGGCCGACCCCCAATAGGGTGGTCTAATAACCCTTTAACCCACATGACTTATACAGGGCCGACCCCAACAAGGTGGTCTAATGACCCATCAAGTATAAGTTATGACACTTACAATATAAATGATGACACTTCCATATAGAGGAATAATAACATCTCTATAGGAATACAATATACATTTATGAAATACATTTTGAAGTTACAAATACATCAACACTCCCTCTTAACTAGGAAGGTATTTCTCGACATAGATCTGTTAGCACAAGTCTTCTTCTCTAGATCATCGTCATTGAATCATCGTCATCGTCACCACTGTTGCTATCTCAATCAATCTCTCATCTACTCGTCATAGGAAGATCTACAGAGCCATCCCTTTTTCATGGTGGATGTAGGCCCACCACTTGTAGGTCTTCATCATCTACAAAGCCAGCCCATTTTCATGCTGGATGTAGGCCTAGTCTCCATGTAGGTCTTCAACATCTCTACAAGCAAGCCATCAAGTAGGTACACCTCAGGACTTATTACACTGCCTCTGCAAAACCTACAAGATCTCCCAGAACTAATTACATTGCCTTTGCAAAACCTGCAAGAGAAACTCAGGACTGATCATATGCCTCTGCGAAACCTATGTACCATACTGTCACATCATCGTCTTTAGATCATCGTCATCGTCCACGGAGCACAGCCCAGATGCACATCATAATGTCTCTAGTATGGGAGGACTTTCCTACCACCATACGAGACCCAGTCTACCAACATGCGAGGAATTTCCTACTAGCATGTGAGACACAACACTTACATCAACCGACATGGGAGGACTTTCCTACCACCATTCGGGAAAGGCTCAGCACTTACACTCACTGGCATGGAAGGACTTTCCTCTGACCATCCGGGAAAGGTTCACAGCACAGACATCAACGACCATGGGAGGACCAACCTACCACCATGTCGGAATGGCATAGCACTTACATCAACGACCATGGGAGGACTAACCTACCACCATGTCGGAATGGCCCCAGCCCTTACATCTTACCATGGGAGGACTTTCCTGCCACCATGTAAGAATGGCCCCAACCCTTACATCTACACCATAGGAGGAATTTCCTACCACTGTGTGAGAATGGCTCCAATCCTTACATCTACACCATAGGAGGACTTTCCTACCACTATGTGAGAATGGCTCATGTGCATCTGTGTCTCTAGACTCATCACTTCCCCTTGGAAGGTATCTCGATCTGAAGTACACCAAGTCTCCCTCTGAAGTATTCAAACTTCACTCTGGCTAGTGACTTGGTCAACACATCGGCTATCTACTCATCCGTCGCAACATAAAAGAGCTTCACTGCTCCTCTTTGCACCATATCCCTGATATAGTGATACTTGATCTCAATGTGCTTCGACTTGTCATGGAACACTGGGTTCTCCGATAAATTCACACAACTCTAGTTGTCACAATATATAAAACTAGCACTCAGCTGGAGATCAAACAAATCAGACAGTAGCTTCCTAAGCCATGCTGCCTCACAACTAGCCAAACAAGCTACGACATACTCTGCTTCGGTTGTACTCAGTGCCACACAGGACTGCTTCCTACTAAACCAAGAGATCATACTGGATCCCATACTAAAGAAACACCTCGAAGTGTTCTTCTGATCAATGGCACTGCCTACCCATCCGAATAAACATAACCCTCCAGGTTAAACTTTTGATTCACCTCATACTTGAGCCCATAGTCAACTGTACCCTTCAGGTACCTCAGAATATGCTTTATAGCTATCAGGTGAACATGTCTTGGATCTATCAAGTACTGGCTCAAGGTGTTCACCGCAAAGCAGATATTTGGTCTTGTATTTGTTAGGTACATCAAGGACCCAATCATTTGATGATACATCGTAGCATCAATGGGCTCAGATGAATCATCACACAAAAGGTTCAGGTTCGATGCCATAGGTGTGGCCATGGCCTTGCAGTCCATCATCCCAAACCTCTTAAAGATCTCTACTACATACTTCCCTTGTCCAAGGAAGATTCCAATTGCACTCTACCACACCTCCATACCAAGAAAGTAGTGCATCATACCCAAGTCCTTCATCTTGAAATCGGCAACAAGATTCCTCTTCATATCGACAATCAATCTATCCTCACCCGTCATAAACAGGTCATCCACATACAATAGTAGTATCACTGGATTGCCTTCCTCAACCTTGTAGTAAAGGTTGGAATTTGCTTTACTCTTGGTAAATCCCAAACTAGATAGGAAGCCATCTATCCTGCCATACCAGGTCCTGGGTGCCTGTTTCAAAGCATACAGGGCTTTCTTCAGTTCGTACACATGTGACCCTTGGTCATGTGTCTCAAACCCAAGTGGCTGCTCCACACACACTTCCTCTTCAACTACACCATTCAAAAAAGCTATCATGACATCCATCTAGTGTACCTTCCATTTCATCACTGCAGCTAGAGCAAGTACGGATCTAATGGACGTGTATCTGGCCACAAGAGAAAAAGTTTCTTCATAATCAATCCCTTCTTTCTGGGAGAAGCCACGAGCTACAAACCTTGCTTCATATTTCTCTATGCTGCCATCTGTAGCATGCTTGATCTTATAGATCCACTTGGAAGTTACAATAGACTTCCCTTCAGGTCTTGGAACCACATCCCAAACATCATTCTTCATGATCAACGGATCATGGCATCCTTCCATTACTGCATCCCGTATCCTAGAAACTTCAGATTCTTCAATGTCTTCAATAGATAGATTTCTTTAAACTTCGTTGCTAGAACAAATGTTGTAGTCCTTCTTTTGTAGGTGATTCTATACGATCTTTCCTACAAAGCAAGTTAAATTGCATGATTAAAAACATCTCATAGTTTTCAGAACAAATTCTTACACATAAAGAAAATGTCAACCAGTCATGCAATTATTTTAGCCAATGCTTCAATACAACATTTATCCATATCCCGTAACTTTCTAGATGCCTTCCAATCTCTACCAGAAGATTCTTAAGAGTGTGCACAACTCCCAACATGTCAGCAATGAGTTTTCATTCTAAATAAGTAGCAATGGAATGTTGTACAGTTCCATAGGCCACTTACCCATCATATGCATATTAGTAGTATATTGTTAATTAATGCGATTATTCTAATATGCATAATACACACCCTAAGTCTAGGAACATAAGCATATACATCATTGAACAATATTATTTAAACAAACAAATATGAAAGAAATGACAATTAAAATACTTATCTTTGTTTGGTTTGTAGGGTGGACTCCCTCTCAATATTTGCTTCCTTGTAGGAACTACTGGAGTGTGCTCCCTCTTGATCTTTGATTCCTGGATTACCTGTCCTTGAACTTATATCCATCCTCGATCACTTATCCATACTTACTAGTATCATCATTGTGTTATCCTCGAGGTCTCATACATACATTCATTAGTATAATCTCAATACTATAAAAACACAATAATCTTAAACATGTATAGTCATGATCATTTCAAACATAGATAACAAACATTAGTATTCATGGTTTCGGGTCTGGTTAGTCATATCATCATAATATGCATAAACCCTTGATTACTTACATTTCTAACTTCATGAATAATCATTATCAACCATACAACAATATAAGATCCTAACACAAGGTAGGATTCTAACTTGATATAGGAAAAACATACCTAGTTAACATATTTTCTAGTTATGTCTAGCAATGTCTTCTTATTCTCTTTGATGACTTGTGCTAGTAACCTGCATATCTCATAGGTTAACCATTATAGAACCAAGTTATACATACCTCATAAGTAGATCTTCTATGTGATCCATGACAATGGATGAGTTTTTGTCTTCATGTCACCATGGTCTTGATCTAGAACTTGACTTGTACCTTCATGTTAGCGGATAACATAATCCTCATACAACACCACAATGCATTAGTACAATCATAAGTGTCAAAACCCTAATCAATGAATATATGCATTCATCTTTTTATTAAGGTGATACGACAAGTCTAAAATTAGTCAAGATTGTACTAATCTTAATGAAGACAAACATACCATAAACTTAATCATGAATAGATCTCGAAACATACCTGGATAAGTCATACCTGTCGAGATTGCTTGTAATCTTCTTATGTAAGGCTTTTGCCCCATCTCCCTCTGAAACTGGAACTTCTTCACTTATGCAGGTGACCAATCCATTCTCTTCTAGGATTAACCCAATCCACTTGATTTGCAGAAACTGGATCTGGAGCTGGATTAGGGTTTGTCAGGGAAACCCTAAAAAATCAAACTTTGAATTTCAAACTTTGGAAAGGATAGAAAGATGCACCTTGATGAGTTGATCAACTTGGTATACTCAGAATTTGAAAACTACAAATTTTCACCCCTCAAATTTGCTTTTCAATCTTCCAGATTCACTTGGGAGGACCCTGAATTAGGGTTTGTGTTTCTCAGAACTTCACCCCACCAAATAGTTTGATCCAAATCTCTAAACTTTGATTTTTTCAAGGAGCTTCCAGCTATGGTCACAGATTTAAAAAATTCTCATTTTAGCAGAAGCCCTAATTTTTCACCTTTCCGATCAAAGTCCCGAACTAGGGTTTGATCAAGCCCAACCTTCTGCCCAACCAAAAAAATCGATCTTGGTCTCTAAATTTTGATTTTGATGAGGAGAATCCAGTCGTGGTCTCCGATACAAAAATTCCAACATTCTCCAAAACCCTAAATTCCCGTAGCCATGAATGAAGGTGCTCAAAATCCAATTATGTTTTGATAGAAATATGCACCTGATTGTTTTTGGTGTAACTCCAAAATTTCAGATCTACAGGGTCTGAAAATTCTTCCTGTGGTAGCTGTTGATTAGGTTGTCATTGATGCCAACATTGTCTGGCCATTGATGCCAACTGTTAAGTCTTGGTGCCACTTGTGGAGCCCCTGAGGGTTAGTGTTTGCTTAGTGTTTGTCTGTGTGAGAGGAGACCTTTTGACTTTGTCCAAGCCCAAGCTTGAAGCCCTTGGAGGCCTTGGAACAATGCCAAAAGCCCTGGCTACCCATTAACTTGGTTGAGTGACCCCTATACCCTAGAATGTGTCCTTGATGTGTTGCAATAGGCCAAATGACCCTTTTAGTGGTCATTTATGTTTTAATAAGCTCAGGGCACCCTAGGTCCTTGAAGGAATGGCAAAAGTATTTCCCAGAAGATGGTCAAAATGGTCATGAAAATTCTTGAACCCACACCTTGATGGTCATGGGGTGCTCGGTGGCTAATAGAACACACCCATACATATGTTAACTTTAAAACCTTAATAATAACTTACTTTAACAATTAACAATTAATTAAAACTTTAACAATTAATTAATCCAAAATAAATTCCAAAATAACATTTAACCTCATATGGGATTGCCATCTAAGCCCTTGGGGGAATTCATCTCAACATAGCCACAAGCTTGTTAAAGACCACGTGAATGTGGTAAGAAAGACCAAAAATTAAATATACATTTTTTGGAATAAAATTTATGTCATTTAAACAATTTTAAAGTGGAGGTCGGCCCCATAATTAAAATTAAAATTAAATTAAAATTTCAAATTTCAAATTATTGAATTGAAGGTCAGCTCCATAATTTTTGAAAAAAACTAATATAAATACCCCTCCACGATCTCACTTTTGAGAGTGTCTTCGCTGGTTTTTGTGAGCTCGAATTTTTGAAGGCACAACTGTTAATAGAACTCGAATTTTCAGGCACAGCTCGGATTTTTGAAGGAGAGCTCGTTTTTTGAAGGCACAACTATGAATTCTTGAAGAAAAAGATCTGAGTTTTCGGGTATCTTTTCACAGGAGGAGTATATCGGATTCTTTTAGCTCTGAGTTTTCGGGTATCTTTTCACAGGAGGAGTATATCGGATTCTTTTAGCTCTGAGTTTATTTTCGGACCAGATCTCTGAGGATTTTCTTTGGTTAAAAAGGGAGAGTTCTGATTACCTCACTGCTGAAGGTGGAAAACTGAAACTCATGGGTGTTCCTTTCTCTCTAAATTCGGGTAGCAGACATTAAGGAATGCAACAGTAGTCTGGAATTTGTTTTTGGTGAAGGCACAATTGATTAATAGCTCGATTTTTTGGTGAAGGAATAGCTCAGATTTTTTGTAAAGACATAGCTCGATTTTTTGGTGAAGGAATAGCTCAAATTTTTGGTATTGGTGAGGAGATTTTCGGTGAGCTCTGATTGTTGTTGGTGAAGCAAAGCCTGAGATGAAAGTTTTTTTTGTTGGTTAACGTTGAAGGTTGTTATATTGCTCAAGCCATCCACTATAGTTTGCTGCTACTATTTTCTTGATTGAGCCATGACCTAGCTGAGACTTATCCTACCAGCCGTGAGCTCTATGGTTCAGATTTACTAGCTGAGTGAGCAATTGTGAAGACCGCATACCCTAGTGCTGTCAGTTGGTTGTTCTTTGACTATTCTGAAGGCCGCCTTCCATAAAGAGCTGAACCATGACACTAATTGAAGATTGTATTTGGGAAAGAGACTACATGCATTAATAAGAATGTGATCTGCTCATTGGACAACATTTCTCTCTTATTGGGCATGGATTGCATTCTCAGCACCTCAACATATCAGCTTGAAGATTCATCTCCATTAGTGAAGTCTGTCCCATAAACCTGAAGATCGTGGTCTCATCTGAAGTCACATGGCAGCCCATAAGGAAGGCGATAATCCTATCTCAAGCACCAGTTATTGTTGACTGGAGGTTTCATAAGAGTGGGGTAGTATGGCTTGACAAGAGGCTGATTATTGTCTACAGCTGTAACAACCATCATCATTCCATGAGTTCACTGTTTAAAGGTCAGATTTATACATCTTCTGAGATCTGATTTTATGGTATGGTTTGAGTAAAAAAAAAATCTTTCAAAGTCTGAGAACGATAATGAAGTGTTGAAGGCCTTGTCATACTACTCAGCAGTAGCAAATATTGAGGTAAGTATAAAATGATGATGGTATATAAACTGTGAAGGATAGAGCAGTAATGCATGCACTATGATACTATGCTTACCCTAGGTTAACAATACTTCTAAATATGATGATTGAATGATTTTTGGTACCATATGATGATGGTGCATACATGATGATGTTAATGCACAGTTGCTTGAGAGGATTACTATATGACAATGAGGAAGAGAAATTGACCTACAGTAATGAATGAACAAGTGGATTAAGCCAGCAGTACTCATGGTAGCAGCAGTATAATGATAAGCAGTGGTATATTGGCATAGACAAATACAGGATGATGAAACAGTTTAATGGTTGATATGCAGTGGTATTTTGGCATGACAGTATAGACACATACAGGTTGATGAAACAAATTGGTGGTGGATCAGCAGTGGTATTTTGGCAGTGATCAAAGGGCAGAAATTATTAGCAGCAGGTTCAGTGATTGGTTTAACAGGTCCATAGGTACAATCATATTTTTCTACAGGGTGGTAGGGTGGTGCTAGGGCTCACAATCTTGTGAGCTGAGCTATTGCAGCACTTGTAAGTTGTGGCTGACGAAGCCTAGGGGTTGTAGCCCCTTCTAGTTGTAGTTGGAGAAGTTGTATTAAATTTGTAACCCCAGTTGTGGCTGGGTCAAATTTTATTATAAAAGGCTTCCGTGGTTTTACCCCCAGGACTTGGGTTTCCACGTAAAAATCTTGTGTACTATGCATCTTGTTTTTATTTTTAATGATTTACTGCTATGATTGGTGATTAGGAACTTGCTCTCGATTAAAAATTTTATGATTGGAAAATACTGATTCACCCCCCTCTCAGTATTTCAACAATTAGTATCAGAGCGGGTTCCTTCAAGAACAGTCTAATCACTGAAAGGAAATTATGGGCAAGTTTTCCAAGCATAGTAAAAATGGAATACCCATGTTTGATGGGACTGGCTATACCTTTTGGAGTATACGAATGAAATATTTTATGCTAGCTCAAGGAGTACAGGTATGGAAAATAGTTGAAAATGGATATAAAGTACCAACACCCCCACCAACAGATCCAGATGACTTAGTTCATTATGATACAAATTCAAAAGCCATGAATCATATTTCAAGTGCATTGGATGAATCGGTCTTCATCAAAGTCATGCATTGTACATCTGCTAAGGAAATGTGGGACAAACTCAAGACCATCTATGAAGGGGACAAAAAGGTCAAAGAATCCAAACTCCAAACCTACAGAGCACAATTCGAACATCTAAAGATGAAGGATGACGAGAATATTGCAACTTATTTCCTTCAAATTGATGAACTTGTAAATACTATCAGAGGCCTGGGTGAAAGGGTTGAAGAATCAGTTGTTCTTCAGAAGATACTAAGAACGCTTCCCAATAGATTCAATCCTAAAATCTCAGCCATGGAAGAAAGGACTGACTTGGATACTATGACAGTAGACCAGCTACATGGGACACTTGTGGCTTATGAAATGAGATTAGAAGATGAAGACTCTCCTAGAAAAGAAGCAGCCTTTAAAGTTTCCTCCAAGCAAGCAATGACAGACACACAAGCCAAAAAGGACAAGTCAAAAATAAAATCCAAATCAAAGACAGCATACCACTTCAACTACAGTGATGATTTAGATGATGAGGAGATAGCAAACTTTTTAAGAAAGCTCAAAAGAGGCTTAGGTAAGTACAAAGGTAAGTTACCTCTTAAGTGTTTTTCATGTGGTAAAATAGGTCACTTTGCTTCAAAATGTCCCTATGCAAAAGACTCTCATAGTGATGACAGTTTCAAGAAACACAAGAAATACAGAAACTTCAAAGGAAAGAAAAATGGAAGGTTTGCAAAGAAGAAAAGTCTATACTCTAAAAGAAACCCCAGCTCATCAGATGAAGATTCTGATAATGACTCAGATAGTGATAGTGATTCAGACAACGACAGTGATAACGAATCAAAAAGGGTACTCTTCATGGCTGTTGATTCAAAATACTCAGATGAGATCACCAAAAACAAAGAAGAATCCGATTCAGAAGGTGAAGTAGACCTGGAGGAAGAATTGATAAGTGCTTTGAAAGAGCTGAGAAGAGAAAGGAAAAAGAATAAACTATTTAAAGAGAAGATACAGGAGTTACGGGAAAGACCTCAGATATCTGAAGAAGCAGATCAACTCATTCAAAGTCTAACTATTCAATTAGAAGAAGCCAAAAGAATTCAAGACAATCTTAGAAAACAACTAGAAGAAAGTATGAATGAAGGTGAGAAACTAATGGGGGAGATAGTGACTCTAAGAACTCAACTACAAAAGAAAAATGTGAGTCAAGGCTATGACAACAGTTCCAAGATACTTGATCAGATCATCAATAATCAAAAGCCATATGTCGACAGAACAGGTCTTGGTCATAAGAAGCACAATGATGAAGGTTCAAGCTCCAAGACAGCTGAGGATAAACTAGAAGCTATCAAAGACTCCGTCATCCAGGAAGTACCCATATATCAGCCAAAACAACAACCAGAACAGGCTCTAGTTGAAAATCAACAGGTTAATTCGACAGCACCTCTAAGAAGACCATTTCAACCTAGACAACCAACCTCAGAATCGACTCCAGTTGAAAATCGAAGTTTCAGATGGGCAGCACCTCCAAGAAGACCATTTGTTCCCAGGTATGAATATTCATTTTATGGTTATTGTTTTTCTTGTGGAATATTTGGGCATAAAGTAATGAATTGTATGAAAGGAAGATATGTAGAAAACAGAAATAGGTATGAAAATTCTAGATGGCAACGAAACAACAACAACAGTTTTTCTCCTTTGGATTCTGAAGTCGAATGTCAGAAATGCAACAACTTTGGGCACACAGCCAAGAATTGCAGAATGACAATCCCTCCTACAGGAATTAAACAAGTATTAACCAATCAAACAGGTGACCAGCAAAAGGTATGGATCAGACAGAAGAACAATCTGAATATTCATGAATGTGGGATAGCTCTTCAAGCTCAAGCTCAAACTAGTAGCAACAAATGGTATGCTGACAGTGGTTGTTCTAGGCATATGGCAGGTAATAAAGATGCTTTCATGTTTCTTGAAAAAGATAAAGGATCTGTCTCTTTTGGAAACAACAAATCAGCAAAAGTTGTTGGAAAAGGTACGGTAAATCTTGGTGAAAAAGATACAGTAGCAGAAAATGTGTTGTTTGTCGACAGTATGAAGCATAATTTGTTGAGTGTCAACCATATGTGTGATCAAGGACATGAACTTACATTCAAATCAAAGTCTTGCAAAATAAGAAAAGAAGGATCAGGAAATTTAGTGGCTACTGCTACCAGGACTCCAAACAACATATATGTTCTGGACGAAATCAAGGAAGAGAAATGTCACCTAGCAAAAGAAGATGAAAATTGGTTATGGCATAGAAGAATGGGACATGTACATTTTGATAATCTGGTCAAGATCAGCAAGAAACTAGCCGTAAGGAACATGCCACAGATTACCAAGCCTACTGATACTATCTGCAAGCACTGTCAGCATGGGAAACTTATGAAAGCCAATTTCAAGACAAAAGAATACTCTTCTACAAAACCCTTAGAGCTTGTCCACACTGATCTATGTGGGCCAACCAAGAATAAAGGATTGGATGGTGAAGAATACTTCATGCTGCTCATTGATGACTACTCCAGGATGACATGGGTATGCCTTCTTAACAGGAAATCAGAAGCCTTTGAATGCTTCAAGATCTTTAAAGAACAGGTTGAAAATGAAACAGGTAAACGACTCAAGTGTCTTAGATCCGATAATGGCAAAGAATTCACATCAAATGAATTCTATTAGTATCGTGAAGAAAATGGTATAAAAAGACAATTTTCAGTTGCCAGAACACCTCAGCAGAATGTAGTAGCAGAAAGGAAGAACAGATCAGTGTTAGAAATGGCCAGAACTATGTTAAATGAAGCCAAACTAAGCGAACAATTTTGGGCTCAAGCAGTACATACAGCAGTCCACATTATGAACAGAGGATTGCTCAGAAGAAACACTGATAAAACCCCTTACGAGCTATGGACAGGAAGAACAGCTAATGTTCAACACTTCAGAGTGTTCGGAAGCAGTTGCTACATCAGAAGAGATGATAAAAAGATTAGAAAATTCGAATCTCGTGCAGACGAAGGAATATTTGTTGGGTACTCCTCCACAAGAAAGGCCTACAAGTGTTAAAACCTGATATTAGGTAAGATAGTGGAAAGCATAAATGTAAAGATTGATGAATCGAGCTTGCCAAAATGTCAGGAAGACTCAGAAGACCATGAAGAAGAAGAAGAAGAACAAAGAAAAATTCAGCCAACAGTTACACAGGATCAACAAGTACAGGATCAACAACAAGAACAAAAATATTCTAAGAATTGGTATCAAAAGAATCATCCACAGGAATTGATTATTGGTGACAAAAATGCCGGCATAGAAACCAGAAAAGATCGAAGACAAGTCCTAAGACCAGAACAAGTATATTTCTCACTACTATCTACAGTTGAGTTGAGTAACTTTGCGGAAGCCAGTGCAGATGAGCATTGGGTCAAAGCCATGGGAGAAGAACTTGATCAAATCGAGAAAAATGAAACATGGGAACTAGTTCCTAGACCCAAGGACAAAAATATAACTGGCACAAAATGGATTTTCAGAAATAAGCTGAATGAATATGGACAGGTAATCAGAAACAAGGCAAGATTGTTTTGCAAAGGATATGCTCAAATCGAAGGGATAGATTTTGAAGAAACATTTGCTCCAGTAGCTAGAATGGAAGCTATAAGACTGATATCGGCCCATGCTTGTGCTAAAAACATCAAAGTATATCAAATGGATGGCAAATCAGCCTTTTTGAATGGCAAACTAGAAGAAGAAGTCTACATTGAACAGCCAGAAGGATTCCAACTATCAGCAAACAAGGACTATGTTTGCAAATTAAAAAGAGCCCTATATGGGTTAAAGACAGTAATATGTAGACAGTAATATGTATATCAAGACTGATCATGACAGCATAATTATTGTTGAAGTGTATGTTGATGATATTATCTTTGGTAGTGATGATGATACTCTGAGCCAACAATTTGCCAAGGTTATGCAAAACAAATTTGAGATGTCACTACTTGGTGAACTGACCTTCTTTTTAGGACTTCAGATATCACAATGTGAATACAGCATCGTCATCTCTCAAACCAAGTACATTAAAGAAATGTTGAAGATGTTCAAGATGGAAGATTGTAAGCCTGTGAGCACTCCTATGACTACTAGCTGGAATTTAAGCAAAGATGATGAATCAAATGCAGTGGATCAAAAACATTACAGGTCAATGATTGGTAGCCTACTGTATGTGACAGCTTCAAGGCCAGATGTGATGCAAGTTGTTGGACAGGTTGCAAGATTTCAAGCAGCTCCGAAGGAAACTCATGTTATTGTAGTCAAAAGAATCTTCAGATATCTCAATGGAACTATGGACTTTGGATTATGGTATTCAAAAGGAAATGAGTTGGACTTATTAGCTTACTCAGACGCGGATTGGGAAAGATGTGTGGATGACAGAAGAAGCACAAGTGGTGCAACATTTTTCTTAGGAAACTGTCTGGTATCATGGTCTAGCAAAAAGAAATCCTCAGTATCCTTGTCAACAGCAGAAGCAAAATATATAGCAGCAGCATGTTGTACTCAAATCCTTTGGATGAAACAGAACCTGCAAGACCTACAAGTAACATATGATGAGCCGATTCCAATTCTATGTGACAACACAAGTTCCATCAGCATCTCCAAGAATCCGGTCATGCACTCCAGGACAAAGCACATCCCTATCAAATATCACTTTCTTCGTGAACAGGTCACAGAAAATCACATCAAGTTGGAATATATTGAAACAAAGGAGCAGATAGCAGATATATTCACCAAGCCACTACCTAAAGGGACATTTGAGTACCTCCGAGAAAAATTGGGGGTCATTCCTTCTTCCCACTAAATTGATTCTTCACACAGAAGTGCTTGGTGGTTGGGAGAGCATGTTCTAAGGGGGAGTGTTACTTCAAGGTAGTACCCTTTGCCATTGATGCCAAAGGGGGAGAGAAGCTATGGATAGGGGGAGCCTATTCTCAGGGGGAGCCTGAGTGTTGTCATTAATGAAAAAGGGGGAGATTGTTGATTAGGTTGTCATTGATGCCAACATTGTCTGGTCATTGATGCCAACTCTTAAGTCTTGGTGCCCCTTGTGGAGCCCTTGAGGGTTAGTGTTTTCTTAGTGTTTGTCTGTGTGAGAGGAGACCTTTTGACTTTGTCCAAGCCCAAGCTTGAAGCCCTTGGAGGCCTTGGAACAATTCCAAAAGCCCTGGCTACCCATTAACTTGGTTGAGTGACCCCTATACCCTAGAATGTGTCCTTGATGTGTTGAAATAGGCCAAATGACCCTTTCAGTGGTCATTTATGTTTTAATAAGCTCAGGGCACCCTAGGTCCTTGAAGGAATGGCAAAAGTATTTCCCAGAAGATGGTCAAAATGGTCAAGAAAGTTCTTGAACCCACACCTTGATGGTCATGGGGTTCTTGGTGGCTAGTAGAACACACCCATACATATGTTAACTTTAAAACCTTAATAATAAAATACTTTAACAATTAACAATTAATTAAAACTTTAACAATTAATTAATCCAAAATAACATTTAACCTCATATGGGCTTTCCATCTAAGCCCTTGGGGGCATTCCTCTCAACATAGCCACGAGCTTGTTAAAGACCACGTGAATGTGGTAAGAAAGACCAAAAACTAAATATACATTTTTTGGAATAAAATTTATTTCATTTATACAATTTTAAAGTGGAGGTCGGCCCCATACTTTAAATTAAAATTAAATTAAAATTTCAAATTTCAAATTATTCAATTGAAGGTCGGCTCCATAATTTTTGAAAAAAACTAATATCAATACCCCTCCACAATCTCACTTTTGAGAGTGTGTTCGCTGGTTTTTGTGAGCTCGAATTTTTGAAGGCACAGCTGTTAATAGAACTTGAATTTTTAGGCACAGCTCGGATTTTTGAAGGAGAGCTCATTTTTTGAAGGAACAGCTATGAATTATTGAAGAAAAAGCTCTGAGTATTCGGGTATCTTTTCAAAGGAGGATTATATCGGATTCTTTTAGCTCTGAGTTTATTTTCGGACCAGATCTCTGAGGATTTTCTTTGGTTAAAAAGGGAGAGTTCGGATTACCTCACTGCTGAAGGTGGAAAACTGAAACTCGTGGGTGTTCCTTTCTCTCTAAATTCGGGTAGCAGACATTAAGGAATGCAACAACAATCTGGAATTTGTTTTTGGTGAAGGCACAGTTGATTAATAGATCGATTTTTTGGTGAAGGAATAGCTCATATTTTTGGTAAAGACATAGCTCGATTTTTTGGTGAAGGAATAGCTCAGATTTTTGGTATTGGTGAGGAGATTTTCGGTGAGCTCTGATTGTTGATGGTGAAGGCAAAGGCTGAGATGAAAGTTTTTTTTTTTTTGGTTAACATTGAAGGTTGTTATACAGCTCAAGCCATCCACTATAGTTCGCTGCTGCTATTTTCTTGATTGAGCCATGACCTAGCTGAGACTTATCCTACCAGCCGTGAGCTCTATGGTTCAGATTTACTAGCCGAGTGAGCAATTGTGAAGACCACATACCCTAGTGCTGTCAGTTGGCTGTTCTTTGACTATTCTGAAGGCCGCCTGCCATAAAGAGCTGAACCGTGACACTAATTGAAGATTGTATTTGGGAAAGAGACTACATGCATTAATAAGAATGTGATCTGCTCATTGGACAAAATTTCTCTCTTATTGGGCATGGATTGCATTCTCAGCACTTCAACATATCAGCTTGAAGATTCATCTCCATTAGTAAAGTCTGTCCCATAAACCTGAAGATTGTGGTCTCATCTGAAGTCACGTGGCAGCCCATAAGGAAGGCGGTAATCCTATCTCAAGCACCAGTTATTGTTGACTGGAGGTTTCATAAGAGTGGGGTAGTATGGCTTGAAAAGAGGCTGATTATTGTCTACAACTGTAACAGCCATCATCATTCCATGAGTTCACTGTTTAAAGGTCAGATTTATACACCTTCTGAGATATGATTTTATGGTATGGTTTGAGTGTTGAAATATTGTAACTTCAAAGAATATTATATTTGTATATTATTTATTCCGGAGATGTTCCATACCTCCGATGTGATTATACTATAAATCCGGAGATGTTTATTCCTCCGAGTTGGGTGTGGTAACTAGGGTTATTAGACCCACCATGTGGGGGTCGGCCCAGTCAGTTATAATGGGGTATTTAACCTAATGGTTAAATACGAGCCTACATGTACTTGTGTAAAATACATATCAGAGTAGTGTATAAATAGAGGAGGTGTGTTCCTCATTTGAAACACTCACTCACTTGAGAAAGGCGCATTTGTGGAGGAGAGGTCTGCTATGGAGGAGAAGGAGCTTATGCTCAGGGTTTGCATCTTTGTATATTGCTGGTCATCTATATTGAGGAAGCTTTGCTGGGTTTTCTACCCCATGAGGGTTTCCCAGGATAAATCTCTGTCTCTTGTGTTTATGCTATGCTTGTTGTTTCTTCAGTGATCCTTTATATGCTATTATTGTGAAATGGAATGTAATGCTGCTATTTTCTGTCTTAGCATATTGAATTTTAACATTGAGTAAAAAAAAAATCTTTCAAAGTCTGAGAACGATAATGAAGTGTTGAAGGCCTTGTCATACTACTCAGCAGCAGCAACGATTGAGGTAAGTATAAAATGATGATGGTATATAAACTGTGAAGGATAGAGCAGTAATGCATGCACTATGATACTATGCTTACCCTAGGTTAACAATACTTCTAAATATGATGACTGAATGATGTTTGGTACCATATGATGATGGTGCATACATGATGATGTTAGTGCACAATTTCTTGAGAGGATTACTATATGACAGTGAGGAAGAGAAATTGACCTACAGTAATGAATGAACAAGTGGATTAAGCCAGCAATACTCATGGCAGCAGCAGTATAATGATAAGCAGTGGTATATTGGCATAGACAAATACAGGATGATGAAACAGTTTAATGGTTGATATGCAGTTGTATTTTGGCATGACAGTATAGACACATAACAAATTGGTGGTGGATCAGCAGTGGTATTTTGGCAGTGATCAGAGGGCAGAAATTATTAGCAGCAGGTTTAGTGATTGGTTTAATAGGTCCACAGTTACAATCATATTTTTCTACAGGGTGGTAGGGTGGTGCTAGGGCTCACAATCTTGTGAGCTGAGCTATTGCAGTAGCTTGTCAGTTGTGGCTGACGAAGCCTAGGGGTTGTAGCCCCTTCCAGTTGTAGCTGGAGAAGTTGTATTAAATTTGTAACCCCAGTTGTTGCTGGGTCAAATTTTATTATAAAAGGCTTCCATGGTTTTACCCCCAGGACTTGGGTTTCCACGTAAAAATATTGTGTACTGTGCATCTTGTTTTTATTGTTGATGATTTACTGCTATGATTGGTGATTAGCAACTTGCTCTCGATTAAAAATTTTATGATTGGAAAATACTAATTCACCCCCCTCTCTGTATTTCAACAGTAGCCTGACCTGTTATCTTTCCAACCCCATAGGTCTTACCTCAAATGGATTCTCTGAGAGAGATTTATTCCAAGTGTCACAATGTGACCTATTTATGGGATAAAATAGGAGAGCGAACTTGTACAAAGTGCCATGTGTCACTGGTTCAATTTAGGACTCTAAAAATCGTACCTGTGAAAGTATACTCCATGCCCTACTTGCCACTTTTTATGAAATTTCATTTGGAGCTTCCTAGCCAAAGTTGTTACCTTTTTTCCCAGGTCACCTATTTATCATTGAGATCTGGAAGAGGAAGAAATTCTATATTGTATAGATCATAAATCTGAGAGTACAACGAATTCGGGGCTCTCCTTTGGAAAAAAGGTACATGGGGATCTTATCTTCGACCTGTAATATTTTCAGATCCTGAAACCTCGCCTAAATGAATTTATAGCGAAAGTACTACAATGACTGGTTTTTGCTATATCGATCCCTAGCTTCGCAAGTGCAACAAGTGTCATAAATGCCATACCATGCCTTCTTTCAGGCTAGCTCTAATACCATGTTAGTTTTTCATAATTTACTTCAATATGATCTAGGATCTTAACTGAGAGAACAACATTTACAACATATCAATCATGGACATAATAATGCAAGCACACAAGAGACAATAAACACACAGAGTTTCACTGGGGAAAACCATAACTGCGAAAAACCCCACAACTTACTCAGAGATAGATAGAGCAATGATACAACCCAAGCATAAGAGATATACTCCTAGCAGCAGCTTCTCCTCCTCCACTAGTTTTCCACTCTCCAATGAGTGTAAGAATGAGTAAGTGAATGATCAAATAGAGTGCCTCCCGCTCTCTATTTATACTTGAATTGACTTGCCTAATAACCTTTACTAGGTCGGCCCTAACTTAACCACATAACATAATGCTGATAGGGCCGACCCCTAATAGGGTGGTCTAATAACCCTTTAACTCACATGACTTATACAGGGCTGACCCCAACAAGGTGGTCTAATAACCCATCAAGTATAAGTTACCACACTTCTGTATAGAGGAATAATAACATCTCTATAGGAATACAAACACTTCCGTATAGAGGAATAATAACATCTCTATAGGAATACAATATACATATATAAAATACATTCCGAAGTTACAAATCCATCAACACAGAAGTATGTAGATCCTGGTCTGTGAACAACATTGACATTTTTTTTTATGAATCAAATTTCTCGACCAACCATTTTTTTTGCGAATAAGAGTTGTAGAACAGGATGTTAAATGGTTTTATACGTTTCTGCAACAACAATGCCAAGCAAAAATCAACAATGTCGGTTAGTCGAAAGTAGAAATCAACTTTTAGCATATATACAAACAGAACAATTTTGAAGTAGACCCACTATCAAAATTATCATTTTCTTTTGTAAGTAAGAGAGGAAAATCCTTCTATTCAACCAAGCACAATATACATAGTGTTACAAAAAAGTTGCCATCCTTGTCTGTAAAGGACAAAGCGATGGGAATCAAACCCCCCAAAAGGAAATGGGGGAACTGTTGAAAACTTTGTGCTCGAAGGGAACCACAAGGGATGCACAGGAAAACAACATGACACAAGACTAATACCAGGAGAGAGGATTGGTTCATTAAGTGGACGGAGCAAACCCCATTCTCCCCTTTTTCTTACGAACATCAATCCACCCTGTGGAACTGGTAGGAGGGACAAATTTCTCCACCAAGGCCCACTAATTTGTGGGAATTCCATCATTGCGACCTGGATGGACTGCAGGTGCTTCCTTATCATTGTCTAAATGGTCTAATTCATGAGGACGTTTTTGAGCCCCTAGAAGCGGAGATATGGCCATGATAATATCATTTGGTTGAACATGTACTTGGGGGAATACCCGGACTGAGATGTGGGATCTGAAGCTAGAATTTCTGTTGCTTCTGAATAGTGTATTGAGATCAAGGGCTTGAAAATTAATTCCTCAGTTGGTTGTTTCTCAACTGTCGGGAGCTGTACAGGAGTTGTTAAAGACGTAGGGTCAGAAGATTATTTATGATGTTGCTTGTCGTCCACACAGGGAGTCGCTCGAGTTTTGCGAGGTTTAGGGTCCTGCCATCCATTTTCCTTCTTCCATGGCCCAAAGGATGAGGGAGGGGCAGGGGAAACAAGACACGATGCCTAGAGATGCCTTGTTTGTTGGTATGAACGACACCTGAAGGAAGTATTCTCATAATCAAGCAGATGCAAGTAAGGGTTCTCCTCAATCCAGTCGATAAAAATCCTATTCGGAAGCCCTTGGTTGAGGTCAATTTCAACACAAATGCGTGCATAAGTGAAGAATCCTTTCAAAAGAAGATCTTTATCAAGCTTGTTAAACCTTCCCAGCGCATTTCCAATGGTGGGTAAAAAATATAGAGTATAAAAATGTAGAGGTAAGTTAGGGAGTCTTACCCAAATCGGAGTTTGCATGGCATTCATAGTCATAGGGTTAAAAGAGGGGAACTATGGTTGCATGAAAATACCAGATTTGCCCCAGAACCATGGTCCTTGCTCTAACACTTGTTGGCGATCCTCGTCTTTGGTGAAGTTGACAATGAAGAAGCCTTTGGAGTAGATGAACACTTCTAGATCTAGTTCCCATGTCTTATTGATCCATTCTCTTATCATCGAAGCGGAAGGCCAAAGTCCATTGAAGCGATAGATGAAGGCCCTTTTCTCATAGATGGTAGCATAGGCATAGACGTGGGGGTCTTCTACCTCAGCCGTTGGAGGTTCTGTGTATTGCTCCACAATGAAAGTAGATCCTGAGAGTGCCTTTGCTCCTGGACCTGCCGCCTTAGATCTCGATGGAGCCTCAAGTCGTGTTTTCACTTCATGTTTTAAAGAGTTGGGGGGTGGAAGAGGGAGCCCCTCCCCTCATCCTAGCGACAAGCGACATTGTTGCATTCGTCATATTACCTAAGCTATGAAGCCGAACTCCATCCTCAAGCTGGCATCCCTCATAAATCATCCTTTGAAATCAAGGAAAAATCCCTGTTAATTGATAGATATTTCTTTTAAGCATGCTTGCACTATCAAGGGGATGAGCGTGCAATCATATTGATGAGCCACCAAGGACCCTCACGAAAAGAGGAAATCCTACAATGCCCTCTGACTTTGTTGTGACCAGAAGAAGGTCTCTCATCTTCCAGGACTATGAATGTCGACGGTGAGGCGAGGGTGAGAGACCAGGCGGCTAAAGAAAACCCGCATGCAGTGTTGGATCAGAGTGGGGAGCAACCGAGATGCAACAAGGCTCCTGAGGTGCAGATGCATCTGGCTTGGGGACAGGCCAATCGCTCTCCTAAAAATCAATGACATCTTCACTGTGCAGCAAGACTTGACGGGGATCTGAGGCCGGGAGTAGCTCCTTAGGAGGAGACGATGGCTTTCTAGTTGCAGCCAAGTGGCCATGATGCCCTGCAATGGCTAGGACGCGCGTTAGGATTTTCGTGGAACTCTGCATTCTATTTTTTCCTCAGCTGATATTCTCCACTATCAAAATTATCATTAGATTTGAAGGAGGGATTCATCTTTTTTGAGGGAGTTGATACTATTGTGCTCCCTGAAGGCACTAAAGCTATTTTTTGAAGTGAATTGTGCTTTATTTTATAAAAAAATTACAAGGTTTGGAAAGAAGTAACTCCAAATGATGGATTTAAACAATTCATTGGTGAAAATGAAATGGAATTCATCAGCAGCACTAAATGGTTTCAAGATTAAAAAATTGCAAAAAACTCAAAGAAATGCAAAATTTAAAATTGTAGGAAAAATGTACCTATTATTAGAGAATCCCCTTGCATTTTGACTTCGATGCTATCAAGGCTGATTTTGTGATGGTGTGTGGTGTCAAGTCATAAGCAAATTGTGATTTGATTAGAAAAAGGAAAATATATTTCGTTATGATATTTGACCTAAAGGGCCTGTTATTCATCATGATTCAATGATATCATTATGCTATATCAATATATTTAAACTTTATGTCAGTAAAACAGTATATATATATATATATATATATATATATATATATATATAACTTCCTAACCATGATTTCGTAATTCTGTCTCAAAATGTTTGTTTTCCATAAACCAACTTAGAAAAATGTACACTTTGTCATATAAAAAAGTGACACAATCCAATCCCAATCATTACCATTAAGATTGACACAATCCCACACTTTCAATAAAAATGTGAGAGAATCTCAATTCCACTCATTTACTATTAAGATTGACACAATCCCAATGTTGTCAACTAAATTTACATCCCATTAATTTTGAACTTAACGTAAATATAAAGACTCCTTAAATATAAGATGGGTGGAATTTTAAATATATACAAGATTATTTTTAAGAAAAAATTTGTCCACTGATAGCGCATCTTAACATCGTCAATGTGAGGGCAGAGCGACACACAAATCGATAAATAAAGCCGATTGAATATAACTTTATATGTGCGTAATGATGATCTTTTACTAGATCATATTATATATAACTCGTGAATGAGAATATTCAAAAATAGACTTAAAAAAGGGAGATCTCCGTAATGTACAATGCATACAGCACCCTTGCAGAAGTAGCTATAATCCATGAGCATCTCTAGCAAACTCATTCTCACCATGAATCTCTGAGAAAAACCCCAATTATAAATCCTATTAGTATATTCAGATACTCCATCCTAGTCCTACTAGCTTTTCAATCATTTTCATTTTTAGTCTTTTAGGTTTTGCATGCACTTTTAGGGTTTGCATGCATTCTAGGGTTTGCATGCATTTCCAGTCATCATTCCCAGCACCTAGCCCTCAGTTAGCTAGCCCCTAGAGCTTCTTCCTGGTCAGTTTCATCCCTCCTAGTGCCTAGTGCACCCTCCTTTCACCTACTACAGGAGAGAGGCACACTTCTTCACCTACCAGTCTAGTTATGTTTAGCTAACAAGAGTTCTCTCCCTGATTTTAGGCTTGACTCACTCTTTACTGACCTTATCACTCCGATGGACCTCCAGTGTGACTAGATAGGTTGTTTTGACTCCAGTTAGTTGCATGGGCGCCCTCCACTAAGCCTCCTTCACTACATTAGTGCTTCCATGTGCCAGTTACACCTGTTCGGATATCCATCATCTATTTCGGGATACATATCTATTTCAGGATCATCTATTTCGGGATACATATCTACTTCAGGATCTTGCATGATCTATTTCAGGATATGCAGTCCAGTCACCAGTTTGATGCCTCCAGCACCTTATCCACCTTCTTCTAGCACCCGGGAGCCACTTTCCACAGAGTTTTAGCCCTCCTAAGCTGAAAGGCGCCCTCTTCTCACCTACTGACTGAGAAGGGCGCACTTGCTCACCTACCACTGCAGATTCACTCCAGTTACATTCAGTTAGCTCCGATTCTGATTGATTTCACTCCTGACTGACTGTTTCACCTCCGATTGACCTCCAGTTCGATTAGGTGACTTGCTCTGACTCCAGTTAGCCTCCCATGCGCCCCCACTGAGCCTCCAGATCCTATATCAGTGCTACACACTTCAGTTACATTTATTATGATCAGTTAGACTCAGCTTGACACCTGGATGACTGTTTGTTGTGATTGATGAGCAACACCGATGATTGATGAGGACTCCTAGATTGAGTCAAGCTACTCCATTCAGTGATTCGAATGACCTCCTTAGGCAATTCGAATTGCTCTGTTGATTGTAACAGTTTGTATTGTAATTCATTCACCCTTTTCTGGGATAGAGAGCACTGCTGCATGTTTTGCACAGTTTTGCACCATATCTTCTTATTCATCTGTTGTGACTGATTTATTTGTTCATTAGATCTGCTGTGACTAACTTTACATGGTATCAGAGCCATTGCAGGGACAAGATCTCTTTTCTACAGGTGTTTATACAAGAAGATTTGACTGAATTGCTAAAAATTGCAAAAAGTTTGGCATGAGATATCTCAAGGGCATTCGCTCCTGTGCATGCAAAGCTTGAAAAATACTCCAATACCACTCCAGAAGCTTGAGTTACCACATAATTCCTGGATCTGATACATTGGACCTATTCAACATTGCTTGAAATCCAATCCCAGGTGTGATGCAACTCTCAAAGGGTGGATTGTTCGACCTTATTGTGGTTGTTTTTATGTGATTTGCAGGTTTATTGTCTCCTCCAATTGCATTCGCTACCTTCTGCATGCAAGCATTTCTACAGCAATTCCATTCGCTCTAGTCTGCATGCAAGCTTCTTCTTCATCAGTTGACTCAATCCTTGCAATGGAATACTCTTCTTCAAAGCCTATCCTCACCCCATTCAATTATTTTGATTGGAAAGATGATATGGAGATCATATTACGTTCAAAAGGTTACTACCGAGTCACTCTTGGTCTTGAATTGGAGCCAAACAATGTAGCAGAAAGAACCAAACACTACAATAAGCTTGATGAAGCTTACGGTCTTCTTTGTCTCTCCATCTCCAAAGATCTTCACTTCCATCTCAGCGGATTGAAGACTCCAAAGGCCATATGGGAGCAACTTGAGACACTATTTGGAAAGCAGGATGAGCTTAGGGCTTTTCAATTAGAGAATGAATTGATTGGCCTTAATCCTGAGAATTTCGAGAGCATCAATGAATTCTTCACAAAATTCAAGAACTTGAACTTGCAATTGAAGAACAGTGGTGTTATCAAAGAGGATAAACAGTTGATCCTCTCCATTCTAAGCAAGCTTGGGAAAGATTATTCGGTATTTGTCTCCACTTTCAATTCCGGTCGGCTAACTACCCCGAATTGGAAGATGCCTACCTTGAATGCCTTCATTGAGTCCGTTACGAAAGAGCATGACAAGTTGATTCAAATGGGGTCCATAAGCTCCAAAGATTCAGCCCTATTTGTTCAAGGACCCAAGATTTCGAATGGTAAAGGAAAGCTAAAGAAGGAGAAGCCCAAATTCGAGCCTCACAAGCAAAAAGACAAAGGCAAGCAAACGGATGCACCATCCAGTTCGAAATCCAAGCAAAAGGGCAAAGAAGGTAACCAAAAATCTAAATGTACTTATTGTAACCGTGGCTTTCATCCCGAAAGTTCATGTATGAAGAAGACTATAGATCAAATGGCCCTCCTTTTGGAAAAGAACAACATAACCCTTCCTGACGGTGCAAGGAAGAAGGATCGGAATGACGATCATGAAAGAGGACAAGCACTCATGGCAACGGTTTCGAAGCCCACTCTCTTGATAGATTCGGGTGCATCAAATCATATGGCTGCAAATATTGATTCTTTTTCCTCATTCGATCCAAACAGCTCCATCCCCATCCATTTGGGAGATGACTCAAAAATTTCTTCAAAGGGCAAAGGTACGATTCATGTAGATCATGGATGCTTTCAGAATGTTCTCTATGTGCCTTCCTTAGCTTCGAATCTCCTTTCTGTGTATCAAATGACACATACTGGTGATCCAAAGAAAGTCACATTCAGCCCTAATACAGTTGAAATTTCTGATATCAAAAGTGGAAGACTAGTTGCAGTTGGAAAGGCAAACCACACTGCTAAATGTTATGAGTTTTCGCACTTTATTCCGCTTGCAAAGCCCACTGCTCTTCGCACACATGGTAATGAGGTTAGTAGGCTTTGGAATGAAAGATTTGGACATCTAAATTATAAGTATTTGCTGCTGCTATCAAATAAATCCATGGTTGATGGGCTTCCACAACTCCGTTCCTCGAAGGGAATATGCTCCGGTTGCATTATTGGGAAGCACCCCGAGCACAGATTCGACCGCGGCAAGGCTAGCAGAGCCTCTACTATTTTGGGATTGATCCATTCTGATATCAGCGGTCCGCTGCCCCATATGTCATTAAATGGTTCAAGGTATGTTTTGACATTTATTGATGATTATTCTCGCTTTACATGGGTATTCTTTCTCAAAAACAAGTCAGAAGTGCTTGGAAAATTCAAGGATTTTAAGGCTTCTGTTGAGACCACCACTGAGAGCAAGATCAAAGCTCTTAGATCTGATAATGGTGGGGAATATATCAAGTCCGAGTTGCTGCAACTTTGTGCCCAAAGCGGAATCAAGATCCAACATACAGTTCCCTACACACCCCAGCAGAACGGTGTAGCGGAAAGGAAAAACCGGTCACTGAAAGAGATGGCTACATGCATGATTGAATCTAAAGGTTTGGCTGCAAATATTTGGGCTGAAGCAATCAATGTTGCTGCATATATACAGAACCGAGTTCCACATTCATCCGTGAAAGGTATGACTCCTTTCGAAGCATTCTTTGGTCACAAACCGGATGTGTCAAATTTGAGAGTTTTTGGCTCTACTGCATGGGCTAGAATTCCTTCTGAGAAGAGACGAGCTTTGGATCCACAAAGTATCGAGTGCATATTGATAGGATATGGGGAAGAATCAAAAGCATATAAACTCATGGATATCAGATCTAAAAAGATATTCATAGAGCGCAGTGTGCAGTTTGAAGAACCGCTTCAAGAATTGCAACTAGTTGAGGAGAAAACTGCCGATTCACCGCCTTCACCAGAAGAAGATTCGAGCAGCGATAATGAAGGTATGAGTTCTGATATTTCTGATATTGTAGCAGCATATGATGATCATGACATATCAGGTTCGGAATCCGACCATTCAGATCCCCCTCAGTTACCAAAGTGGGCCCAAAATACTCTACAATCTGCTGGTTCGAATCTTGGAAATCCTGCTGATCCGAGACGAACAAGAGGAGACTTTCAAAGGGCAGGTATGGCTCTTTCTATTGCTGATCCATTTCTTCCTGAGATTTGTTATTTGATGGCTGGTTCAGATCCCCAATCATATTATTCATCCCATCGAGATCCGAGATGGAAAGATGCCATGGATGAAGAGTACAGTTCTCTTCAAAAGAACAATACATGGGAGCTAGTTTCTCTTCCACCTGGAAGAAAATTAGTGAAGTGTAAATGGGTCTACCGTACTAAAGTTGCTGCTGATGGCACTATCAGCAAATATAAAGCAAGGTTGGTGGCAAAAAGGTTTTTCCCAAGTCCAAGGAGTGGACTACACAGAGACCTTTGCACCGGTTGCAAAGATGGATTCCATCCGCCTTGTTTTAGCTATTGCCGCATCCAAGCACTGGGAGGTGCATCACATGGATGTGAAGAGTGCATTTTTACATGGAGACCTTGCTGAAGAGGTCTATATGCAGCAGCCAGAGGGTTATACATCAGATCCATCATTGGTTTGTAGATTGAAGAAGTCTTTGTACGGGTTAAAACAGGCCCCAAGAGCTTGGTACGCAAAGATGGACTCCTTCCTTCTTTCTCAGAATTTCCAAAGATGCAAATCTGATCCGAATGTCTATCTTCAGCGAGTTAAAGGTAATTTGTTGGTTATTGTACTTTATGTTGATGATCTGCTTATTACTGGTAGCACACTTACTTCAATAAACAAGTTAAAAACTGCCTTAAATCTAGCTTTTGACATGAGCGATTTGGGCTTGCTGAGTCACTTTTTGGGCTTGGAGATAGCTCAAAATTTCGATGGGATCACTATATCTCAGCAAAAATATGCTTCCGACCTGTTATTGAAGTTTAATATGGCTGAATGTAAGGCAGCCCCGTTCCCATTCCTCTCAGGAATCAGTCTTGAGGAGGGAGATTCCACACCGCTTGCAGATTGCAGTATGTATCGACAGTTGATTGGTTCACTACTTTATTTGACACATTCACGGCCTGATATCTCATATGCCGTGAGTGCCGTGTCGAGATATATGCAGCAGCCACATGAGCTTCATTGGCGAGCAGCCAAGCGGATCTTGCAGTATGTGCAAGGTACGAGACAGTTTGGCATACATTATGCTGCAGATTCTGAGCTAGATTTCATTGGTTTTACTGATTCAGATTGGGCAGGTGATAGCATTGATCGGAAGTCAACTTCCGGTTATGTTTTCATGATTGGTCATGGTGCTATTTGCTGGTCCAGCAAAAAGCAAGCAGCCATTGCACTTTCTTCAGCAGAGGCAGAGTATCGAGGGGCAGTCAATGCCTGCATTCAGGCAGTTTGGTTGCAGGGTATTCTTTCCGAGTTTGGTTTTGGTGGCACTACTTCGACTGTCCTATTTTGTGACATTCAAAGTGCTATCAAGATCTCCACAGATCCAGTTCAGCGGCAGAGGACCAAGCACATTGAGATTCATATGCATTACATTCGACAGTTGGTGCATGACCGCACCATCATTCTGCAATATTGCCCTACTGATGAGCAAATTGCAGACATCTTCACCAAGAGCTTCACTGAGAAGAAGTTCTCTTACCTCCGTTCACTGTTGGGGGTGAGTTCCATCATGGTGGAGACAGATTGATTCATTATTATGCTTTAGACTTGAGGGGGGGCTTTCTTCCCACTGGGTTTTCCCTCTTTCCTCACTTAGTTTATTTTTCAGCATTTTTTGGATTATTGTATTGGGGTGACCTTTGGTCTTAGTTACCAGGGCCCCACATTATTTTAGTTGGCACATCATAGTCTAGCTTGAGGGGGGGTGTTCGGATATCCATCATCTATTTCGGGATACATATCTATTTCAGGATCATCTATTTCGGGATACATATCTACTTCAGGATCTTGCATGATCTATTTCAGGATATGCAGTCCAGTCACCAGTTTGATGCCTCCAGCACCTTATCCACCTTCTTCTAGCACCCGGGAGCCACTTTCCACAGAGTTTTAGCCCTCCTAAGCTGAAAGGCGCCCTCTTCTCACCTACTGACTGAGAAGGGCGCACTTGCTCACCTACCACTGCAGATTCACTCCAGTTACATTCAGTTAGCTCCGATTCTGATTGATTTCACTCCTGACTGACTGTTTCACCTCCGATTGACCTCCAGTTCGATTAGGTGACTTGCTCTGACTCCAGTTAGCCTCCCATGCGCCCCCACTGAGCCTCCAGATCCTATATCAGTGCTACACACTTCAGTTACATTTATTATGATCAGTTAGACTCAGCTTGACACCTGGATGACTGTTTGTTGTGATTGATGAGCAACACCGATGATTGATGAGGACTCCTAGATTGAGTCAAGCTACTCCATTCAGTGATTCGAATGACCTCCTTAGGCAATTCGAATTGCTCTGTTGATTGTAACAGTTTGTATTGTAATTCATTCACCCTTTTCTGGGATAGAGAGCACTGCTGCATGTTTTGCACAGTTTTGCACCATATCTTCTTATTCATCTGTTGTGACTGATTTATTTGTTCATTAGATCTGCTGTGACTAACTTTACAACACCTACGACATGCAGTTAGACTTAGTTTGACTTCCGGTTGACTATTACTTGTGCATTGAAGACTTCACTGATGATGAGTTGGACTCCTAGTTATGACTTGATGACACTCCACTGATTATGTATTTGTCTATGCAGGCTAATTCGAATCACACCTAGTGTATTCGAATCTTGAGCATTGTATATTTACCTTTTTACTATTCAGATTAATGTAACATGTCTAATTATTCTACCTCTATTTGAGTTCCTTTGGATCTATGTTCTTCTGCTCTATTCTTCTTCTATCATTCCTAAATTCTTTCATTGTGAGGTTTACATCATCTCTTTGGATCCACTGTGAGAATCTTCACAAATCCTTGCTATGAAAAATCAAGACTACTCACCAATTCAGGTATGTCTGAGTATGGAAGAACATAGCAGTTTTTCCTTTTTCATTTAGAAGCCTCCCAGTCCTCTTTGAGGTTCACCTCTACTGGACGCCCAGAAGGTAGCTCAATAAGTATTTCTGGCAAGAAAATTTGAATCCGCAAATCTTGTAAGAAAATTTGTTCCAATCTATGCCTAGCACTTGGCTATGGAGGATAGTATTCACTCTTCAAATTATGCAAATTCATTATGACAAAAACATGGTTTGACCATAAGGCTTGTTCTGTTGCATTTTCTAGGACATTTTACTGTCACTCAAATGCATGCCACTCATACCTAGTTTCTATCAGTTGGTTATTACCACCATTTTGGGACACACTATAGGAACGTAAACCCTCTTGCAAATCATCTTCCATATATAATTCAATGTCATCCAAAGAGACACCCTATTCATGCACAAAAAAGTAAATCATTTTCATACATTGTGAAGGAAAATGTAGGTGCGCAGTTTGATATATTACTAGTAGACTAGTAGTCATCAAGGCCAATAAATATCTTCAAATATATACATCCAAAAAGTAATTAAATGATTGTATTCAGCTTATATACTTCTATAATAACCCTTCTTTTTTGGTAAATTCCAGCAGCACTACAATAGAATGAACCCTTAGTTGCCCCCAATAAAACTTGGACATTGCAACAAGAAAAACTAAAATAACAGTAAAGGATTTTTATGTACTCATGAATAAAGAACCCCATCAAACAAATTTTTATGTAGAATTTACCTCATATTCAGAAAGATATCCATCAGGTACAAAAAACCCATCATTATCATCATCTTTCACAAATTTAAACTTCTCTATCTCAACCTCATTCTTTTCTCCCTCGTCATCCTTGTTACATTCAAAAAGGATTTCCCTGGGATCTTCCTGAAAATATTTAACAAAGTAATAAAGTTAATAAAAATACTACAAATGCTCTTACCAAAACTATTTAGTGACAAGTACCTCTTCCCATTCTAAATCACTATCATTATCTTAGTCCAAAGAAGATTCCTTCTTGAAAGGATTTCGAGGCCCAATGCCATCACTACATAAAAAACAAAGAGTCAGAAACAAATCTCCCTCTTGTCTACTACAGGATTAAGAATCCATGAGCTTCAAGGTGTTCCAGATGTTCCTCATCATGGTCTATCAAATTTAAAACACTAATTTATTCTTTGATAATGAATAGACTTGAAATTATGCAAAGCATATTGACCTTTTCTTTGAGAAGCTTCCATAATAAGAAGGTATGTGGCTATGATCAAACTGCAAAATATTTCTTCTCTTATTTTGAAACCTATTTTCTCTATGTGTAGTGGTATTCCCATTTTTGCAAGGAAAATTGTCACTCAAAACTTATTCCCAGTCATTTACAAGGATCTTCGACATGAACTCATGATCTTGAGCCTCACTATAAGTCCATTTTTTTTTGTAGAGGATTGCACTTTTTGCAGGGCTACAACTTCATCAGATACCCCTGCAATCGAAGTTCATTGAACAATGCAATCTTGTGTTTACACCAGACATCCCAACTTAGATTCCTTTGTGCAGAAATGTGTCAATTAAGATGGCACCAAGCATCCATGTGTGACTTGAGTACATCACATAATCAAATCCATTCAACTCAAAGTACTTAGAATTTAGAAATAACATAACATATTCATGCCACATTTAGACATTTTATTTCTAATAGAAGATAGACTCTATCAAGATATATACACACTAGGGACATATGCTAGCCATAAATAAGTGGGTGTATCCCTAACTGATAAGTATGCATGAAAGAAACATGTAGTAACCATCCAGACAAGTCATGGGAGGGACCATGATAGAGAAAAGCCTAAAGTCTAAAATAAATGACAGATGACATTTGTATACTAAATACATCATTTCCAAGCCTTTCCATCTTCTAAATACATCATTTCCCAATCTGGCCTCAAAGGATCAATGCAATTTTCACAAAATAAATTAGCTCACCTTTGCAACATGACCAGTTAAAAAGACTCAATAACTAATAAAAAGTCCTAAAGTTCTACAATCTTTTAAGACTTGTATTCCTTGCATCAAGCTTCTTCTTATCAGCAAATACTTTGGCAAAAGCCAAATCCTTCTTCTTATTAATTGTTGATGCACCAACTCCTCCAACTTCTTGGATCTTGAATATTTTTTTCTTTATTTGTTGTGCATGGTAAAAGTGGGGTATGAGAGGTAAAAAGGGTATTTTTTGGGCCTTCATTTACAGTAGTAGATTCTGACAGATTTAACAAGGCTAGACAGGGTTGAGAGATTTAACATGCCGATTTTATATCTAATAATGAAATGGAAGGAAAATGTATATTATTCCTAAAATTTTATGGTCTTGGACTCTTGGAGAATGGATGCCTTTTGAGCACCATTGCCATTTTGACAATATGTCACATTACTTAGAGAATAATAAGTTCAAATGATTACTTAGTAGAAATTAATGAAGTCCATCATCCTCAAGATTTGTAGAGCTAGTCTATTATTTTCCCTTGCTTTTCCCTTCCCCTCTACCCCTCCCTTTCTTTTCCTCCAGTTTTTCTTGCACACGAGAAGCAATTGTTGCTTTGGCTCTATTGAGATTACATTCATCCAAAATGAGCTAGATACCTCTTAACTGAGTGGTATTTATTCAATGTTACAAATAGCCCATAGGCCATGCAAGATAGGAAGATCATTAAACTTACTCTAGCTTGGCCTTCTCATCTAAAACACTGCCAAAACTTGAACCTTTTTGTGGTTTGCATGCCATCAACTAAACCTCAAAAATGAGTGTTGCACTAACAGAAAAAATAATGAATAGTGCAAATAAAATAGAACTAAGCAAATAATTAAATTATATTTCATTTAATTACTATGAATTATCGAATAGTACCAAATGTGCAAGATTTAAAATCAATACACCAGAATATATATTACTATTCTAGAATATGTGGAGGAGAACCAACACTTTCATAAGCATATTCAGGTTTGAGTGTAATTCTTCCTTATTTCTATTTATGTTTCCCCAAAAATGTTGACTGGCAGTTGTATGACTTTGATGCTACAAGCACACTGTGTGGACTCTTCTACTGCCAGAACTTGGAGAATTGTTATAAAGTGGAACCTTCATCTACGTTACATCATTTTAGAACTCCATTACCTAGGGCTGAAGTTGCAAGATCCTATTGGCTGAAGAAAAGAACTTTAAAAGAAAAATAGCATACAAGAAAAATCATATTGAAGATGCCAGCATAATCTTGCATCTTTCTTGGATATTTTTTACAGAGATAAACTCACTACACATGTCCTTGTCAATAATAAAATTTCCAGCCTTGCACTACATTAAATATCCCACAGAACCGTGGATTCAGCATTAGAAATAACACGTTTCTCCAAGAATCTTTTTTTTTTCAACCTAACAATACATGGAAAAATTTTCTCTCTTTTGAAATCTACCATCACTTCATTAGAATGTAGATCTAAAACAAGAAGTTGAAGTTGTGTATTCTACGCAATAGGAAGCCAACATCCCAAAACTAGCAGCATTTAGAACTTCAATGTGCAATTGCAACTCCTCTCTAATGAAATCAACTTACGACAATAATACGTTGTTAAAACGCAATAATCTAGAGCAATTTCCCTTATTTTGACAGGCATGTGACGAATCATATTATATTTCTCCAAGTTTAAAGGTGCATAGGGTATAGCATAAAATGCCAATCTTGGACAAGAATAATATTCTTCTGATTTTGGATGGTCAGCTAGCAATCAGGGGAAAAAAATATAGTAATTTTTTAAATTAGGAACCAAAATCGAGGCTGATAGCAAATTATCTTTCAGTGCAAAATTATTAAGAAATTGCACAATCAACAAAATATTCATCATTGTTATCAGGATAGCGACAGGTGTATGTTAGAACGTGCATGTTGTCATCCCATCTACAAAAAAAATGGGCTTATTTTGTAATGGAGGAGCCACGAGCCACTGGTAATGCATGTCTAATTTCATGGAAAGGTTAGAAAGACAAGGTTGCCTCACATTTCATGGAAAGGTTAGAAAGACAAGGTTTCCTCACATTTCATACCATGAATTTCAATAGGTGGAGTAGATCATTCTTGATGTTCAGTTTTAGGCATAGATTAGGTATAACATGCAATTTTCGAAGCTCATTTATATAGTAGAGAAGATAACATATAAAAACCTATGTGAAATTAGAGCATATTTAGGAATGTTTCTATAACAACCATTGAGGTTACATGTTAGAATATTTTTTGATATTTCCTCTATGTGAAGGATACAAACGTATCCTTTGAGATTTGCATCATATCCCTTCATAGATGTATAGATGTATAAATTCAACTATGGAATGGATTTTTGTGTTGCTGAGAAGGTGTGCCAAGGACTATAAGAGTGCAAAGGGATTAATAAAATGATTTTTTGTAGTTTTGACTTATTGTTTTTTTTTTAATTTTTCACTCCCTTATTCCATAAATTCATTGCCTAAAATGGTTCAACTCCAATTATCATTCTCTTATGTGTTAGCAGTTATATTTAAGTGCAATTAAGTCAAATTATTGATTGTTTTGATTGAGACCACTGATTGCTTTGGTGATAGAAAATGATTTGTGATAATTCCCTAGTGACAGATTGAGATCTCGATGAATACGATGCCAAAAGGAAATTGCTTTTGTTACATTGTGTCTTAACTCCAATTCGAGGGTGAATAGTTAGATTGGAAATTCATGAATGCAAGAACATGGTTCTATAGTAATCAACAACAATTCCGTAGTAAAAAAAATGGTAGCATTGAGGTTAATCCCGACTACATTTCATGGATATCTTGTTGGTAATATGTTGTCTCATTGAATTCCAAATAAACGGAAATCAAATGCACTTTGTATTTGAAATACCTCACACATTTTCCCACAACGAATTCATGGATCATCCTAAAGAAAATACAAATAAAATGTGCATTGATCGTGGATTGGTAGTGCTAAGGTTGTGTACCTGTAGCATCCAAAATAGAGGATTTTACCATAGTGGCTCATAGCATAGAGACAAACATCCAAGCTAGTTGATCATTTGTAAATCATGGACACAACAAAAGGATTAGTGTTGGCCTCACTTCCAAAAAATCCGAGGTATCAATTGTATTTACAATTCATTGCATAATGAATTAATAGAGTTCCCATGTTACCAAATTTTGATTAATGTTGTCCAAAGTTAAGAGCAGAGACCAAAAAGCTACGGTTTAGTCATTGCGAAGGAGCATGGTAAATGATATGAATTGATGTGAAGGAAGTAAGATCTTGACTGATGTTCTCATATACATTAAACTATGTTTGTTTTCTTATTTGAGGTCATTACCAAAATTAATATCTGTAGAAGTTTTATATGATAATATGCATCAAGGTTTAAATTAATCCAACTATGTTAAGTTTGTTATCCCAGTTGCATCATTTTGGTATAAGAGCTATACAATGAAAGCATAGTTTTAGTAGGCTTGCATTAAAAAAAAATCGATAGGCCTGTTATCATAGGGAAAAATAAATCATAGTTATTTTCTCTTCATTTGGAGCAGATGACAATCTTTTATATGAGGGTTTGATAGGGGTGGAGTTTTGTTTCACTATTAATGATTGTTGACACATATAATTATAAGGGGGAAATAATTTGAGCTATATGAATGAGCCATAACCCTAACAAGGGGTTAATACCTTCAATATGGAGAATAGGATTTAAATACCCATAGCCCTGTAGATGCAATATTATGCATCTATTAAAATATCCTCTGGGAAATTAAACAGTCAAATAGAAAACCATAAAATTTAAGTATAGTTAGTTGTGTTAGAAGTATGCAAGTGAAACTATCACATAGTGACAAGTTGAAATAATACAGGAATAACATTGAAATGATAGATGGGTTCACTAACAAATTAACCTGGGTATGGATCTATAAATAAATACTCAAACATGAACAAAGTCCAATCATATAATCCCTTGTTTTTTGTTTTACAACTTACAGAGGTAGTGTTCAGTTACCCACAGGGACAAAGTGCCATAATCCAAAACAGAGTAATCAAACCATTTTATTCACTTGGATCTTTTTTTATGGCATAGATAGAGAAAAGATAGGCCACCAACACTATATACTATTCCTTTCATACCTGGATTGACCAAAATATGTGATCTCCTAAAATTACTTCTAAAGAGAAATATCAAGTCATCAGGAAATAAACACACAACACTATTATAAATACAGAATAGTAAATTTGGAGAAAATTTTATACTAAGTAGAACAGGATGGAAACTCACCAAGAAATTATTAATAACAGTAAACCTCGGGAAGGCTTGAGCACAAGAACACTCCACAAATTCTGGTCTAAAAAAAATACATGAGATTTTGAGTATTGAACCCTAAACAAAAAAGAAAAGAAATGATAATAAAGACTTTGATCTCCTACTCTGCGGGGGAGCCCTCTGTAGTCAAAATGCCCCGCCTCATTCCCACTATGCTCTTTGTCTTGCCTAAGTGGGATACAGGAGATTGATAACCAACCTACCCTGCCTTAGATAACCCTAACTCAACCCTTCATGAACTACTGTATATGCTTTATTTGGGATAAATTCTATCTTACTGAACCGTCATTCTTCCGGTGAGCCATCCTCCTTCCATGCTCTCTTATTTCCCCAAGCCGCTTGTTTTGCACCTGCATCACTGACATATTGGCCAATGATGTGGGCATGCCCTTCTCCAAAAGACTCATCAGTCTCCTTTGTCCACTCCTTACCAACTAGCCTCATCAGAAGAATAATTATTTAGTTGAGAAAATCCAATCCAATCAGTTGAGTGGACCTCAATATAAATGCTTGTAAGTAACGCCCATGTCTTCTTTTTGCTCTATTTGAGTAGCCGAGGCAACTAGAGAGAGTGGTCTAGTTGATCATCCCCACTGTGATAATTTTAATCTACAGCAAGATCTAGGAGCCTTAGAGAACCTCACAAATTGAATTACTTGCAAAAACCAACAAAAAAGCTTGAAAGAAGAGCAATTTACACACATAATGTGAACAAAAACTTGACATTATCTGATTGTATAACATGTAAATATGTTTAGAATAGGTTTATATTAAATTTGGAGAAATTCATGAGGCTTTGGAAGCCCAAAATGAGTGTACATGAGTAATTGGCCAAATTGGCCTCAATCCCCCCTAAGTGGGTCCAACTTGCTCCAACTTAGCCCAAATGGTCACAAATGGAGGTGTGGACGTGGCTGAGGCATGCAAGAGCAATAATGACTTATAGGAAAGCGTGAGTGAGAAAAATAAGGTGAGTGGGAGGTTCTAGGAGGCATTAAATGCACAAAATCATGCCAACATTGGGCCAGATCACCCCTAGTGCTCCTAGTCAACCACAATTCCTCAATTCAAGGAAGGGGAGAGCTATAGCATTAAATGAGGGAACACATGTGGATTTTGATTGAGGTGGAGTGCTCAAGTAGGTGTGAACACTTCCTGATAAGTGGTTATTTTTTCCAATTAAGCAACCTTAGTCCAAACATAGTGTATTGATGCATGAATGACAATAAAATTGACTAGGGACTTAGAATAAGGTACTATGTGGTGGATTAATGTTCTAACATCCCCCCTTAACCAAAAATTAGTACATCTCATGAAAATTAATTGGGAGGCCTTGGCAACAAAGGCTCAAGTCACCTCATTACATAACAGAAATTTTATTTGTCCATGCAAATTGAGGAAAAGAAGGAAAACATCATGGGATAAAACCTTCCCTCTAAAATGGACATGGGGCTAAAAATTGCAACAAAACAGAAACAATCACCATCCATCACTCACTCCAATCAAATCTCTCAAATGAGTGAAGGTATTCTCAGTGAAACTCTTGGTGAAAATATTAGTAGTTTGCTCGGTGGATGGGAAATACTACAAGGAAATCACTTTGTCATGCACTAAGCCCCAGATGTAGTGCATATGGATCTCTATGTGCTTTCTTCTCTGCCTATGAACTGGATCAATAGATATCTTGATGTCACTTTTATTTTCCACCCAAATGTTGGTTGGAGAATCAATGGCAACATCAAATTCCCAAAGAATTCCTTGCAACCAAACAAGTTGTGTGGCTGCATTCACTGTTGCCCTGTACTTGGCCTCTGCTGATGAAAGGGAAATTGTATGTTGTTTCTTACTTGACCATCAAATAGGACCTTAATCAAACATGAAAACAAAACCTGAAGTGGACTTTTTATCAATGGGATCTCCAGCCCAATCTGAATCAGAAAATCCAACTAGTTGAAGTGAAGAACTAGCTGCATAGTGTACCCCAAAACTCTTTGTTCCTTGGACATACTGGAGGATATTTTTTGCTTCCTTCCAATGGAGCTCATGTGGCTGCCACATATACCTTTCTACAACACTTACAGCATAAGGAAAATCAGGTCTTGTATGTGCAAGGTACAACAAACTACCAACTAGATTCCTGTAGAGTGTGCAATCTACTCATGGAGAATCACCAAATTCACCTAGTTTGATGCCTGAAAGGAATGGGAAATTGGATTCCTTAAAATAAGATATTTTAAACTTAATTAGCAGGTCGGAAGTATACTTTGGTTGACTCAGCACGATCCCTCTTTCATATTGCTCAATTTCCAAACCCAAAAATTTCCTTGGCAATCCTAGATCGGTCATGGCAAATTCATTGTGTAGAGATGCCTTAATTGAACCAATTTGTTTGTTGCAGCCCCCTGTAATTAAAATATCATCAACATACAATACAATAACCTACAATTTACCATCATAATTATGCAAATAAACATTTGGATCAGACTTGCATCGAATGAAACCAATTGAGAGCAAAAAAGCATCCATTTTTGCATACCAAGCACTGGGGGCTTGCTTGAGTCCATATAGTGATTTCTTCAACCTACAAACAAGTGAAGGATCCTCTTGGAAACCTTCACATTTTTGCATATAGATATCTTCCTGTATCTCACCATGTAAGAATGCACTTTTAACATCCATACAGTGCACTTGCAAACCTTTACTAGCTACAATTGCTAGAGCTAGTCTTATGGAATCCATCTTTGAAACCGGTGCAAAGGTATCAGTATAATCCACACCTTGGATTTGAGAGTATAACTTAGAAACTAATATATACTTTTACTTTATATAAGAACCATCAGCAGCAATTTTGGTTTGAAAAATCCACTTGCATTGCACAAGCTTCCTCTTGGGAGGAACGAGAGCCAAATCCCATGTTTCATTCTCTTGGAGAGAATGGAATTCTTCTTCTATTGATGATTTCCACTTTGGATCATGATAAGATTCCTGATATTACTGTGGATAAAATCCAATCATCATATAACATTGATCAACAAGAGCACTTTCACTTGCAAAGGAAACATTGTTTGTTTCATGAGATCTAGTCTTCCTAGGCTCTTGGGGATTACCTGCCAGTTCCCTAGCAGCTTGTATGATTTTTTAATCCCTCTTGGGACTTGATGGTGAATCATATACAAAAATTTCATCTTCAGCCATGTAATTATCAGAATTATCAGAAAATACAGAGCTTGAATCATTACTTACTTCCTCAAGGTGTGGAGGAGAAGAGCATTCCCCCGGTGCAAGCTCAAAATTTGGTATAGGTTCCTCCTCGAATTGCACACTTCTCTCAATGAAAGTTTTGAGTGTGGATGTGTCAAAGAGCTTATAACCCTTTTTGTCTTCACCATAACCAACCATGATACATTCCTTTCTCTATGGCTGCAAAGACTTCCTCTTTTCTAATGGAATTCGAGCCCATGCTCTAGATCTGAAAATCCTGAAATTTGAGACATTTTGTTTTTGGCCAAACCATGCCTTGTAGGGAGTTTTTCCTTTGACTGATTTGTGGAATTCCCTATTCTGAATATGTGCAGCACAATTGATGTCTTCATCTCATAGCTTAGGGCTTATATCCCTTGCTTCAATCATGCATATTTCCATCTCTTTGAGAGATCTATTTTTCCTCTCTGCCACACCATTTTGCTGTGGTGTGTAGGGGATTGAATGTTGCATTTGAATGGAAAATTCCTCACAAAGATGCTGCAAATTTTTGTTTGCATAATCCTTCCCATTATCAGTCCTAAGGATTTTTATCTTATGGCCACTCTGATTTTCCACTAAGGCTTTCCAAATATTCAATTGCTCAAACACTTCAGATTTTAATTTGAGGAAGTAAACCCAATAGAATCTAGAGTAGTCATATATGAAAGTGAGTACATACCTTGATCCACCATAGGATGGAGTGGTTAGAGGACCAATGAGGTATGAATGTACCAATCCAAGTGGTTGAGTGGCTCTCCTTGCCATCCTCTTATCATAGCTGCGTTCTGGATGCTTCCCAACTACACAACCAATGCAAGCTCCATTCGAATATTTGATTTCAGGAATCCCTTCCATCATCTCATCTTTGTGCAATGCTTGGAAATACTTGTAGTTCATGTGGCCAAATATTTCATGCCATACCTTGGAGGTCTCATTGGAATGAGAGAGGAGAGCTTGGTCACTAGAATTAGGAAGGAAATTCGAGAATTTGTACATCCTCGCTTGGTGGTATGCATACCTAACTGCCACAACTTGGTTTGAAGAAATTTCTGAAATTTCTACCAAATCAGGAGTAAATGTTACTCTCTTGGCTTCTCCTGTATGGGTCATTTGATATACTGATAACAAATTTGTAGCCAATGAAGGTACATAGAGCACGTCACTGAAATAACCATGCTCCAAATCAATCCTACCATTCCATTTGGTCTGGATTTCAGATTCATCTCCCATTCGATTTGTTGGGCCACTATTCGAATGCATAGAGGAGAAGAGCTCTCTAAAACATGTGCCTAGATGCCCCTAAATCAATAATGAAGGATGCGGAATTAGAAATACCTGCTACCAAGGCATGACATTTCTCCTTGTTGTCAGAATTGGAGGTGCCATCTTTCTTCCTTGCACCATCAGGGACAAGGATGTTGTTTTTCTCTAGGAGTTGCGCCATAATATTAATGGTTTTATTCATGCAGGAGCTCTCTGGATGCCATCCCTTGTGGCAATCGGTGCATTTGGTCTTCTTTTTCCCTTTCTTGTCCTTCTCCTTGGAAGGATTCGAACCCCCATCAGTGGATTTGGGTTTATCAAACTTCCTCTTCTCTGGATGCTTTGAATTATTTGCCTTCTGCTTTCCCTTGGAGGCATTCAAAACACCCATGGCCAAATCTTGATCTTTAGATTTGATGGTGCCCATTTGAATGAGCTTTTCTTACTCTTGAGTGAGGCATTCCATGAATTTTGCTAATGTTGGCATTTGTGTTGGCTTAAAATGACCCAAAGGTTTCCAATTAGACCCAGGTTCTTTGAGGTTCTCCCTTTTGACCAAAAAAAACCCTTCGCATCGGCCCTTTCGGCAACAAACTGTGAGCAGGTTGAGGTCTCACTCGAGGTGTATCTTATGGGGTACTTTAGAATCAGGCTTCCACAGTAAATGATGAGTTGTTTATATGAACAAGCTGCGCAGCACAGGATAGAAGGAGTGCACTGCGGGTCAAAGCGATGCGGTATGCAGCAGGATCTACATTGGGAGTGACTACGGTGCGGTGATGGCAACGCTGTGGGCCTCACTAAGGGATTCTTATTGTTGCGAATCTTCTACTGGAACTGCGAATCAACCACGCTTCTCCTCTAATTGGAAGATCTTGAAAAGGTTAAGGCACTGAGATGAATATCACCCATCCATCCATTTAGGCACTTACTGGTTATCTTTCTAGCATTCATTCAAGGACTTAGATTACAACGTGAACTGAATTGATAGATGTGACTAATCGTGCTACGTTCCTTCACTGTGTTTAAGAAAACATTAAACCTAAATGACTAATTCATGATCTTAACATATAATTGAAATGTTCACCATTCATTTGTTCTCGTGGAACCTACCATATCATTCCCAAAATTCTCCTATTGGTAAATGCATATCAAAGTTATCCTATTACAGCATGCAAGGAAACATTCAAACGTTCATTCTACAGACAATACAGGCAGTCATTCATTCATAAAACATAATTGCATAACACAGGATTTAACTTGGTTCACTTCCCCGGATGGAAAGATACATCCACAAGAATGGTTGGTAATATGTTTCTTTCAAAAGGGATGGGGCAACCGTTCTTAGTCTGTGCACTTAGCTGCAGACTCTCCTTTCTCTCGGCTAGGTCTCTGCACACACAGCTGCAGAGCCTTTACAATATTCTCAGCTTGGAGAGATTTCTCAATACAAAAGGTTATATCATGATTACTCTAGCAACTAGCATCTAGCCCCAAAAATAGAGCAACCCATCCCATACAAAATTGTCTTCTTAAATAGATCATGCCCGAAGGTCATGTCTGTACAATGTCGAAGACCTAAAACCCAAAACCCTAAGGGTTTCCAAAACTGCGCTGGTTTTCCAAACTGGCTTGCTGGCTCCTGGTAGCATCTGCTTGATCATGGTGGATCTCCACGTCCTCATCCCATCGCTATCGGCCTTCCTATCACATGCGTGCCTACATGATGCTTTTACCGAACCATTTCTCTCTAATGGTTTCACCTTCCAAGTGTGCCAAACGTCGCTTTCCTTAACAACCCACTCGTGGCCGCCTTCCTGACTTGCTTATGTCTGCCACTCGGCAATCCTGGAATATATTTACAAAAATGGCTGCTACCGGTCCAACTAGTACCTGCACCTGATACTTGTCCAGCACTCCACTTTTCTGGCTCCATGTGGCCTCCTAACTTTGTAGCACTGCTTCTGTGTAGTACTAGTCTTCGCATCACGGCCAAAACTTTGATGCTGCGTGCAACTCCGTAGTCTGGTCAAAAGTTGGATGATGCACATAACTTCGCAGCATCCTCAATACTTAGGAAAAAATTGTATTTCTGAGCTGTGCTCAGCTCAACTTTCCTTGCTTATCTCAAAAAGGTGTTTCCAAAACTTTTGTCTCAACCTGGGCCCAACAATTTGCCAATTTGGAAGGGTCATTTTTGCAGAATGGAAGGTGCTAACAAACACTGAAAATTCTAGACTAGCTACGCAAGGATGGATAGTATGAATTGTTATTATTTCTTAACATTTCCACATTTATGCAACTGAATTACTAGAGACTTGAACTTAGTGAAGAAATCCTGGATGGTTCCAAAAATGCGTTGGGATCAAGCTAATGAGCTCATTTTCAAGCTGATGTCCTCTTAATTCATCAGTTTTCCCGAAGAGTGATTCTAGTTTAACCCAGACTTCATTTGGGGTCATGAAACTGTCTGTATGAAATAATATCTCTCTCGAAATACTCAGGCATACCAATCCATATGCTTCATCAAGTCGATTGTAGTACTTGGCTTTCTCCACAGCAGAGTTTGGCTCCACTTGTGTGCCCATCGTAACTCTCTAGAGACACTTAGATCTCAGTTGAATGAACATTTCAGCCTTCCAATCAAAGAAATTGAAAGGATTAAGAAAGAGGTGTTTTGCTTCCATTTTTGCTTGCATTGATGGTGAGAAAATTACTGAAAATTCTGCAAAAAACACTCAATTTTATCTGGAAATTCTCTCAAGAATGCAGCTCAAATACTCAAGATTGATATGCAACTCACTAAAATACACAAGGATCTGATACCATGTGAGAATTTTGATCTATAGAAATATATAGGATCCTTAGAGAACCTCACAAATCGAATTAATTGCAAAAACCAACAAAAAACTTGAAAGAAGAGCAATTTACACACACAATGTGAATAGAAACTTGATATTATCTGACTGTCTAACATGCAAATATGTTTAGAACAGCTTTATATTATATTTGGAGAAATTCGTGAGGCTTAGGAATCCAAAAATGAGTGTACATGAGTAATTGGCCAAATTGGCCTCAATCCCCCCTAGGTGATTCCAACTTGCTCCAAATCAGCCCAAATGGTCACGAATGGAGGTGTGGACATGGCTGAGGTATGCTGGAGCAATAATAACACATCGGAAAGTGTGGGTGAGAAAAATAAGGTGAGTGGGTGTTTCTAGGAGGCATTAAATGAACAAAATCATGCCAAAATTGGGCCAAATCACCGCTAGCACTCTTATTCAACCACAATTCCCCAATTCAAGGAAGGGGAGCATTCTAGAATCAAATGAGGGTGCACATGTGGATTTTAAATAAGCTAGAGTGCTCAAGTAGGTGTGAACACTTCCTGATAAGTAGTTATTTTTCCCAATTAAGCAACCTTAGTCCAAACATAGTGAATTAATGCATGAATGACAATAAAATTGACTAGGGAATTAGACTAAGGCACTAAGTGGTGGATTAATGTTCTAACACCCACGCATCAATCGAATCCATTTCATAGTAAATAAAGTTGGAGCTTGAACAAGGAGGAGTTGAGTGAAGAACTTACCCTTCACGAATTTCGAATGTAACTTGTGTATAGTTCCATCCTTGCCATCTAAAACTGTAAAAAAAATGTAATTTTGAACTCAGAAAAAAGATTACTCACAGAATATAGTCCAAAGAAAAGGGGATACACCGACCTGCTGGATAAAAGAACCTGGAGGGCCTCGAAACCCTATCTGGTTTGGTCTGTATTGTGTAAGAAAATGTCAACAATGAGAGTTCGTAAGATATTTCCAATCCAAAACACAAGATCTCATTTATCGAAACTGGGGAAATGAGTACAAGCTGACATGATGAGTGCCAAATGTGCATTCTCCAACTACCCTTATTAATTTCGATGTTTATGTAAAGAGATGCATTTTGTCTAAGATCCAAGCTGAGCACATTTTGATTTTTGGATCATGAAAATAAAAGTCTTGAAAACTTTGCAATAATGTATAGGGTGTGTGCATTTACCATGGATGTAAATATATTATTACATGCATGCTAAATTAGATAGCTTACCTTTTTTTTTTACAAAAGTAAAAAAACTTCTTGCTATTCAAAGGATGAATCAAAGATGTTACAATGATGCCGAAATATGTGATAGTCATAGATATTACAGACAGTACAAAAGATCAAAACCTGACAAGTTCCCGATACAATAGTCAGAAAATCACAAATTGTTCTAATAGTTCATAATTCTATTGGACAGATCTGAACTAAATCCCCCAAAAAGGAAAAGAAACAACAAAAATACCCCAAATGTTGATGTATATGTAACTTTGGAATGTATTTCACATATATGTATATTGTATTCCTATAGAGATGGTATTATTCCTCTATAAGGAAGTGTCGTCATTTATATTGTAAGTGTCGTAACTTATACTTGATGGGTTATTAGACCACCTTATTTGGGGGTCGGCCCTGTATAAGTCATGTGGGTCAAAGGGTTATTAGACCACCCTATTGGGGGTCGGCCATGTGGGTCAAAGGGTTATTAGACCACCCTATTGGGGGTTGGCCCACTCAGCATTATGTTATGTGGTTAAGTTCGAGCCTACATGAGTTAGGTAAAAAGGCAAGTCAAGTCAAGTATAAATAGAGTGCGGGAGGCACTCTATTTGCTCACTCACTTCTCACACATGCACTCAAGGAGGAGTGGCGCACTTATGGAGGAGGAGGATCTACTGCTAGGTTATGGCTATCTCTCTTGGGTGTTTGTATCATTGCTCTATCTATCTCTGAGGAAGTTATTGGGGTTTTTCACCTTTATGGTTTTCCCCAAGTAAATCTTTGTGTCTCTTGTGTGCTTGCATTATTGTCTCCATGATTGATATGCTGTAGATATGCTGTACATGTTGTTCTCTCAGTTAAGATCCTAGATCATATTGAAGTAAATTCAGAAAATTTAACATGGTATCAGAGCTAGCCTGAAAGAAGGCATGATATGGCATGTATGACACTTGTTGCACTTACGATGCTAGGGCTTGATATAGCAAAAACCAGTCATCGTAGCACTTTCGCTATAAATCCGTTTTGGAGAAGTTTTCGGATCTGAAATTGTTACAGGATGAATATTAAATCTCCAGGTGCCTTGTGTCCAAAGGAAAACCTATAATTCGTTGTACTTTGTGATTTATGATCTGTACAATATAGGTTTTCGGCCTCTTCCAGATCTGAGTCAAAATCAAGTGACCTTGGGAAAAAGGTCATATCTTGGGCTAGGAAGCTCCAAATGAAATTTCGTAAAAAGTGACAGGTAGTACACAGTCTGTACTATCTCAAAAAACGTTTTCAGAGGCCGAAGTTGAACCAGTGACACGTGGAACTCCGTACAAGTGCGCTCTTCTGTATTATCCCATAAACAGGTCATGTTGCGAAATTTGGTATAAATCTCTCTCAGAGAGTCCAATTGAGGTCAGACCTATCAGGATGGAAAGGTAACAGGCCGAGCTATCTCAGGAAACTTTTTCAGAGGCCGAAGTTAAAACAGTGACACGTGGAACGCCGTACAAGTTCGCTCTCCTGTTTTATCCCAAAACAGGTCACGTTACGACATTTGGAATATCTCTCTCTCAGAGAATCCAATTGAGGTCAGACCTGTCCGGATGGAAAGATAACAGGTCAGGCTATCTCAGTAAACTTTTTCAGACCCTGTTGATAAAAAATTTCAGAGTTACACCAGAAACAATAAGGTACATATTTCTGTCAAAACAGAATTATTTTTTGGTACCTTCATTCATGGCTTCCGGAATTTAGGGCTTTGGAGAAAGTTGGAATTTTTGTAATCGGAGACCACGGCTGGATGCTACTCATCAAAATAGAAATTTAGAGACCAAGATCAGAATTTTTGGTTGGGCAGAAGGCCGGGCTTGATTAGACCCTAGTTCGGGACTTTGATCAGAAAAGTGGAAAATTAGGGCTTCTGTAAAAATGGGAACTTTTTGAAATCTGTGACCACGGCTGGAAGATCCTCAGAAAAATAGAAGCTTAGAGCTTTGGATCAAACATTTTGATTGGGAAGAAGAGTGAGCTTCATCAAACCCCCAGTTCAGGGTCACGTCCATTGAATCTAGAAGTTTCAAAAGCAAAATTGAGGAGTGAAACTTTGTAGTTTTCAAATTCTGAATATACCAACTTGATCAGCTCATCAAGGCACTTATTTCTATCCCATCAGAAGTTTGAAATTCAAAGTTTGAATTTTTGGGGTTTCTCTGACAAACCCATATCTAGCTCAAGGTCCAGTTCTTGCAAATCAAGTGGATTGGGTTAATCCTAGAAGAAGATGGATTGATCACCTGCATAAGTGAAGAAGTTCCTGTCTCAGAGGGAGATGAGGATAAGGCCTTACATAAGAAGATTACAAGCGATCTCGACAGGTATGACTCATCGAGGTATGTTTCGATATTTGTCCATGATTAAGTTTATGGTATGTTTGTCTTCATGTTATTACAGTTAGTACAATTTTGATTTTAGATTTGTCGTATAACCTTAACAAAATTATGAATGCATGATAGAAGATATTCACTGGCTAGGGTGTTGACACTTATGATTGTACTAATGCATTATGGTGTTGTATGAGGTTTATGTTGTCTACTAACATGAAAGGTACACCAAGAAAGACAAATCATGTTCTGGTCCAAGAACATATGATCATGATAACATGAGGACAAAGATTCATCCATTGTCATGGATCTCATAAAAGATCCATTTACGAGGTATGTATAACTTGGTTTTATAATGGTTAACCTATGAGATATACAGGTTACTAGCACAAGTCATTGAAGAAGAAAAAGAAGACATCATGTGAGTATGTTAGACATAATTAGCTAGCATGCTAATCCAGGTATGTTTTTACTATATCAAGTTAGAATCTCACCTTGTGATAAGATCCTTTATTTAAGTATACTTGGCATGATTGATTATGATTATTCATTGAATTTAATAATCATGGTTGTATGCATATTATGTTTCTTACCATAATTGATGATTTGACTAACCAGAAGAATCATGAAGGTATAGGTTTGAATAATCACAGGTTTTATGCATTTTATATCTCTTATCTTGATTGATGATTCAACGAACCTGAAGAGTCATAGGTTTGAATAATTACAGGTTTAGACATGTTATGTTTATTATGATTTGACTAACCATAAGAATCCTACATAAACCTTGAATGCTAATGCTTATTATTTATGTTTGAAACCATAAGAATCCTACATAAACCTTGAATGCTAATGCTTATTATTTATGTTTGAAATGATCATGACTATACATGCTTGAGATTATTGTGTTTTAATAGTATACTAATGAATGTATGATTTTATATGAGATCACAAGGATAACACATTCATGATACTAATAAGCATGCATAGGGACCAAGGATGAATATGAGATTCAAGAACAGGTAATCCAGGAAGCAAAGATCAAGATGGAGTACACTCCAGTGGTTTATGCAAGGATGCAGATATTCAGAGGGAGTTGACCATCTCTCTACATCCCACAACAGAAAGGTGTAGAAGAAGCTACTTCAGATTAGGACTCCAGTAGCTCCTACAAGGAAGCGAAGACTTAGAGGGAGTCCACCCAATGAACAAACAAAGATAAGTATTTGAATTGTCATTTCTTAAATAATACTGTTCAATAATGATGTTCCTGGAATTAGGTTGTGTATTATGCATATTAGAATAATTGCATTGATGAACAGTATACTCCTAATATGCATGGGTAAGTGGCCTATGGCACTGTACAACATTCCATTGCTACTTATCTAGAATGAAACCTCTTTGCTGACATGTTGGGAGTTGTGCACACTCTTAACAATGTTCTGGTAGAGATTGGAAGGCATCTAGAAAGTTACGCAATATGGATAAATGTTGTATTGAAGCATTGGCTAAGATAATTGCATGACTGTATGGCATATTTCTTTATGTGTAAGAATTTGTTCTGAAAACTATGAGATGTTTTCTAATCATGCAATTTAACTTGTTGTGTAGGAAAGATCGTATGCCATCTCCTACAAAAGAAGAACTACAACATTTTGTTCCAACAACAAAGATAGATATTGAAGATATTGAAGTTCGTAGGATCTGGGATGAAGAAATGAAATACCATGATCTGTCGATCATGAAGAATGATGTTTGGGATGTAATCCCAAGACATGAAGGGAAGTTTGCTATGACTTCCAAATGGAACTATCAGATCAAGCATGTTGCAGATGGCAGCATTGAGAAATATAAAAGTGATACACCAGATGGATTCAAGACAGCTTCCTTGAATGGTGTAGTTGAAGAAGAAGTGTATGTAGAGCAACCACTTGGTTCTGAGACACATGATAGGAAATCATATATGTGCAGAACTTGGTATGGTGAAGATAGATTGATTTCCGACATGTAGCAGAAGCTTACTACCGAGTTCGAGATGAAGAACTTGGGGATGATGCACTATTTGTTTTTGGCATGGAGGTGTGGCAGAATGCATATGGAATCTTCCTTAGACAAGGGAAGTATGTAGTAGAGATCCTGAAGAGGTTCGGGATGATGGACTGCAAGGATATGGCCACACCTATGGCATCGAATCTGAAGCTTCTATGTGATGCTTCATCTGATCCGGTTGATGTCTCTTTGTATCGTCAGATGATTGGGTCCTTGATGTACCTGACGAACATGAGACCAGACATTTGCTTTGCTGTGAACACATTGAGCCAGTTCCTGACGGATCCGAGGAGTGTTCACCTGGTTGCTGTAAAGCATGTTCTGAGGTACCTGAAGGGTACAGTGGATTATGGGCTCAGGTATGAGGAGAATCAAAAGTTTAACCTACAGGGTTATGTTGATTCAGATTGGGCTGGTAGTGCTGCAGACAGGAAGAGCACATCTAGGTGTTGCTTCAGTATGGGATCAGGTGTGATCTCTTGGTTTAGCAGGAAGCAGTCCTGCGTAGCACTGAGTACAGCTGAGGCAGAGTATGTTGCAGCCTGTTTAGCTAGTTGTGAGACAACATGGCTACGGAAGCTACTGTCTGGGTTATTTGATCTCCCATTGGAGGCTACTGGTATCTTCTGTGATAACCAGAGTTGTGTGAAGCTGTCCGAGAACCCAGTGTTTCATGACAGGTCGAAACACATAGAGATCAAATATCACTATATCAGGGATATGGTGCAGAGAGGAGCTGTGAAGCTCCTATATGTTGCGACAGACGAGCAGATTACAGATGTGTTGACGAAGCCGCTAGCCAGAGTGAAGTTCGAGTACTTCAGAGAGAGGCTTGGCGTTCTTAAGATCGAGGACACCTCGAGGAAGAAGTGATGGACACATTTGCTGAATCCATTCCAAGCATGTTGGAAGGAGGATCCTTCACATGGCTGTGGATGTAAGCGCTGGATAATGGCATCAGGATGATGTTCTGGTTTCTGCTTGGATATGATCAGTTGGATCATTTATGTATGTACGCATCATGTTGGATGCTGGATATGATCAGTTGGATCATTTATGTATGTACGCATCATGTTGGATGCTGGATATGATCAGTTGGATCATTTATGTATGTATGCATCATGTTGGATGCTGGATATGATCAGTTGGATCATTTATGTATGTATGCATCATGCTGGATGCTGGATATGATCGGTTGGATCATGTACCTTTGTATGATCAGGTAGATCATGTATGCTGACGGATACATTGTGTGGATCATGTATCTATGTATGTATCAGGTGGATACTTGGATGATCGTGGATGACGAGATTCTCCAGATGACATGCAGCAGGATGTTGCAGTGATGATGATCAGGTAGATCATATATGTTGATGGATACATTGTGTGGATCATGTATCTTTGTATGATTAGGTAGATCATGTATGCCGATGGATACATTGTGTGGATCATGTATCTATGTATACTTGGATGATCGTGGATGACGAGCTTCTCTAGATGACACGCAGCAGGATGTTGCAGTGATGATGATCAGGATGATCATTTGTACATCAGGAAGATGTTTGATGAGTATCAGATGATACTTTATGGCCGTGGATCAGGTTGTGCAGGAAAGCATGTAATTTGTGCCCTGGGAGATTTGCAGATGGTCTTTCGAGGTTTTTCCTATGGCATGTAATTCGGTGCCCTGGGACATCTGGCAAATGCTCTTGCGAGGTTTTTCTTGGGAGGACATGTAATTTGTGCCCTAGGAGATCTGCAGATAGTCTTTCGAGGTTTTTCCTATGGCATGTAATTCGGTGCCCTGGGATATCTGGCAAGTGCTCTTGCGAGGTTTTGTCCTATGGCATGTAATTTGCTCCTGGGAGATATGGACAGGATGAAAAAGGCCTCAGATGCTTCAGCCAGGTTTTGCCATGACCACATGTAATTTGCTCCTGGGAGATCTGGACAGGATGAAAAAGGCCTCAGATGCTTCAGCCAGGTTTTGTGGTGGACCACATGTAATGTGCTCCTGGGAGATCCGACAGGTAGAGCTGTGTGCTCGTAACAGCCTGGGATGCTTCAGCTAGGTTTTGTGGTGAGATCACATGTAATGTGCTCCTGGGAGATCCGACAAGTAGAGCCACGTGCTCGTAACAGCCTGGGATGCTTCAGCCAGGTTTTGTGATGGGTCACATGTAATGTGCTCCTAGGAGATCCTACAGGTAGAGCTGTGTGCTCGTAATAGCCTGGGATGCTGCAGCCAGGTTTTGTGACGCACGTAATAAGTCCTGAGGATTCCACAGTATGGCCAGTGATGATGAAGACCTGCAGGTGGTGGGTCTACATCCAGTATGAAAAAGGACTGGCTCTGTAGAACTTCCTATGACAAGTAGATTCAGAGATTGATTGAGATAGCAGCAATAGTGGTGATGATGATGATGACTCGATGACGATTATCCAGTGACGATGATCCAGAGAAGATGACTTGTGCTAGAAGAACTGTGCTAAGAAATACCTTCCTAGTTAAGAGGGAGTGTTGATGTATATGTAACTTCGGAATGTATTTCACATATATGTATATTGTATTCCTATAGAGATGGTATTATTCCTCTATAAGGAAGTGTCGTCATTTATATTGTAAGTGTCGTAACTTATACTTGATGGGTTATTAGACCACCTTATTTGGGGTCGGCCCTGTATAAGTCATGTGGGTCAAAGGGTTATTAGACCACCCTATTGGGGGTCGGCCATGTGGGTCAAAGGGTTATTAGACCACCCTATTGGGGGTCGGCCCACTCAGCATTATGTTATGTGGTTAAGTTCGAGCCTACATGAGTTAGGTAAAAAGGCAAGTCAAGTCAAGTATAAATAGAGTGCGGGAGGAACTCTATTTGCTCACTCACTTCTCACACATGCACTCAAGGAGGAGTGGAGCACTTATGGAGGAGGAGGATCTGCTGCTAGGTTATGGCTATCTCTCTTGGTTGGTTGTATAATTGCTCTATCTATCTCTGAGGAAGTTATTGGGGTTTTTCACCTTTATGGTTTTCCCCAAGTAAATCTTTGTGTCTCTTGTGTGCTTGCATTATTGTCTCCATGATTGATATGATGTAGATATGCTGTACATGTTGTTCTCTCAGTTAAGATCCTAGATCATATTGAAGTAAATTCAGAAAATTTAACACCAACAACTTGTAAATGGATCAATAAAGCCTTAGCTGAGTGTCTTCAATGAGAATACAGTCTTGGTAACCACGAAGATGCGCCCAACCATCATCCAGTATTAAACCTGCTTTGGATAGCAAATCTGCTTTCTCATTGAAATTCCTTGTGATATGAGTAAAACGATTAACCTCAAAATGCTCAATCAAACTCCTAATATGTCTTTGCCAATGAATTAGTAGTGGAATCTAAAGTCGATGTTTGCCTTTGAGCCAATTAATAATGGCTAAGGAGTCCCTTGTTAGTTGGAGATAAGGAATATCTTTTCTATTGGATATCACCAAGGCTCCCCAACAAGCGAGAAGTTCTGTGCGAGTATTTGTTCCTACACCGTACCCCAAACTCAGTTCAAATTGCAGACCATGATTTTTCAATATAAATACCCCAGCACCACAAGTGGCACATTGTTCTGCTCCGTCAAAATAGACCACTGGTAAATAATATAGCTTACATTAACCCATTTGGATGAGCATGGGACTCATATAGTTCCATACTTATAGATAATTAAAACAAAAACAAAGTACACATCATGGAATTTGAGTTTTGAAGTATAATGACCCTCTAAGGTTCTTATATTTTAATATTATTAAACTCTGAATAGGTCCCTTGTAGGAAATCTCATAACAGATTCTTCACTAATCAATGGTTTGATCTTTGTAGAAAATCACTAAGATTATGATAAAGTGGACAAAATATTTAGGATAAGAATTAGAAAAAAAACTACCATAGAGATTCCTAATTCCTAATACAAATACAAACAAGAATTGACAAAGGCTCTATCACTACCTTAGATCATATATCATTATTTTAGTTTAAGAAAAACAATAAAAACAAAATACCATAGACATTACCAATTCCTTAGACTTTAACTAGCACAATTTAAGCAGAGGGTATATCACCTTAATATATTATGGAAATAACGTACATCACATCCTAAGCAGTAACCATTACTCTTGTAACCTATAACTATGATCATAGAATACATAACTACAATGTATACGCTCACTAGTATTGATTATGTTAATACTGTACCTTACCTAGTTAACTAAAATGAGCTAACTCCTTATAAAAATGAGTTAAAGACTAATGAAAGTTGGAACCACTAGTCCATCATATTCAATCACTACTATAAGCTCAGCTTAACTAATTAGGCATGTTACGTACTCATGGAAACACAAAGCTCTTAAAAACATACCATTTACTAATATAACCCTAGTAACACCATAGCTAACCTTATCACTAATTATGAATAAAGGCATAGTTTTAAAGTTACTGTACTGCTTATCTTAGGCATATAAGGTAATGTATGAATACAAGTTGATAGGGTTCATCAAAGCAATATCCATAATGTAAGTTGTAATAAAACTTGTTCGAATAGGGTTAATATACTACCATATTGAATAGCCCAAGTGATAAAAGACCAATTCCTTTAACAAAAGGTCAACCTAGGAAGACAAAAAGCTAGGAAATCCCTTCAATCAAGAAGGAAGAAAACCAAGCATGCCCTCGAGAGATAACCAGCCATGCGTGACATGCCATCTAGCACTCACTCAATAATGGGTAGCTCAGGGAGGCTTCCAAGTCCACTTCAACTTAAAAGGGCTCGTTATCACCACTATTGTAGTTGCCCCTATAGATGGATCCAAGGTGGATGGTAGAGGGGATAGGAAACTAAAGCAGTGAACCAAGAGAGCCCTAGTTCCCAAAAGGATGGTTGTCATGCAAACCAAGGCACTCTTCGCTTTTTCTACCAAAGCCAAGGTAGCAAGGGGGAGACCCAGATCTACCCCCGATAGGAGAGATCAACCCAATCACTAGATCAAATCAGATAAAGTGAGGTACATAAGGTGACAGGTATGGAACCCTAGATTTAAAGAGTTAGGACCACTGTGGAGGCTTAGATATGATATGACTTTAGGAATAGATACTAAGCACAATTATTTAGGGATTAGGTATGATTCTAGGATTCAAAGCTAGTTTAAAATGGTCAAAATCAACTTCCTTGGGAAGCGTGACCCTTAAAATGGGGAAAGTACCCCAAAACGTAGATCTGACAATTAAGGATTTCTAGCTATGCTTGATTAAGGGATGTGACAATGTCAAAGTGTGCAAGCAACCAAACAAGGATCAACCCACAAGAAAATAGGGCAAGCCAGGAAAGTTGTGAGGGCTTGAGGAGATCAGTGCCTTGGGGTTTTAGGCTATGCAGTCACCCAAGTAAGACGTTTTCAAGAACCCACTTTGCAATTTGCTCGATCTACAATACCTGGATGTGGTTTGCCAAATGATCAAGGGATTTTATCAATATAATTTTTAGGAGAATTTAGTTGATTTTAAATGAGGGTTTTAATTAAATTTGACAGATGGATAGATCAATGGAATGATAAACTTACCTTGAGATCATACCTGAGTGATGGAAGTGCTTGCCATGTTGTTGAGGAATGTTCCCGTAAAGATCAAATGAGAAAATTTTGATTTTTCTTGCCACAATGAGATTCCCTAGCTCCACACGTGCGCCCTCCTCTTCCTGTCAAACCAAGGAAATCGATTCAATCAGTAAGATCAAGAATGGAGGAAATACAAGCAAATTCAAATGATAACATGAAGTAGAAGGTACAAAGACAGTAATACTCCCTGTTACCAATGAAGAAACCCCAGAGGAGAGGCGGGGAGAGTCTCCCCTACCAATGCATCCTCCTTGAAGCAAATCGACCTCCACCTATAGATGAGAAAACATGGAACAAAATAGATACCAAGATAATCTCCAATAACCCAATTCAAAGGAAGAACAAATAGTTGAACTCCAAAAGCATTCACCACCACAAGACAAGTAGATGCAATAATAATTTTCTATTCCAATAATCCAGAGCCAAGAGTCCCTTTACAATGAGAAGCTCTCTCTTTAAATAGGATGGAGAGATACCAAAACCCTAACCACCTTTTGAATGGATGGATAATATTAAAATATCAAAGTGATCTAATCAATGGTTGAGATGAGATCAACATAAAGTACATGGATCAATATAATAATATAATACATCAATGGACCAAATCGCCCTAGGAGAGGGGGGTCCTAGCAAATGTCAATGACAAAAGATAAGAAATATCTCATGGTGGGTCTAGGGGGTCATGAATTTCCTCCCTAGTGTGTCCCCATGGAACAATAACATAAGATAACCAATCTAGACACCCAATCGTGCCTCTCTGGGAAAGTAGTGAGCCTTAGGAGGCTCTAGAAAACCATAAAAATTGTCGAAGAGATGGGTGTGGGTCCCACTGGAAGATGAAACTACTAGAGAAGGTGTGTAATAAATCACATTCATCATCAAAACTCATCCCATGCCAATCCCTTTCCTCAGTATCCCAAATCGAATCCTTCAGTAGCCATTTTCACCATTTTTTATCTACCTTGGGAAATGTGAACCTGCCCAAACTGCCTCCTAGAGTTACTGCGCTATCAAGGTGATCCCACCAGGCTATTTGGTAGGGGGGTAATATGGTAATAACAAGTGGCTAGACCACCCCCTCCATGCACATCTCCCTAGGAAAACTAGTCAAATCCAACCTCTGCTCTGACATGCCATCTAACAAGCCAAAACTGCACTAGGATAGCCAACTCAGGTTAATCATCACTGTAACTGCCCGGAACTGAGAACAGACTGTCTCATTGGACTCAGAGAGCCCAAATCTATTTAAGGTGTGTACTCATACACCATATGGACCTCTGCATGGTCCTATAAATATCCAATATGCCCAGATAGACCAAATAATAATAATCTGTAAAAGTGCTGAAAAACACAAATCATCATCATAAGCCTGAAACCACTGCATAGAACCATCTTGTGATATGTACTAGACCACATATCATATCTCTATAACATTTGAGGTCTATCCACCTGCTGTCGTATAGTTGACTTTGGTCAAACTAAGTTTGACCAAGTCATCATGACCAAATATGACCCAAACTGTCATCAAGCTGCTACAAGTGTCAAAGGTTAAAGCATGCTCTACAATTCATTCAAGTAACAATTATAACAAGAAGTAATCATTTCACTGGCGATCTAAAACCAATTATAAAGAGTTTTAACTATTAATTATGACTCATACTAGACTTTCAAGACCATACTAACTTCATAGTTGTGATCAATTCGCTAATGAAGGGTGAAGGCTAAAAATTAAAAGGCCAGGCTAAGGGATGACTACTAACTTGACATTGTGACACTTTGGAAATGGAAAGGGGATAGAAACTCTAGCATATACCAGACAAGCAATAACATGGGATATGGTAGTGTCTCACAATGGGTAAGTTGTTTAAATAGTGTTTATTCAACTTAGGCATCATGTCTACTTTTAAGATGATCCAAGTTCATTAGGATCCATTGATTTCACTTCATGGCTTTTTTGGCCTACATAACCCTTCGGATCTTAGGTGTGCTAAGAATCACAACTAATCACAGCTTGCATCCAGGGCATGTTTATACATATATATAAGGTTAGCAATCGTTTAGATATAGAGTTTAAGAACCATTGTTTTTTGGACCTTTCTTATACTTTTCAAGGAGTATTTATTAGCATTTCATTTCTCTTTCCCTTTACTCACGTGCATTGAGAAACACATTCTAGAGTTTACAATTCCCATGGGTGAATTTACATAAGTTTCCATAAGTGGTACATGAGCTTTCAGTTTTAGCCAAAAACATCTTAAGTGACTAGGGGGACTTCGTGCTAGTGCCAAACATCGGGACAACTGACCAGAATGATTTAGGCCTACAATCCAACTCACTAAAGGTAAGTTTTGTCATCAACTTAGAGCCGAGACACAATATATAGGGAAGCTTATCCAATATAGAGGCTAATGCAGGGGAAGGTCCTCCATGCCACTAGTCAAGTAGTAAATTAGGGTAATAAGAAAACTAGAAGGTAATGGATGGATGAAGACAGTGAAAGATGAGACCAACACTATCAAGGCAAAAATAGTGGGAATTATCACCTCTATTCTCCCTAGGGAGGGTAAAACCAATGAGTATGGATAGAGAACTTCTAAGTCTAAGCATGGATAATAGAATATATATAAAGATACAACCAAGTCCACATATATATATATGATCGCTAGATCATGATACTAAATGCTAAGACATGCCAAAAGAATGAATATAAAAGCAATATAACCATAACACAAGAATATACCTGTTGAGTCATATACCTAAATGCACATAATCAGAACCAACATCTGTCCACTGAAACTCTGCTACTGCAACTCTGGAAAAATACTGATTGCTCTATAAATGGCTAAATGGATACATCAATCCTCTCTATGAGTGTCCTAAAACTCAGTCATGGCATGGGGAATAATCTATTGTCCATCATCAAATAGTGATCCATCATAGATGCTCATCTCGACATCTCAATGTAAGGGAACTGGCTGAAAAGTGTACTGGAATCTGAAAAATAGAATATGGTAGCTTGGCTACTTTATATGTGATAATAGGCCCTTCCCTATCCAGTTTCTATTCAAGGCCACACTTCCAAGGCCACTTTAACTGTGTTGTGCAAGGCCCCATTCCCACTGGTCACTGCCAATAGCAGCCACAATAGATGCATAGTCTATGAAGGAGTGATCTAACTCCAATTTTTTAATAATTAGGAAGGGCCTACCCACTTTTATTTCCTCTTGCTAATACAGTCAATAGATACTTTGAACAAGCAATAGAAAGCTTCAATGGTACTGAGATGCGGTTCTCACTCTTTTCGAATTCCAAGGTGTAGAATGAAGAGAATATTGGGAAGCAACTGTGCATAAGCTAAAATTTCACCGAAAAAAAACTAACTTGCAAATTTGTAAGGGAAGAATGCGAGTCTGACTTCAGAGCTGCAGAATTCATAGCCCGCCTCTTCAAGAGCCTCCAATTTCTCTCTAATGCTATTTTATCCATGGCAGTAATGGAAATTAAATACCCAAATTGTAAACCCTCAAAAATGGTTAGGAAACAACATTTCCTCAACAGGTATAGCCTAATAAATGCCCAAAAATGACTCTTAGAACCCACCAAACCCTCCTTTCTTCCCGCCAACGGGTAAATTTTGGCGCCACCGGTTTGCTTGGACTGATTAATTTGCTCCAACGGGCTGCTTGACTCATAATCTGTGGATTGGAGGATGAAATTTCCATGAATTCAGGATAATCGGCCATGAATGCCATAGAGCTGAGGTGGGTTGATGATTTATGTGAGGGTTATGTAATGGGCCATGAAAGTCAACTATTACATGTTTTATTAATATGCTTTATTTGTTTTATTAATTTGTTTCATTTGTTTTATTTGTTTTATGGTTACAATATTATAATATGATTTTTTTTTTTGGGTTATCATATTATAATATGATTTTTATTTGTTTTATGGTTACCATATTATAATATGATGGGGTTATGTATTTTTTTTGTTAGGTATTTTGTTTATTTATAGGCATTATTCATCCATGTTTATATATTGATTATGGCTATAAATTACATACATTATCACCTTGCGTACCTACCTCGGTACATTAAACTAATTGGTGCCCCTATATGCTAAAAGCATCAATAGGAAATCTATAATCATCCAGATCATAGGGTATGTTTTTTTCTAGAGAGGGCTAAATGAGTGAGATCTAACTTCCGAAGGGTGTTGGCCTCCATCATCTACAATGTCGAACATCTCTAGTCCAAGTAATGAAAAAATATGGATAAATAGTTCTAGTACTCCCTAAAAGGGCAGTAAAATCACCTTTAATTACATATAATATAGCAAATGGGGAACCTAAAAAGAAAGTGCTCCTATATCTCGATCTCATGAAGAATATGGCATTAAATCTCACAGTCAATCTTATTCACTTAAGTGATGTACTTTTGGTCAGTTTCAACTCAAAGGAAATGAGAGCCAACAATAAATTGTGCCCCAAGACGTGGGTCGATCTAAATTAATGCATGGCAAGGGCACAATGTCAAAGTGTGTATGGAGATCAAACAATAAGGCCATCTCTCAAATCGAGAAAGCACTCTACATATAAATCCATCTTGAGCTCCGATCATGCTCCTTAAAGATGGGTACTGGAGTGTCCACTTGAAACATCGGGATCCTCAGCTCAAACCTCCACACAGACATTATATATCCATATACTAAATATCTATATATTATATGGTGGATCAACTCAAGTATAACCTTGATTAATAAACTATTTGATGATGTCCTCTATTATGATCCTATTCAACTCATGCATGTTTGGGAAGTGTTGTGAACCAGAGGGACCAAGAGAGTTTCTTAATTATGAAGGTCGGAAGTGGTCAATCGAGATACCAATGTATGTTCGTCGACTAAATTAGAAGACGAATGCCCTCTGCAAACCAACACCAAGCTCATGAACCAAAGGCACTAGAAGTGGTTATGGCTGGTTTTAATTAGGATCAGTGGGAAAGAATATAATTATAATAAGGGTATTGGTCTCTATTGAATAAAGGGACCGCAAAGTGTCGAACAATATGTTGCAAAAGGGAAACCAATAGATATTCCAAAGATGGTTTCAATCCTAAAGGAGGGCATTGAAAACTGTACTTGGACTGCAATGACCTAATTAAGTACAATATAATATTCTTGGATAATGGCCTAGGGAACAATCTTCTTTCATTTCATGATGATGCAGCTAAGCATGCGAGAACCTAAAAACTGAACAGCCAAGATGTGTAAGTGATGGTGATCTTGACGGTCTCCACCCCCCGAAAATTGAAAATGGTACTCTAACAGTACTTAGAGACCCCCTTTAAAGGGGTCAGGGTCTCTAAATTCATCCGCATTGTTAAAATTTAGTAAAATATTATACAATTAATTCATTATCAAAATTGTTAGTGTCACACAACTAAAAATTACTAACATAAATGACTACTTCACATTAATCATTGTTAGCTAGTCATATTTATATTCTCGTGACTAAATTAGTCATTTTTATTTTAGTCACTTGTTATCTAGTCATATTTTTTATTTGGTGACTAAGTTAGTCATTTATATTAGTCATTTTTTGTTGGCTTATTTAAAATTGCTCAATTTTAGTCATTTATCCCTTGAAAAAATAGTGGTGACTAACGTTTTTAGTCGCCTAGTCACTTATCTCTCATTTTGTACTAGTGTTTCCCCATTGTCTCCCATGTCTGTTTCATCAAGATATTTACATATGACACCAAGTCTAGAATAATAGAGTCGACGTCAAATGCACCAATCTGCGCATTCATTCTCATTTCTTTCCCTGTCTTCTTCTTGTGCAGTCGATTTACTGGTCGAACCTGTCGTCCATTCTCTTGTTAGTGTAGTAGGATGGCTATATTCTCTAGCGCATCCTGATATTTTGACGGTCTCAAAGAACTTTCTAGGAAGGCCCTCAAGGTGTTAATCATTCCTGGTGGTATCTATGAGTTCGTCGTATCAAATACCGGCGAAAACCCATAGGTGGGTTCTTTTTGGCCATTAGGTGGCAGCTTCATCCATCTCATTGTCTCTTACACTTTTAAAAAGGTCTCCCTTTCTGCTTCCACATCAAATCAGACTTGGTTTCTTGCTTTCGTTTGGACACTAGGCGGTGGCCTGTCTTCCCCTGTTGCAGCCCATCCTCTGGTCAGTACTGTGATGTTCACAGGTTGACTTCTCATCTCCACTGAGATATTTTGTACATCCGGAGGTGGATTTTGATTTTGATTCAGATCCGATTGAGGTTGGGGTGGATTTTTAGCTGGCCATTTCGCAATCAACTAGGGACATTCCTTAACACTGTGGTCCGATGTGCTGCAATAAGTACACTGCGGAACCAAGTTTGGACAATCCCTTTGATAATGTTCGACCTGACCACAATTATAGCATACAAATGGACCTTGACCTCATCCAAAAGCTCTTCCCTGACCAACGCCTCCACCTCGACCTCCGTGGAACCTGCTAGCGGTTGGCGTTATATTGTGCAGGATGATATTGCGGTTGGCCGTACTGCGACGGTGGTTTGTTGTACAATGGATGCGGTTGACTATAGTGGAGTTGCGGTTGGTTATACTAAGGTAGTGGTTGATTCTGGTGCGGTTGCTGCTGACTATACTTTTGTTGTTGTTGTACAGGGTTTGCTCCTCCCCCTTCATAAAAAAACATATATGTTGTCCTTTCTTAGAGTAATTCATATGCCCTACAATCCTTTTCTTCATGGCCAACAGATCGACAGAAGTTGAAGAAAATATTGGCCAGCTTCGACACCATCTTCTGTAAATATACTCATTCTTCTAATTGATTCCCCCTTGTCTGACAAATTCGGCACCACGACATTCCTCCTTGACCAAGTGGATTTGGTGCGCTAGACTATAAATATTTGTGGAACTTTGGGCACTAGTCCTTATGGTGTCCTTCTGATTTAGAACGACTGTACCATATTTCCTCGTGCACTTCTTTTCCCTTCTTGATGTCTTGTAGCTGGATGGTCAGGTTTGCTAGCTGTGCTTGAATGTGGTTCATACCTAACCCTGTTTTTCCAATTGGTGAAGCCTCCAACTTCATTTTGATTTACAGTGATTTTGCTTGGGATGCGATTTTTTGTTACATTAGCGGCATACGAATGTGTGGTACTAATCCTGATGAGCCATTCCTTATGCTATATGTCGCTGATTCCAAAACTTACTTTCGCCATCAGGGTTTTATATATTTGGTCGAACTCCCACACTGATTCATTTGGAAATTGATTGATCTCTTTATGTTTTGTGATATATTGCAACTCGGATATCTGTTTCCTGAACTCATCAATCAATCCTACCCTGTTCCAATGCAGTGTTTTCTCAGGACTCCCTGTAGGTACTTGTATGAATTTCATAAACCAATCTAGCGCACGGCCCCTAAATTTCCTCACTAGTTGTCCCTTCTTGATATTGTCATCTTGGACTTGCTTTATCGTCCATACTGCTTCTCATAAAAACCAATACTACTCGAGATCCTCAAACTCGTTACCCTAGAAAATTAGCATTTTCACATTGTCATCTGCCATCCTTGGTCTCCTACGGTTATTTACAGACCCACTACTCTTCCTGTTGTTCTGACACGTTGGAAAACACTATGAAGAACTTTAGCTCTTCCTCTGAAATTTGGCATAGTGTGTGGGGTTGTGGGTACGTTGTAGCTTTGGGTCTGTCCGTCTTCAGCTTCAGGGGTATCCTAGTTTCTTTCTTCATCACAGTAAGGTCGCTTAGTCCCATGTGGTCCCGTTTCACAGCCTTCCATTCTAGTCGCTCTAGGAGACTCTCTCTCAACCTCAGTCCTCCTATTCTTCTCCGGCCAGAACCTCACCCCACTTCGCATGGTACCACAATCTTCCACATCCTCCCTTAGAATTTCGTTGTAGCTCATATCCATCTACCCCACATCATTCTATCAGATCTGCATGCACGCGGTACCCACAGCCTCCGCACACGGAGCTTTACTCATCGGAATTCAACTTCAATATACCTTTTTCACAGATAAGCATTTTAATCCACATTTTTAGCGATAGTAGAAACCTTCCTTTGGGTCCCTTGAAAAAATTCCTTTCCGCATCGCTATATGACTTAATAGTGTCGACAAAAAATTCAGTGATGTATCCCTCCAGAATACTATCTACCCAGACTTCGACAGCTCTAGATGCTATGTTATCCACTCGCTTCAATTGTTGGATCAGTTCGGGCATCCAATGTTTAGGTTCACCGCCTTGAGAATTCTTCTTTTGAAACGTCAGTTGTGTCAACCACTCATGCAGTAGTATCAAAAATTCGCATAAGAATATCTCGTGAATGTCGGAGTAGATATATTTTTGTAGCCATTCAGATGTCAACCATCCAGGGTTGTGATTTTCTTCTTCAGCAAACTCTCATTCCTTCTCATCGAACCATTCATTGATCTTTGGTTTCGTCGGATGAAATGGCATGTCCTCTCTTCTTCTCTTCGCACTACGGTCTCGAATGGAACCATTTGTTGACACAGTTCTATCGACGGGGGTTCACTTCGCACTACTATCAACAAACATTGATCAGACACCCTTAAGCATCGGCCCAGAAAGGTTTTACCCTTTCTAGCAACACCTGTAGAGTGAGTGAGGTCTCACCTGATATATCTAAGGGGGTTTGCAGGAACCATGTTTTCGTAGTAGGGAGAAGACATGCATTAATTCACACTCAGTCGCTACAGAAACCAGAGATTCACTCTCGCATTATACTAGAAATTCGAATATGCAATCGAAATAACTCATATCATCCAACATTATTGATCAATTGACAAAGCAACAAGATCACATCATTACAAGATACCATTCATACTTCATAACATAGCGACAAATAGAAAGCACAAAGTATAACTCATAGCAACAAATAGAAAACACAGAGTTGAGACATAGCCGAACATCCTCATTCATTAACTCATCAAAAAGGCTGTGGGATGAACTTCGCAGAAAATAGTTCCAAGTGACTTAACACAAATCCATATACTCAGAGCAAAAACTGCAAAATGTAGAAAAAATACATCAGACTTGATCGACTTATCTCTCTATGATTCTATGATTTGATGATTCTCTCATATCCTATTACAATTGTGTTTCTATTTATAGATGCCTATGGTGGTTACAAAATGGTCCAAATGACCTATTCTAACTCATTTGGACCAAAAATTATGCTTTTGTCAGCTCCTTATCCTTCGCGAACGATCCTTTTCCTTCGTTGATGACCCCTTCATCGTTGTCAGCTATGCATCTTCTGCGCTCTAACTGCGTTCCAACAGAGATAGAGCAAGGAGGTTAGAGAGTAGGGAGGTTAGGGATTAAAGGAGAGAGATGTGGGGTTAGAGAGAGAGTGAGAGAAAGTAAGGGAATTAGAGAGGTGGGGTATTAGGGACAAGGGGATAGAGAGAGAGAGAGAGAGAGAGAGAGAGAGAGAGAGAGAGAGAGAGAGAGAGAGAGATGTGGGTTATGAGAGAGGGGAGGTAGCATGAGAAGGATATATTAGGAGAGGGATATATATAATTGGTAGGGTGGGAGGGATGGACTGTGAGATTGTGGAAGGTATATACTAGGAAATATTGGCAGGGAGAGAGAAAAAGAGGGTGAAAATACCAAAAAACACCTGACATCTAGGCCTGGAATTGAAATGTTACTTTTCAAGAGAAGTTTTGATGAGGGTCAAAAAATTTCAGCACCCTTCACTTTACTTTTACACAAATTTTTAAACTTTTTATTGAATTAAGATGCAGCTTCGAAAGATATTCTTATAGTATCTATCATGTATTTGTTATGTAAAACCCTAAAATAACAATGTCGTGTTGTACTAAAAGTTGTAATGTCTGACCAATAATATTCTAGAAGAAATGTAAAATAAGCATTATTTTGTTGTCCCCTAGAGAGGCCAGCCCCAGTGAGCTAGTGAGGTCAGCCCCATAAGGACAATTCACCCAGAAGTCAAGTATAAATAGGAGGGTCACCCTCCTCATTTGGACACATACTCACGACAAGCAAGTTTGCTCAAGCAAGGAAGAAGAAGACTGTTTTGGGTTATAGAAGACTTGGAGGACATCTATCTCTTGATCCAGGGTTTGATCTATGCTTCTTGTTGGTATTGTGAAATTGTACTTGGTTGACAAATCTATACTAGAAGTTCTGCTGGTTTTTTTCTTGTGAGAGGGTTTTCTCAGGATAAATCTTTGTGTTTTTGTTTCTAATGTTTCATGTCCTTCTTTCAGTGATCCTTGTGAATGAAATTATTGTGATGTGATATGCTAAATGATTAAAAGTCTATATTAATTACTTGTAAGTCAAAATTCTAACATGGTATAAGAGTCGTACTAAAAGAATTCATTGCAACAGCTTCAACAACTACAATTTTCAAAGATTAAGGTTTCATGGTTGAAACCGTAGAAGGAAGAATCAAGTCTTCTGGGCATTTTCGCTATAACTTGCTTTTGGTAAAGTTTCAGAAGCTCAAACTTGGACATGCTGAATCTGAGATATTTATGTACCTTGTGTGCATGCATGCGAGTTTCAGCCTCAGATTCGTTGTACTATCTGAGTTATGATCCATGCAAAACAGGGTTTTATCCTCTTCTAGAATTCAATTTTAAATGTGACCTAGGGAAAAATGTCATATATCGGGTTAGGAATATCCAAATTGAATTGAGTCAAATTTTCTGGAAAGGGCATGAACTGTAGCTTTGGTGCAAGTTTCAGAACTTGAAGTGGAAAGAGTGACATGTGGCAGTCCGTACAAGTTCACTATATTGAATCAGTCCATAAACAAGTCACCTTGGAAAACTTAGCATAATTTCCTCTTAGTGAATCCAATCATGCTCTAACCTATGGGGTTGGAAAGAGGACATATGAGGCTACATTAGGTCAAATTTTTAGACCTTTACAAGCATAAATTTCAGATTTAAAGTAGAAGTATGATTGGACAGCTGAACAGGCGTAGCATAAGAAATTGGATATTAGGAGGAGGAAGTCTTCTTTTAAATTTTATGGCCGTGTAGGCCTGTAAGGAAATCGATGCAGCATTGGAGAATTCTTATGCAAAATTGGGAATTCTGAAAATGAATTTTGAATCCTCTCATTATAGATATTAATCTCTCATCGCAACACTTTGGAAATAAGGAGGTTTAAAATTAGGTTATGTCCCTACAAAGGAACCTACAAGCATTCATTCATTCAAGGTATGTATATACTAGATCTAAATTGCTTACTTTTGATTTAAGGAAAGCTTTGAGGAATGCAGGTTATCAAGAAGAGACAAAGGTTCCAAAAACTTTGGAGAAGACAAAAGGAAAAGATAACTTATACAAGCACAATAGGTATGACTTGAAAGGATACAGGTATGTCTTCTTATGTTTTGAAGTATGCTTAATTTATAATATGATTGGGATCTAGGAACATTTATCTTCATATGATTATGTTATAATGATCGTTCTTGACATTAAGGTTTGTATGATTACTCTGTTCTTCATTTTCATGCCAAAGGTTTATATGATCATTTTGTTCTCTATCTTGATTCTCTTATGGTTGACATTGACAGTATGTATTGACAAGTTAAGGATTTTATGGAAAAATATATGCATGTGTGAAATGATCTATATACCCTTGTGTCAAGTATGTTGGACATGAATGAGTGTGTGTACTTACTAGAATGATAAACTCTTATGATGAGTTACACAAGTAACTATGCTAAAGTACATTTCTATAGGAAATGATCATGATATTTATGATGGTTATGATCTTGATGCTACTAATAAATTTGTGATGATGCATGTGACACCATATGAGGATGGTATGATGCTTATGCTAATATGAAAGATGCATACAAGATCAAGATCAGATTCATATATAGATATTTTCTAAACTATGAAGGTTGATACGGGAGGATCTAATGCATCCAAGAGACATGAGGACCAAGTTTGAAGTTTCAACAAGTTCTAGAAGCTCAAAACTTGATGAAGTACAATATAAAGATTTAGAACTTGCAAAGAAGCAGAGATCAAGAGGGAGTCAACCAAACAAGCAAAGGTTGTGAAAGAAATTGTATGTGATCAAAAGTAGAAATATTCAATATGACAATTATGCTTAGTTTGAGTGTCCTCACCAGATAATGAAGGACAAGACAATTGACTATAGTTCTATATAATTGACCATATTTGACAACCTAACCAACCTGTCATAAGAGGAGTGGGACAAGTATCGGCCACATGAAAGATAAGCATTTAAATTCTCATTTGAGTTACTCCTTAAATCTCTAAGCATTTAAATAATATTGTGCATTACAGTTGTATGCATATTTGTGTTTAGTGAATGCATTGATATGGCTAGGATAAATGAACAGTATACTCTTAATGTACAGGTTATGGGTAAGTAGCCTTTGGTGTCGCACAACATTCCATGAGCAATTGTTTCTTGTCTAAAATGAAACCTCTTTGCTAACATGTTGGGAGAAATGCACTCTCTTAATAGTATGTTCTACTAGAGATGGAAGGCATCTAGATAGTTATTGTGTGTATACAGGATATGTATGAGATTTGTGTTGAAGCATTGGCTAAGATGGTTACATAACTGTGTGAATTATGTCAGTATGCATAAAAACTTGTCATTAGAATGTCAATATGATTTGATGATCATGAAATTTATTAATCATATGATTGAACTTGACTTGTAGGAAATATTGTGTGCTATGACCTACAAGAGAAGGATGATGAGACTTGTTCTGAAGAACAAGTGATGAATGTTCAACAGTGATCTTCAAGTAGATTTACAAAATCAAGCATACTGCAGAAGTACAAAGCAAGGATCATGGTTTCTCTTAGAAAGAGGGATTCAATTATGATGAGACATTTTCTCCAATGTCCAGACACACTTCTATAAAAAAATTTATAGCTTCAGTGATGGAGATTACACCAGATAGATGTCAAGTCTGCTTTCTTGAATGCTGTAATAGAAGGAGAAGTGTATATCGAGCAACCTCTAGGATTCGAGACTCTGGATAGAGAATCACATGTGTGGAAGGATTTTTACAGGCTCAGAAGTCACCTAATGCAAGATTTCCCATTGCAGGGTGTACAAGATGTTAAGATGCAAAGGGAGGATAGTGCTTAGTTACAGAAGGAGTAGAAAACTACACTTCAGAGGGAGTGACTACAACACAGATTGCAGAAGCAGATTGATGGAAAGGGTTGTTTGTATTAGTATCTTACGGATATGATCATAGTAATACAGGATGTGTCCCCTCACTGAAATGGATTAGATCTCAGATTTTAAGAATCTTGGCATGATTCTTGGGATTATATGTGTCACTGCAGAGACTAGATGAGATTTTCCTCAGTCGAGGAAAATATGTTGTAGAGATCCTAAAGAGATTTGGGATGATGGATTGAAAATCCATGCCTACAACATTGGTGATGAATCTGAATTTATTGAGTGATACTTCATCAGAGACAGTGGATGCCACCATGTATAGACATATGATTGTTTCATTACCTAACAAACATGAGACCAAATATATGCTTTGATGTGAACACTTTGAGTCAATATATGGTTTTGTTGAGACGTGTTCACTTAGTTGTTGCAAAGCATGTGATGAGGTACCTGAAAGGTATGATTGATTATGGGCCCATATATGTTTTATATTGCGAGATCAGACTTCATGGCTATGCTGATTCATATTGGGTCGGTAGTGTCATCGATAGGACGAGAACTTCAAGATGTTGCTTTAGTTTGGGATCAGCCATGATTTCATGGATGAACATAAAGCATACTAGTGTGGCTCTTAATATGATAGAGGAAGAGTATATATCAGCATGTACAACTAGTGGTGAAGTAGCATGGCTTCGAAAGTTGCTTGCAGTTCTGTTTTATCTCGAGTTAGAGGTGACTTGTATCTATCATGACAACCATATTTGCATAAAGTTGTCCAAGAACCTAGTGTTTCATGAAATTTCCAAGCACGTCGAGATCAGGTACCATTATATTTGTGATATGGTACATAAAGGAGTAGTGAAGCTCTAGTATGTTGGAACATACGAGCAGATAGTCGATGTATTGACCAAGCCTCTGTCAAGAGTGAAGTTTGAATATTCAGGGAAAAGCTTGGAGTGGTCCAAAGGGACCTCCCTAGTGAGAGGGAGTGATTTGTTACATATGTGATTCTAGTGAAAATAGTGTGGCAGCAGTAGGTGGTTATTTACATTCATTGATACAAATCCTAGAATGGTGTAATGCGTGCCCCTGGACTGCTCAGTGTAGCAGTGGGTGATCATTTACATGTGTGTTTGATAAAAATCCTAGAATGATGTAATGTCTGATCTTGGACTACTCAGTGTAGTATCAGGTGATCATTCGCAGGTGTATTTGATAAAAATCATGGAATGATGTAATGTGTGCTCCTGGACTGCTTCGTGTAGCAATAGGTGATTATTCGATGGTGTGTGAGATGAAAATCCTGTAACGATGTAATGTGTGCTCATGGACTGCTTAGTGTAGTAGCAGGTGATCATTCACAGGTATAAAGTCTCATATTGACGTAATGTGTGCTCGTGGATTGCTCTTAGTAGCAACAAGTGGTCATACATGGGAATCCAGATTATGTGTGAGCTAGATTATGGTGAAAGTCCCATAATAACGTAATATGTGTTCATTATTTTCTCCCACCACTGAGATGCTGTGATATTGAGATGTTGTGATACTGAGATGTTGTGATGAGATCCTAGATGCATGATGTATCAGAAAGGGATTTCCAGTACAAAACTTCTAAGTGATGAATAGATTCATGAAGAGGTCAACAAGTGGTCAACTACAAGATAACAGAAGTAGTGTTGAAGATTGTGTCAAAAGAATACCTTTTTTACTGAGAGGGAGTGTTGAATTAATATGCAGCTTTAGAAGATATTCTTATTGCATTTGTCATGTATTTTCTATGTAAAACCCTAAAATAACAATGTTGTATTGTACTTGTAAAATTTGTAATGTTAGATCAAGAAGATTCAAGAAGAGATGTAAAATAAGCATTATTATGCTGTTGAGCTAGTGAGGTCAGCCCCATAAGGAAAAGTCAACCAAAATTCAAGTATAAATAGGAGGGTATCCCTCCTCATTTGGATACACACTTACAACAAGCAAGTTTGCTCAAGCAAGGAAGAAGAAACATGTTTTGGGTTGTAAAAGACTTGGAGGACATCTATATCTTGATCTAGGGTTTGATCTATGCTTCTTGTTGGTATTGTGACATTTTACTTGGTTGACGAATCTATACTAGAATTTCTGTTGGGTTTTTCCCGTGAGAGGATTTTCCTGGGATAAATCTTTGTGTCTTTGTTTCTACTATTGCATGTCTTTCTTTCAATGATCCTTGTGAATGCAATTATTGTGATATGATATGCTAAATGATTAAAAGTCTATCTTAATTGGTTGTAAGTCAAAATTCTAACATTTATTATTATTATTATTATTATTATTATTATTATATATAATTTTACTAAAATGTAAAATAAACAGTCTCACTCTTGACTTTACTTTTACACAAATTTTTAAAATTTTCTATTATTGTATATAATTTTACTAAAATGTCATAATGCACATCCCATCAATAATGCTAGGTTTTTTATGTTGTTCCATATATCATTACAATATTAAGTGCTAAATCCATTGAATACAACAAACCCTAAATGAAATTAAGGAAGACAAAATATTGATAACCACTTTTGATTCTACTACCTCATGATGATTTTCATTTACTCGAAAAATATAATGAAAAAATACAAGTCATTATAGCCTATCCAAAAAATGTTTTGGAAGACTTACTATAAAAATAGTACCATCAAGTAGCTTAAGTCTTTGCACAAAACCATCGAGGTTAACAAACATAGGGGATATTATCACCAAGTAATTGAAGCCTCTCTTTTCCACTGTTCAACAAAACCATCATTGTCATGTCAAACGTTAGCCTAATCTATCTTGAACATCCTCATCCTTCCCCTTTGATAATTGCTTCTACAACTATCACAATTCTATTAGCAGGCATCACCTCATGGCATTTCTTCAATATTCTTACGTAATCTTCATTGTTCTAGTTATGCAAAACCCACTGCAATTCCATCCATAACGATAAAATGTCATATCTTTATTGCCATCCTTTCTAGGTTTCTCCTAAACAAAAGTGGATGAACATGGATATTTATTTTTATCATTTATGTTGTAAATGGAGTATTGATGTAGTAATAAAAACAGAAATATGATACGAACTTGCATTATCGAATGGTATGAACCAATTGGATAATTGAGAACTTGACAAGTAAGAACAACCAAAGATGCAGCTATGGTGGGCGGCCAAAAGCATAATAACTAGCGATCTACCAAGGACAAGCATGCCAGATATTTGGTCATCTTCTCAAATTTTGTGTCTTTTCCTACAAATAATACATGTAGATAGAACATTATATGACCTGTTAAAGACTAATGTGAAAATTGTGAAAAATATTAGAGTCACATATATTAGTTGTGTAAATTGCATATGTGAGTGCCATAGAGGTATTTGAGGGTGTTGAATCCATTTATACATTTAAAAACACAGGTTAAATGCTTCCAAAATTGGATCTTACCAAAAAATGATTACCATTCTCACCAAAGACCACTAAAAATTCCAAAACCTAGAATAAATAAACTACCAAATATTGCATATGTGAGTGCCATAGAGGTATTTGAGGGTGTTGAATCGATTTATGCATTTAAAAACACAATTTAAATGCTTCCAATTTTGGATCTTACTGTTGGAAGGTGGTTTGGTAAGTTAGCATCGCTGCATCGCGGATGCTGCAACACGTCAGAATATACCACGGATGGCGGAAAGCTAGGCTTAAAGGAGATTATTTTATGTATTTTTTAGTTAATTGCATCGCAGTATGCGGGTTTTGGGTCATTTGGACTGTATTTTATGTAATTTTGGGTCAATTGTACTGCAGTATACGGGTTTTTGGGTCATTTGCTTCAAGTGCCGGTTAGGAAGTTGTTAGAAAGTGGACAAGCAATGTAAAGGTGAAAGCGTATTTATAGTCATAGAGTCATATGTGTTTGATAACGGATCAGAGAATGAGAGCATAATCGAATCTTAGTATGGTTCCTTAGATGTTGGATGGGTGCGTCTTTGAGTCTGTATTTGAGATCAAGAGATATTGGTGAGATCTGTGTTTTGCAGAGATATTGTATCTAGGTTTTTGCCAAGTTAATATGACATGACAAAGCTGTTTTGCGAAATCCTTGTGCATCTTTTGTTCACTTATGGTAATGCATGTTGCAATATATGAATAATGCTATGTTTTCTTACTGCAATTAATGCTTTACTGTTATACTTGTTGCGATGAATGTTTCTATTGAATGATGCTATGGATACAATGTTGCTGAAGTTAAATGCATAGATCTATATCTGAATGTTGCAATAAGTTTAAGTGATCGTTGCCGCAACCATCCTCCTTCATTCGGTGGAAACCTGGTTCTGTCGACTCTCCCTTGAACATCTTGGGTGAGACCTCATCTGCTTCGCAGGTGTTGCTGGACAGGGTAAAACCTGTCTGGGCCAGTGCTCAGGGAGATTGCGGTAAGTTGGTGTTGACAGAGATGGGAACCCCTGTCGACTGGGTTTGATTCAACAAATGGTTGCGTTGTCGGGACCGTGTGTGAAGTGAAAGGAGGATATGTTGTGGCATCCGACACAACCGGAGATACAGAGCTGGTTTGATCAGAAGCTGTAGGAATTTGCTGAAGAAGTAAGTCGAAACACTCGAATGACAGTAGATTAGTGGGTGGGAAGATATATTCACGATGGTCTGTTCATGCCTCGAATATTGCTGCATCAATCAGCAAGGGATTCTCCCTAGTAAGAAATCCCAATTAGATCGCTCACCATTTGGTGTGGCGAATCCGTTTGGTTAACAGTTCGGGCTACCGTGGGTTTTAAAGGTTCGTTTGTTTTATCGGTTGCGGCCCGATCCACCGGTTATAATTTTGTATTTAAAATGATATGCAAGTGACCATGTTAAATGCATGCAGGAAAAAAAATCTATGCTAACCTAACTTTAATGTAAATTACCTATCCTTATAAGGAGCAAATTTAAAGAATGGGCAATAAACTGGAAAATACACCCACTAATTCCACAGATAGATGTTAAATTGAAAGGATAATTTGCAACAGAAAAAGAAAGATGATCTAAGATAACTCAGATTACTATACACATTCAATTACCCATTTAACACAGAAATTTTCATAAGAATATGAAATCATCCACAGCAAAGAATTAATTCATAAAAGCCAGGAAAGATCTCACAGGAAATGTATGAAAAATTTGCAGAAATAGTTCAACAGCTTAATCAACAAGACTCCATGTAAAATAACGTGCTAGCTTTCATAGGCCAAAATGATTTCCATTGATGTGGCAGAAATAGTTCCTTTACAAAATAGCAAAGAGTTTCACCTGCCAAAAGTCCTTCTCTCTTCTTCTTATCAGCTATATATATCCTTACAAAATATGTTTAGAGCTGACACCTATACCCTAACCGTTTACATTCCCCAATTTGTCTTGTAGTGCTGAATATTACATAAGGGAAGTATATAAAATATTTTGCAATAACGGGAGTTAAATATAACAAAACATTAATATTCCAAAGGTATATGCAATAAATAAATGCTCATGAGGCATACTAGCTGCTGGAAGCTATCCCTGAGTCTGCTCCCCTAGGGCTTGAGGCGCTGCTGCATTTTCTTCTTGCATCACTGCAATAGCTAGGCCACTATCTGATTTGGTAGCTTGGCTGACTGCTAACACTTTCTCCACCTCTTCTATATGAATTCCCCAATGATTTGTGTCCCTTATGATGTTTGTTCCAATCAGGGCACTCATAAATCTGAGAGATATCTTTTGCTTGACCAGCTCTTCTTCTAAAGTGGTTACTTCAGCCGCAGTGATCCGGAGGATTTCCTCTAGGCTATGTTCATGAATAGCAGCTTGGATGATAAATTGGTGTAGATCTTCTGCTGTCAATGTGTCCAGCTTATGCACATATCCACTTTCTTCCTGGAGCTCTATACTTAGATTAGCTAAATACTTAGCCTTATCCGGGAAGTATTCTATCTTTTGAGGCATGGCTATTCTGCAGTTTTCCTATGTGGTCTGGATTTGGGAGTATACAGTCTTGCACTGTTCATAAGTTTCTGAAGTTACGGAGGCCAATTTTACTCTGCAGTATTTATAATACTCCAGGGTGCGTATATCTGTCTTGTAATCAACAACAGACTTAAGGGGAAGGGTTGTTGGGAACCCTGACTTTCCTTCTCTCCATTCGATATGCCTTCTAATCTCCCCACTGATGCGTGAGTGTTTCCTCCCGATCCTGGTGGCTTCAACATTTACTTCCTTGAGTTTGGCCATGACTATTTTTAGTTTGTATATCTCTTCTGCTATGAGTTCTATGACTCCATAGGTCTCTTTTAGGATTCCACAAGCCTGCTCATGGAAGGGCCTGATATCTCCCATTTTGTTGTTTGCTAACTCCAATTGTTGCTCCAGTGACTCATTCTCTCCTTGCCATTTTTCAATGCTCTCTTTTAGGTCATCTAACTCCTGAAGGTTGTCAAATTTATCCGATTCGAGCTTCAAATTCTTCCCTTTAAGCAATGCATTTTCATCTTCTAATGTCCTTACTCGTATTGACAGAGCTCTCTCATCTATCTCTACTCGTTGGAGTGCTCTTTTTAAATCTTCCTTTTGAGATGTGAGAGCATCATTCTTCTCAATCATCAGATTTTTGTAGTTTTTCTCCTTGACTAAAGCTTCCTATCACGTACCCACCCATTTATCCAATGAAAGGCAGGGAACATGATTCCAAATTCGGGGCTTTCACATGATCTCAACCCATTCATTAGATTCATATAATTAATATATGAGTGTGCAGATGTAAAACAAATCAATTATGCACAGTGGAATTAAAACAACATCCACACACAATTCATGCTCATCCAGCATATCAAAATAATCATTAATTAAACATTGCAGAAGTAAATACATAGACATAAAAACACTTATCTTCATTTTGCAACTGCCCCAAGCAACTAGCTATGTCGCTGCAATGTTCCACCCAACCTTAGGCTCTTCGACAACTTATACTGAGTCCGTCCGAAGGCCACCCCCGAGCTGGGCATGATTCTCACAAGGAAAGGGAACATTCTAGCTCGTTCACTACCAATTACTCATTTCATCTCAGCCAAGCCAGTCCACAGCTGGGTTTATCAAGCTACATTTGAACCATGGATGATTATTCTCAAGCTCAAGCCAAAGCAATGGATACCCAAATCCCATACCCCAACATTCTCATTTCTCACACCGCAAGCACAAACATTGGGCATAGATACCATTTACAACAAGGGTATTTTACAAAATAGGGTCCATGGGTTTTCCCAAATCATGGCTCACTAAAACAGACCGTGGAAAGAGTAATTCGATTTCAACCCCAGGGAGTAAAACTAATTTTTTCCCACTGGTTATGATCCTTTCCAATGGCCTAAATGAACTCTAGGAAGACCCAAAAAAAAATGTTGTTCTCTTCCCCATTGGTAATCAACACAAAAATGCCCCTTCCCACGTAAAAGATGAAGGGAAAACCCAGAAAAACCATGGAGGAAAATGCCCAGGCAGCTAGAGCTGTGTGAGGGAGCAAGACTGATGGTTGCATAATGGCTTAGAGAGCAATTTCATGGCTCTTTTCTTGCCCAAGGAGACAAACACAATTTTCCATGAAGGGTGGCTTTCCCATACCCGAATTTGGACAGCCATACCTCTCCATTCCCAATGCATTAACTACCTCAACCAACTCTTGGGAGAAATCAATGGTTGGGTACAAAAATCAACATGGGTAGTTGAGGGTTTGATGGGTTCTCTCATTGACACTTGGCTTGAACTGATTGGCTCAAGGGTTTGAATTTTTTCCCTCCCAATTCCTTGTGAAATCATGCGCCCATCTCTTTGTTGCATTGCATAGCTAGTTGTGGGTATTTTTATTAAAATGCATATTACATGATGTTGAAGTTCCAATGTGCCTGGCTAGCACGCAAACCATATGCATCAATAAATCGATGTCGGGGCCTTGGCCTTGAGCTCCTCACCACGATTTCATAACAATATTGTTGGTTGTGGAGCCAGATCTTCTAGTCTCATAGATGATATTGTATCAGCCGTGTTTGTATCCCAGTTCTATATGATATGTAGGTGGACTGTACAGTCACCCCAGTGGGGCCCATCCCCCCTGGCTGGGGGGTCCGGGGGCTAGCGGTCCCCCGGAGAAAATTTTTGGGGCTGTTTTCGCCAGCTATTTTGCGGGCCCATGGTTTTGGGTATTCCGTGGTATTTTCCCATTGTATTTCCCTTATAAAAGAAAGACATTGTAATACGGCTAGGGTGGTTGATGTATTAGGTTTTATGCATTGTAAAGATCTTTGAGATCAGGAGAGAGACTGTGAAACAAAGAAGAGGAAGTGCAGCGGTTGTGCTGCAGGTTGTATCCCTTCGACTTGCTGGATGGTAATAATAATAAGGACTGGCAAATTCAGTGTGGACGTAGCCCAAGTTGGGTGAACCACGATATATCTGTGTCTCTCTTGTAATGTGTATGTGTGATTATATTTGCATTTATGTTTATTGTTATTGCTCTGTGATCCTGTTTTTCTAACAAATATTACATCATTTAAAATGTTAAAGTGATAGGGTCTAGATGGGGACGTGACATTCCCCTCCCCTTGGTATAACACCATCCTCGGTGTTCCAACACTTAGGAATAAATACCCACATTACATATGCCTCAAAATTCACAACTGGGGGTAGGTCTATCCCGCGTTTCATCTCTTTACTTTGAACTTTCAGGATCAAGTCCTTTGGCTTCCTCAAGCTGCTCCTAATAGCTTTTGTCTTCCAGCTCTGCAGGTGGGCATTGATCCAGAGCAATCCCTTCCCTTTATTCACCTTCTAGTTGATCTACAAGTCTCGAATTTCATGGATGCCATCTTTCGTGTTGTCCCGACAACTATCTGAGGAAGAATTCCAGCCAAAAGAAATAGGTTTTGGTCTGCTGCCACGATCAATGTGCACAACTGGCTCTCGCTTTTCTCACTAGCAATCATTTGGCTAGTAACAGCTGCAACAATGGCTTTCAATGTCTCTCCTATGAGACTTATCATGGCAATTCCTATTAGGACAAGCATATCACAATATTAAAATTAGTTAATTATTTTCCCAATTGACATGGAACATCCATGCTTTACTCATGAGACTTCCACACATTTCATGCTTTCCCAATATACACATGAACTCATTCATGTTCATCCTTTCACCGGAAAATAACCATTTCAGCATTCACAATTCATTTCAAGCAATTAAACACAGTTTGTTTTCATTTATGACATGTACTCAATAGGCTTTTGTTTTTGAGATGCATCAGTCAAAAGGAAAGAGAAGAGTAAGAGTTTCCCCCTCTTAGTCTTGTTCCATTTCGGAGCCACACCATCACTTGTGGTTCTATGCTCCTTAGCCTCTTTCACTTCAATGTGAATGCTTGGCGTGCCATTTCTTGGCTATGACATTTTAGTGTCTAAGGTCTGTCTAATGCTTTTCAACTAGGGAACCCTTCCCTGTTGTTGCTTACAGAACGTTTGGCTGCTAGGACCCACACAGTTCCACTAGCACCATCTTTCATTACTGCTCATACTGAGCTCTTTAGGACAGTCATATGTCCACACGCATCCTCCATATGTTTTCATAGTCCTTGCTTCTAGCAATACCTACACTCAAACATTGGATTAATTCACATGTTTAGTGTATTTTCATAGGGTTTATCTCTAGACAAGAGTTTGAGAAAATCATAATCAAATCATATACACATGTATATTCATAAGCAAGGACTTGTAAGATAACCAAATACTTATCTGTATCGGATGTCTTCGCTTTAATCCACGGGATCCATCTTTACTTTCCAAGCATTGGATTTCCCGTGGATACAATAATGAATGTTGGGACAGTATGTAGGCTACCTTACAACCATTCAAATAGGCAATGCCAGGCCAGTACATCAACTGGTTTTTATCAATTAATTAGGGAATGTTTGGCTAGCACACCAGCTGCTCCACAACATCAAGTGGTTAATGTTCCCACCAACTATTCTCTGAATTTACCAAGAATTTTATAGCGCCCAACCAGTTACTCTCTGGATATACCAAGAATTTATAGTTCTTTCACGGTCCTTGCTTCTTGTAATGGCCAAGGTTTCCAACAAAGAAACAACAATGTATTAGCTTGGTTGTCATAAGACTTATACCTGAAGTCTTCATTATTCCAAACATGAAATAAATGAAAATGAATACTTATCTATAGTGTGTATTTTCCTCGCTACTCCACAGGTTTCCTTCTCTGCTTTACAAGCCTTGGATCACCTGTGGGGTGGATGCTTGGCCAGCACACATGCTGCTCCACAACATCATCTGAATAGGTAATGCCAAGCCAGTGCGCCGGCTGGGTTTATTAGGCATCCCAAAAAAAATAAGTATGCTAAGCTAGTACGTTGACTGGGTTTATCAAGCATTTGAAAAATCAGTATGCTAAGCCAGTACGTCGACTGGGTTTATCAAGCATACAATAACCATTTCCAAGCCAGTTCTCCGACTGGGTTTGTCAGGAAATAACACCCTTCACCAATACCTCCACAACATGCAAATAACGAATGCCAAGCCAGTACACCAACTGGGTTTGTCAGGCATTAATTTAACAACATGCCAAGCCAGTACACCTACTGGGTTTATCAGGCATCCAGCAACCATTGCCAAGCCAGTACATTGACTGGGTTTATCAGGCAATATGAACAACATAATATGATTATGTGGCTCCTTCTCTTATGTAAACCAGTGGTTCCCTCCAGGAACTCCATAGGTGACTCACTTGACTGTAGGCTAGCATGGTCCCACAATACCCACTCACAATACACAAGGATGATACCCCTTTTCTGCAATATAGCTCCTCGGGCCTATCCATCTCTTATAGTGTCCTTTAGTGTGAGCGTATAAAGGTTACCACTGCCCATACAGTCCTCTTCAGCACCCTTGCTTCACTTTGCCTCTTAACGTGCAACACCAAATTGCATTTGTGTAAGATGTTCGCACAAGAAGGATAAGCGGGCTCATCAGTATTGCTGCTCAAAAATCGTAATCATATTTCATATCATTCACTATCAAGTATTGAAACACCAGGAATGCGTCCATTCCCTTAGGGTGTAGTCAATATTGAAACCCTAACATAACCCATCACCCAAAAGGTATGCATCCCTTTTCTGATGTGAGCCATGTAGGCCTTAGTCACACTCAAGCAGTCTGGAATAATAATGAAATAATAAAACATGCTTTGCATATTAAATCTAATAAACAGACATGTATATCCTTAGTTAGGGTTACCGAATACTCATTCATTTCACAGATGTATATTTTCTTCATTTGCAAAGAATGGGGGCTCCCTTCTCTGAGTCAACATTCCTTCTATTTGCCACCCCAATCTTTTCACATGACATAACCCACACATTCCTTCTTGGCATAATTTACTGTCTCGCTCACATGTTTTACCAACATGCAGTTTGGCTGAGACATTATCAACATTTACAATGGCGTTTCACCCGAAACCCATTTCCAAAGCATGGGATCCTTCCCATCTAGTTTGGCTTCTGCAGGCCATCACACATGGTCTTCCTGCAATGTGTCATCCTGGCACACTTTATCAAATAGCCAAATAGTCAACAACATTTAGCAATAAGCTTCAAATATGATTGTTCCATAACCAATCAATAGTATTAATAATTAAATTCAATATGAATTTACAATTCTGTCTCCTACAGAAATTGATTTGCTTAGCAATGAGTCTCTCCTCATATTGTTTGGATCTTGTAAGTGGTATCACTCTGCCCATTATGGTTTCACCCTTGCTACCATACATGAACATCCACCTATAACATGTCCTCCTGACACAATTCTATATAAGCCAAACAGTCATTAGCAATTATAAGCAAATTCTCAAATCTGAAATTTGTAAATCTGTTTTCCTACAGAAATTAGATTTACAACTATGAGACTATTCTCATAAACTTAAACCAGACAACTTTCAGATTCGTTTCATGCATAAATTTACAGCCATGAGAACCTTCTCATAACCTTTGGCTTCTGCACATGGTAGATCTCGGTCTTTACTATGGACTTATCCTCATTGCCATATGCAAGACTTTTCTACCTGAAAACTGAAACTTCAATCAGCCAAACATGTTGTGAGTATCTATGCACATAATCATTCATTGCCATAACAGTCACTGAAGTGATCTCAAAATTATAATACTCAATAATTCAAACACCTTCAGCTGTTTAACATTTGAAATGCAATGAGATATATATACATTTCTATATATGCATCATTATCACAATAAAATTGCAAGACATAGTCACACTATCCATGCAATTTAAATAACTGTAAATACTCATTACTTCATATTCCATGCAGCTCTGTCCTTCCAATAGAGTGCTCTGGTATCCCATCACATGTCTACCTTCTTCATGCAGTCCTTCTCCTACATTCATAGCAGCTTATGGAATGGTCTCAGGATTAGCAATAGTCCACCATTTCATCTATTATCTAAATACATTGAAACATATATATGTCACACCCATGCATTCACACAATACATTTCAACATGTGCACTTACACATGCATGCATATTTACAACATTTACCGAAAATTTCAATGCACATCTCTTCAATGCCATCTTGCATGATTTCATGAATACTATGCATTCAACCATTCTATGGCCTAACCATGATTACTACATATAGCATGCACTACCACGACAGGTCCATAAGTCCTCAGTTGCTTTGGTTGTTAAACTCACAACCAATATTCACAAATGGCATGATATGAATTCATATGAATGCATTGAGGTTTCTAGAAACTATAGGGTGTACGGCTCCTTGCCTTCATTTACCCACACCTGACCATACTTGGTAGGTTAACATTCACATTTAGGCACTCAATACCACATGCAAACCAAATCATCATAGTTTAACTGTAGTTGAAGGGATCTTACCCAATCCTCCTTCAACATTCATGCAACTAAGCATAAATAAACATTACTTGCATGGTTGTCATTAACATCACTTGATGTTACCTGATCAGTTGGCCTCTTACCAAGGCTACTCTGTCTTTTTTCCAACATCATGATCATGGATTTGTCACACCATCCTCTCTTCATAAGGTTGTATGCAACAATCATCATCCACATCCTTAGCCATGCTTCGGTTGTCTTTGGTCCTACAACCAATCTTAACTTCATATATCTATCCTTTTGCATTTCCAGCATCCCTATGCCATAATTTTCAGTATAGACAACTCAGGAAATATAAATATAATAGCGATGGAGGAGTTAAGGAATTCTCCCTTTATCAACATTGCCTTGCTGCTCCCATTGCTCTTTTGCAAGGTATATTACAGCCAACTACTCTTAATGCAGTTCATGCTTCTCATTCCCAAGCATAGAGAATGCATTTCACACTTTAACCGACTGTCTTTTGGGAGACGACGGAGGTCAAGGGGGCTTGCCCCCTTGTGGATTCCCTGCTCCACTGCAGGGCGGGTCGAGGGAAGCGCCCTTGTTTTTTTTGTAAATCCTTTGATTTTGTGCAATCTGGCGCACAAGTTCCATGGCATTTTTCAACTTTCGATACCTGAAAAATCTTCCTGGAAAATGGCTGAAATTCCTTGTTTCGGAGCAACTCAACGATTTATTCTGACCTGTTTTGGGCCAACTCGCCAAGATCTTCTGGTCGAAGACTCATTTTTTCCTTCTGATCTGTTGTGGACCAACTTGCCAAGTCCTTCCGCTATTGTGGGGTGACTTGCCGAGTTGTTCCAAAATTTTCTCTTGGACGCCGAAAAATACTTAGAAAAAATTTCCTCCATTTCGGACCATCTTGCTGAGTTCTCCCACTGTTTCGAAGCAACTCGCCGAGTTCTCCCGTGGTTTCGGAGCAACTCGCTAAGTTCTTCGGCAATTTCGGAGCAACTCGCCAAGTTCTTCCGAAATTTTCTTCGCTGTAAACACTTAGAAAATTTTGAAATTTTTTTAGACCAACTTGCCGAGTCCTTCTGCCATTGCAGACCAACTGGCCGAGTTCTTCCGCCATTGCGGAGCAACTCGCCAAGTACTCCCGCTGTTTTCGATCAACTTGCCAAGTTCTCCCGAAATTTCCTCTTTGATGCCGAAAACACCTAGAAATTTTTTCAGACCAACTCGCTAAGTCCTTCCGTTGTTGCGGACCAACTCATCGAGTCCTTCCGCCATTGTAGACCAACTTGCCGAGTTCTTCTGGTCGAAAAATCAGCTTTTCCTTCCGACAAATTCGGCGTAAAATCGCCAGTTCTTTTCGCAGTTTTGGCTCCACTCGCCGAGTTCTTCCGCCATTTCGGCTCCACTCAGAACATTTATTATTTGTAGGTACTAATCTAGAAGTAGACGTAGCTAACAGATCAGCTGCAGCGTTTTGTACTCTTGGGATAGAATTAATGTTAAAAGCATCAAAGCACGAGATTAAATTCCATATTTCTGCTTGATAGCCCTTTAAATGTGGTGAAAAGAAATTAATCGTATTTCTTATTTTCTTAACAACAATTTCAGAATCACCAAAGACTTTCAAAAACATAACATTAAGACCAATGGCTTTCTTCAATCCTTGAATGAGAACTTCGTATTTTGCGTTATTATTAGTACATTCAAACTCTAACCTACATGACAAAATATATTTATTTCTATCAGGATCCATTAAAACACAACTAGCTCCGGATCCTTCCTGTGTCTTGGAGCCATCAAAGTAAAGAGTCCAAAAGACATTTTCTTTTCTAACTAAGTTAGTTTGATTATTGTCTAATTTAGTGGCGAAGTCTACTATATTACAGTGAATGTCATCAGCCTGTGAAAACTGAAGGAGATCAAGCTGTCTATCTGAAATATGGCTAACTTCTTCTGATTTATAGTTTCTAGGTTCAATTTCCAAAAAGTAATTTCCTAAAACTAACGATGCAAATGCCACTGCTTCATTCTTTCCATCCAGCTGAGTAACATTTTGTTTCATATGTGGCTCCCTCAATATCTTAATCTGATTCTAACAATTTTGATATGGCAACCATAGATGAGACCAATCTATTGCAAAATAGCCATTAAGTTTCATAGACCAGTCCCTACTCAAGATTAGATTGTATGCCTCGGGAATGTTTACCACCAATATATCAATAAACTGACATACTCTGGGATCGGATGACAATCTAATGAGTACATCTTTCATCTCCCCAATTGTATGATTTGAGATGGGGATGGGATAGGCTTCCCATTAATCCTTTTGCAAATCAACAAAGGCATGACATTTGAGCTAGCACCTGAATTTACCAAATAGTTGTGTACATTGTGATTGAAAATCTCGAAGGTTAAGAGGAAAGGAAGAGTTTGGGATTTCGATTTCCCGCCAATACTTGCTTCATTAATTTCTGGGTTTTCCTCAGTGTTTTCTACTGAGACAACTGTTTGCAAATCTAAGGCATCCATTAACTTCTTCCTCTGCCATGGTAAGCTACACATATCGAAAATGGAAATATTAGCTTTTGTTTTTTTTATATCCTCGAGTATAGCATAGCTCATGTCACATCTTTTCATAGTTGTAGATTAATTTTTTGCTTTGCTTGGAGGAGCTTGGGACTGTTTAGTTCTTTTAGAGTTAAGTTCCTTAGTCACTGTAGGAGTGACCACCGAACTCATTTTGGGTTGGGGCAGAATAACAGATATATGTCTTCTCGGTGTTTGGTTAGACCTAGATTTGGGTGGTTCTACTGCTGGTTTGGGCACTGGGCCTTTACTCCAGGTGGTGATGTTAACAGATATTGTTTGTATTTCGTCTACAAACTCTTCACAAGGTAGTTCTTGGGCAGGAGTCCAATCCCAAAGAATCATTGTGGTATCGGGAGTTGGTTCTTCACTGTCGGGAATTTGTTCTTGTTGAGGGTTCGTTTGCTCGGGCGTTTGTGCATCTAGCATTTGGTTCATTACTAAGATCATCGAATTAATCCAGTGTGGGCAGATCTTTTCTGAGTGTTGTTCTTGGTGAAAAGTGCAGAAATGGTCCATCCCTATTTCATTTAAATTTAGAACAGCAGAATTATTGACTGGTGGGGTTGGATGTCCATTGTCTTCTTTCTTTTTATAGAAAGGTTTAAAAGGTGGTCTTGAAGAGCTTTTTGTTTTGTCCTTTTCTAGATCTACAATATTATTGGAGAGTTTCTGCATCATTTTGATGATGTTTTCTAAATTTGGTACAGGTTCTTCTTTATCCCTAGTTAACAAACAAGGTTTCTTGACGGCCGCTGGCTTCCCCTTTACCTCTAAAGCATGTTTCGATATGCTGTCATGTTCTTCTTTCACTTTCTTGGCTTCCTCAAAATTTTCTGTCAGGGTAGGTTTTTTTTGTTCTTTTGACGAACATTGCAAGTGAGGATTTAAGAGCTGTAGTGTAATATTCTACTAAGCATTCCTCAGTGGGCTTCATTGCGTTACTTAAATTATTTAGCAATGTTGTGAATCTTTGGTTAAACTCCTGAAATATCTCATTCTTTTCCATTCTCATAGACAATAATTCTTTCATGAGAGTAGCTAAGGTTTTCTGATTGCCATATTTTTTAAGAAAGCATTTCTCAAAATCTTCCCAACTTGTTATCGAACCAGCTTGCAAGCTAAAATACTAGGAAGATACTTTAGGTTCGAAAGTATAAGGAAAAATACGACAGACCATGTCCTCGTGCTCTACATTTAAAAGATTTAAAGATAAGTAAAAACTTTTGAGGTGATGTTCAGCAGAAACTCCCTTGATAGGGTCATACTTAGGCAAAACCTTCTCAGGATTCTTGGGAAAATCATGGAATGGTCCGACTACGTTTAAGGCCCCTTTGGCTCTCCATGTGGGTATGTCCATGACTCTCAGGGGAGAGTGTGGTGGCGAGTGCAGTGGTGAGTTAAGAGGAGTATCCCTTGGAGTGTGATCCTTGGACCTGTAGGGGTCTCTGGCCTAACTTCGTTGAAAGGTTCAGTGATCTCTTCTAGAGACAAATCTAACAATTCTTCTAGACTTTGAACAAGGACAGAATCTCTTGTGAACTGAGGATTTTTTTTAAGAGCTCTAGTTCTAGGTAATAAAGGAACTATGGTTAATCCTCCAAGACTTCTCACGTATGAGCGGGCATGTCTCCAGAATTGATTTACTTCTTCAAAAGGGATAGCATACACTACTTCAGACTGTTCTGTTCCAGGGTTTGGATCTTCTTGATTTCTAGATTCCCGATCTGGGAATTCTGGAAAGACTATTGTGGATGGGTTTTTAGTGGAAATTTTGCTAACAAAAGAATCTTTTCCACTAGCCATGCACTGATGGCCCTCCTTCTAGCACCAAAAAATATTGATTCCTTGAATATCGTTGCATCAATCAGCAAGGGATTCTCCCCAGTAATCAATCCCAATTAGATTGCTCACCATTTGGTGTGGCGAATCCGTCCGATTAACGGTTCCAGCTACCGTGGGTTTTAAAGGTTTGTTTGTTTTATCGATTGCAGCGCGATCAACCAGTTATGATTTTGTATTTAAAATGATATGCAAGTGACCTATGTTAAATTCATGTGGGAAAAAAAATCTATGCTATCCTAACTTTAATCTAAATTACCTATCCTTATAAGGAGCAAATTGAAAGAATGGGCAATAAACTAGAAAATACACCCACTAATTCCACAGATAGCTGTTAAATTGAAAGGAGCATTTGCAGCAGAAAAAGAAAGATTATCTAAGATAACTTAGATTACTATAAACATTCAATTACCCATTTAACACAGAAATTTTCATAAGAATATGAAATCATCCATAACAAAGAATTAATTCATAAAAGCCAGGAAAGATCTCACAAGAAATGTATGAAAAATTTGCAGAAATAGTTCAGCAGCTTAATCAACAAGACTCCATGTAAAATAACGTGCTAGCTTTCACAGGTCAAAATGATTTCCATTGATGTAGCATAAATAGTTCCTTTACAAAATAACAAAGAGTTTCACCTGCCAAAAGTCCTTCTCTCTTCTTCTTATTAGCTATATATAGACTTACAAAATATGTTTAGACATGACACCTATACCCTAACTGTTTACATTTCGCAATTTGTCTTGTAGTGCTGAATATTACATAAGGGAAGTATATATAATATTTTGGAATAACGGCAGTTAAATATAACAAAACATTAATATTCCAAAGGTATATGCAATAAATAAACACTCATGAGGTATACTAGCTGCTGGAAGCTATCCTGAGTCTGCTCCCCTGGGGCTTGAGGTGCTGCTGCATTTTCTTCTTGCATCACTGCAATAGCTAGGCCACTCTCTGATGTGGTAGCTTGGCTGGCTGCTAACACTTTCTCCACCTCTGCTATATGAATTCCCCAATGATTTGTGTCCCTTATGATGTTTGTTCCAATCAGGGGACTCATAAATCTAAGAGATATCTTTTGCTTGACCAGCTCTTCTTCTAAGGTGGTTACTTTAGCCGCAGTCATCTGGAGGCTTTCCTCTAGTCTATGTTCATGAATATCAACTTGGATGATAAATTAGTGTAGATCTTCTGCTGTCAATGTGTCCAACTTCTGCACATATCCACTTTCTGCATGGAGCTCTATACTTAGATTAGCTAAATACTGAGCTTTATCCGGGAAATCTTCTATCTTTTGAGGCATGGCTATTCTGCAGTTTTCCTGTGTGGTCCAGATTCGGGAGTATACAGTCTTGCACTATTCATAAGTTTCTGAAGTTACAGAGGCCAATTTTACTCCTCAGTCTTTAGAATACTCCAGGGTGCGTATATCTACCTTGTAATCAACAACATACTTAAGGGGAAGGGTTGCTGGGAACCCTAACTTTCCTTCTCTCCATTCAATATGCCTTTTAATCTCCCCACTGATGCGTGAGTGTTTCCTCCTGATCCTGGTGGCTTCAATATTTACTTCCGTGACTTTGGCCATGACTATTTTTAGTCTGTATATCTCTTCTGCTATGAGTTCTCTGACTCCATAGTTCTCTTTTAGGATTCCACAAGCCTGCTCATGGAAGGGCCTGATATCTCCCATTTTGTTGTTTGCTAACTCCAATTGTTGCTCCAGTGACTCATTCTCTCCTTGCAATTTTTCAATGCTCTCTTTCAGGTCATCTAACTCCTAAAGGTTGTCAAATTTATCCGATTCAAGTTTCAAATTCTTCCTTTTAAGCTCTGCATTTTCATCTTCTAATGTCCTTACCCATATTGATAGAGCTCTCTCATCTGCCTCTAATCATTGGAGTGCTCTTTTTAAATCTTCCTTTTGAGATGTGAGAGCATCATTCTTCTCAATGATCAGATTTGTGTAGTTCTGCTCCTTGACTAAAGCTTCCTCGAGTTGGTGCACCTTCCTCTTTTCTTCATCCAACTTATCTCCGAATATATTAACATTATCTGCAGTTGCTGTAATAGTGGCTACAGAGATAGATGCCAGGAGTCTAGCAGCTTCTTTTGTGTTCCGCATGACCGCAGTCTCATGTGTGGTGACAATGTCAGGCCGAAATGGTCTTTTCAATTTGGAACGTGCTTCCTTGACAATGGTCTTCCTCTTCTTGTTGTAAGCAAAATTTACCCAACTGGAAACTGTGCTGCCTTTATAAGGTGTGAACGGAACAATGGGTAGATCCCTTATGGGAGAGTCCATATCCAAGTTTTGCAGGTCTGGGATTTTGGGGTCAATCTTTTCTTGGGATTTCCTTTCTTCCTCTTCCTTCCTCTTTTCCTCTTCCTCTTGCTCCTTGTTTCTTTTGTTCTCTTCTTCCTGCTTAGCATTAGTTTCCATCCTAATTGTTTCTTCCTCTCCTTTTCTCTTTGCCTCTGCTTCAGCTTCGGATGCTTGGATATTCAAATATTCTTCTTCTCTTAATTTATCTTCTTGGATTTTGTTTGCGTGTTCCAAAATATTCAACTCTTCTTTAGAGGGAGCCTGGGAGCTTGAGCTGGCTCCTCCTTTGCTTACCTGACAAATCTGTAGCTCGGCCATATTGTTGATTCCCCTATATGGTTCTTCTTGGGGATCATAAAAATTGGCATATTCACAGGGAGTAGAGTGCTCTTTGCAATGCTACGCAACTTTTCCTTGTCGATCGTTCCTGTGGAAAATCCTTTCTCCAAAGTGGAAGCTATTCAATTCTGCGACAAACTCCTTTACAATTGTGATTCCTGCGAACTTGTAGGAGCCAACATAAAAGGGTAAGGGGGGAAAGGTGGCTTTTTTGGCCTTGTACAAGGTGTTACCCATTCCATCAATGAAGACCTGCTTGACCATTTCCTTATGGGCTATGTGATATGTAGCATACTTCGAAAGAATATATGGTGCTTTAGACCCTCCATACATTCTTATGTAAGTACCTTCCGGAGAGAAATAGATATCGCCATACTTTTCCAAGGCTTCCATGGTGTTCTCCGATAGAAAATTTGGTTCTTCATGGAATATCATTTCATAAAGAGGCATGATGAACTCCTCGCAGATGAGCTTGTAGTCCCTCTTGTAATTCTGCGCCCAAAATATTTTATAGGAAAGGAATACTGGACCTTCTGCTGAACTCCACATGCATCCCAACTTGGGAAAAACACACTTTGCCACAATACAATCTATGAGATACGAAGCCATATAGAATTCTTCCTTTCTTTCCTCTAGCCCTTCTTTAGCCATTGTATTGCTGATGTCAGGCTGTCTGAGAGAATGTCAGCCCAATTGAAGATCATCCCTTTGAACACAACAAAATGGATGATCGGGACCCATTGTAGCCTAAACATTGTCCCGTTAGGCCTCCCAAAGATTCTGCTTAGCATGAGAGCGATCAGTTTGAAGGGAGGCCTTAGATTCTGAACTTCATATTCCTCACTGTCCTTTTTCCTTCTCACCATATCTATATTATCCATATGGATCCCCTGCAACCATGCATCATCTAGTCGTTGCTTTGCTTTGGGTAGTTTGTAAGCTATTGCAATGTAGGATGGGTGAAATGAGGCAAAGGCATTACCTGTGCTGTCAGCTATGACTCTGGTTTCAGGGTTGGCATTCTGCAGCACCCATCCGATCACCTCGACATGGGAATAGTTCTGGACACGTGGCTGCTTAACCACTTATACTATGAAACAAGAACTATATACTATGAACGAGAACTCTACCCATAAAAACGATGATTTTTGCAAAAAAAACACCAAAAACACCCCCCAAATAGAAAAGTGTTGATACCAGTATACACGTATTTTTTTTTAGGGTAAAAAATAGAGCCATGGCCTAAACATCCCATATTGTTGTTTAACAAAACTTTAAAATCAACCTTAAATTGGAAAAAAAAAAAATTTCTTGAAGAGATAAATTACAACTTTGAGGAAAATTGCATATTAAAAAAAAAAACAAATTTCTCTAATAATTTCACCATTATAACCATATAAAAACAAAGGAATTATGATGCGATTCATAATGAGGGAATATATTAGACCATACAAGAACAAATGGTTCATATAAATATTCAAAAACTCCTCTAGAGTTTCAATTACAAAATACATACTAGTAAAAAGCATATAAACTACTTCTTCAAATTCATTCATGGATTCTAACACCCCATCATCAAAAACTCCTCTAGAGTTTCAATTACAAAAATCATACTAATAAAAAGCATCTACACTGCTTCTTCAAATTCATCCATGGATTCTGACACCCCATCAGAATCTACATTTTCTGCAGATGAAGGACTTGATGAAGATGTAGATGACCCATACTCTTCTCTATTATCAATGGGCACACAATCTAAGTCTACATCTATACCCATCATTTCAGATGTCATATTCCTTCGGGATCTACGGCTTGGTTTAACACACTCCCATCTTGCATGAATGCTCCCCATTCCACGAATATTAGCTTTGGGTTTTAAAAAAGAAATGAAAAACAGATAAAACTAACAAACTTTAACTAATGTTATAATTAAAAAAAATTTAAAAATTAAAAACAAACTAAACTAAGATAAGATTATAATTAAAAATTTAAAAATACATTAAAAAAAAAACTAAGTATCTATATACTAACCAAACTAACATTATAAAATTAAAAAAAAAACTATACAAAAACTTAAAAACAATTAAAACAAAAATTTAAAAACAATAAAAAAATCAAACTATACAAAATTTTAAAATGAATTAAAAAACAAAATAATTAAAAAAAAATTAAACTATACAAAATTAAACAAACTTTAAACAAAATTTAAAAAAAAATAAGCAAACTTTAAACAAAAAATTAAACAAAATTTAAAAAAACATAAACTATACAAAATTAAACAAAATTAAAAAAAAAAAAAAAAATTTAACAAAATTTTAAAAAAATTGAAACAATCCAATGGCGGGGAGGTGGGCGGTGGTGGTGGAAGGGAGGGCGGCGGGGGAGGAGTGAGGAGGGGGAAGGGTAGTGCGACAGAGGGATAAGGGAGGAGGAGGAGGAGGTGGTGGGTGGCAGTGGTGGAAGGGAGGGCGGCGGGGGGAGGTGGAAGGGAGGGGGAGGGCGCGGGCGCGGGGGGAGGGGGAAGTGGAGGGCAGTGGGGAGGAGGAAGGAGGGGGAGGGCACCGCCCGCTTGGGCGCCAAACGGAAGCCCTAACGGCCCCCATTGATGCCCGACATCGACGGTGCGGGCGCGGGGGGAGGGGGAAGTGGAGGGGAGCGGGGAGGAGGAACGAGGGGGAGGGCACTGCCCACTTGGGTGCCAAAGTGCAGCCCTCATGGCCCCCGTCGATGCCCGACATCGACGTCGATGCCGGGCATCGATGGGGGCTGTCAAGGCCGCTCTTTGATGCCCAAGCAAGCGACCTCCCTCACTTGGACGCCAAAGGGCGGCCCTCATGGCCCCCGTCGATGCCCCACATCAACGTCGTCGATGACCAACATCGACGTCGTTGCCGGGCATCGATGGGGGCCGTCAGGGCTGCCCTTTGGTGCCCAAGCGAGCGACCTCCCTCACTTGGGCGCCAAAGGGTGGCCCTCACGGCCCCCGTCGATGCCTGACATCGACGTCGATGGCAGGCATCGACGAGGGCCATGAGGGACGCCCTTTGGCGCCCAAGCAAGTGACCTCCCTCGCTTGGGCGCCAAAGGGTGGCCCTCACGGCCCCCGTCGATGCCCAGCATCGACATCGATGCCGGGCATTGACGTCGATGCCCGACATCAATGTCGATGCTGGGCATCCATGTCGATGCCGGACATCCACGTCGATGCCCGGCATTGACGATGATTCCCGGCATCGACGTCGATGCCCGGCATCGACGTCGATGACGGACATAAACGTCGATGTTCATGCCCGGCATCGACGATGATGCCCGGCATTGACGTTGATGGTCATCGACGTTGATGCTGAGCATCAACGTCGACGTTCATGCCCGGTATCGACGATGATGCCCGGAATCGACGTCGATGCCCGGCATTGACGATGATGCCCGGCATCGACGTCGATGCCCAGCATCGACGAGGATGCCCGTCATCGACGTCAATGCCCGGCATCGACGTCGATGTCGGGCATCGATGGGGGCCTCACGGCCACCCTTTGGCGCCCAACCGAGTGACCTCCCTCGCTTGGGCGCCAAAGGGCGGCCCCCGTTGATGCCCGGCATCGACGTCGATGCCGAGCATCGATGGGGGCCGTGAGGGCATCGACGTCGATGCCGGGCATCAACGGGGGCCTCCCTTTGGAGCCCAAGCGAGGGAGCGTGCTCGCTTGGGCACCAAAGGGCGGCCCTCAAGGCCCCTGTAAATTCCAGGCATCAACGGGGGCGGCCCCCGTCGATGCCCAGCATCGACGGGGGCCGCCCTTTGGCGCCTAAGCGAGCAACTTGATGCCCGCCCCTCCCTTCCACCTCCTCCTCCCTTCCCCCGCCCAGCTCCGCCACCTCCTCCCCTTCCCCCTGCACCGCCCTCCGCTTCCCCCGCCACCGTTAGGGACGCCTTTTGGCTCCCAAGCGAGCGACCTCCCTCTCTTGGGCGCCAAAGGGCGGCCCTCACGGCCCCCGTCGATGCCGAGCATCGACGTGGATGCCAGGCATCGACGTGGATGCCTGGCATCGACGTCGATGCCGGGCATCGACGTCGATGCCCGACATTGACGTGGATGCCGGGCATCGACGTGGATGCCCGTCATCGACGTGCATGCCCGACATCGACGTGGATGCTAGGCATCGACAATGATGCCAGGCATCGATGTTGATGCCGGGCATCGACGATGATGCCGGGCATCGACGTTGATGCCGGGCATCGACGATGATGTCGGGTATCGACGTCGATGTCGGGCATCGACGATGATGTCCGGCATCAAAGTCGATGCTCGACATCGATGCCGGGCATCAACGTTGATGCCCGTCATCGACGTCGATGCTGGGCATCGATGGGGGCCGCCCCCGTTGATGCCCGTCATCGATGTCGATGTCGAGCATCGACGAGGGCCACAAGGGTTGATGCCCGGCATCGACGTCGATGCTGGGCATCGATGGGGGCCGCCCCCATTGATGCCCGTCATCGACGTCGATGTCGAGCATCGACGGGGGCCGCAAGGGCCACCCTTTAGCGCCCAAGCGAGCGACCTCCCTCGCTTGGGCGACAAAGGGCGGCCCCTGTTGATGCCCGACATCGACGTCGATGCCGGGCATCGACGGGGGCCGTGAGGGCTGCCCTTTGGTACCCAGGCGAGGGAGGTCGCTCACTTGGGTTCCAAAGGGCGGCCCTCATGACCCCCGTCGATGTCGGGCATCGACGGGGGCCTCCCTTTGGCGCCCAAGCGAGCGGCTCGATGCCCGCCCCTCCCTTTCACCTCCTCACCTTCCCCCTCCACCACCCTCCCCTTCCCCCACCACCGTCATCGTCCACCTCCCCCCTCCCTCGCCGCAACCCACCTCCCCACCATTGCATGGTTTAGTTTTTTTTTTTAAATTGTGTTTAATTTTTTTTTTTTTAATTTTTTTTGTATAGAATAATAATTTTTTTAATTATTTTGTTTTTAATTTTTTTTAGATTTTGTATAGTTTGGTTTTTTAATTGTTTTTAAATTTTGTTTTGATGTTTTATATTTTGATTTTTTTATTGTTTTTAATTTTTTTTTTTTAATTTTTTTTTAAATGTTATATAGTTTGATTTGTTATTATATATAGTTTTTTTTTTTTTAATTTTTAATTTGTTATAATGTTAGTTTTAGTCTGTTTTTATTTTTGTTTTTAATTTATTTTAAAATTTTGTATAGTTTGTTTTTTTTTAATTTTTAATTTTTTATAATGTTATTTTTATTTTGTTTTTAAGTTTTTTTAAATTTTGTGTAATGTTAGTATATAGTTAATTAGTTTTATTTTTTAATTATAATGTTAGGTTAGTTTATTGGGTTTTTATTTTTATTTTTAATTTTTAATTATAAGAACATTAGTTTAAATCTATTAGTTTTAATGTTAGTTTTTTTTTAAATTTTTTTTTTAAATGTTAGTTTATAATGTTGTTAGGTTAGTTTAAGTTGTTTTTAATTCTTTTTTAAATTTTTTATTATAATGTTGTTAGGGGTTAGTTTGATTTGTTTTTAATTTTTTTTAAAATATTTTATTATAATGTTGTTAGGAATTTTTTTTATTATAATGTTGTTAGGGGTTAGTTTAATTTGTTTTTTAATTTATTTTATTATAATGTTAGAGGGGGGAAACATGCAGCAGAAGAGGACATAAATTTGGCCTGCATGATATTGTTGATTAGTTTCATGTTTTGAAAAAAATGCTAAGTTTGACAATATTTTGATAAGATATATTAGTAATGTTTTGACTTTCAAACTTAATTTTAGAAATAAAATTTCTATATATAATGTTTGAAATATGTTTTTTACAAATAATTTGTATAATTTTTCTTAAATATGTGAATCAACACTTTTCGGAAAATAATATGAAATAGTATCATTTTTATACAAAACATATCTAAAAATTGATTGAAAATGGTTTTAAATGTCTTTTTTTTTTGGAATTTTTTACAATTTTGTCAAGAAAAGTGTTTTATTTTGTCCATTAAAATGTCTTATTTTATAGAAAAAATTGCAAAATGTATATGTTTTTCATTATAAATTGCTTAAAAATGTATGCTATTTTGCTAAATTTCTAAAAATGCACTTGAAAATAGAAACTAAATTTTTTTTACGATAAAGATAATTCAAAGGTCCCCAAAAATGCCTCGAAATGAAAATGTGTGATACTGGCATCACCCCTTTTTGAAACGGAGCTATAAATACCTACTAAAATTAGGAGAGAGAAAAACGAGAACTGTTTCAAGTTCTCGTTTCATAGTATAAGTGGTTGCTTTAGATATACAAGAGGTCTGGATGTTTTGATACATGCATTCTTCTTCAAGGAGGGCTTCCAGAAAGTGTTGATCCCTTATCATACAGTAGACATCGCCCCAGTTCACTTCCAGAGGCATGTTTATAGTGCATTTGGTGTCCTGAAACGTCGTCTCCAGTTTGGAACTTTCCTCGACTACTTTCGTCCTCCTCTTGCCACCTTTGGCTATAATGGGAATCTTGTAAAGAAATTGACGTGAATAAGCATGCATGACATAGTGTCTTACAAATCTAAACTAATGTCTGTTAGATGGTCTTTAAAAGAATATATATTTCGAATATGCTCTCTTCATATAAGTGCAGAAACTTAAGAAACATTAATCAGGTTATCCTTGGGGTTTTTGTGCTGGTCAGGAAAACTGATGGCTACAAGATCAGGGTTGGTCTGGGTTCTCAAGTCCTTAGGATACCGACCGGTGTATAGGCGCGGAAGACGTCAAAACATAATAGCCAAGACGCCCATGATTTGGTGCAAAACAAGAGACAGATAGAATAGACGCAACTTTTAAAACATGAGAATCTCGAGAACAAAAAAACCTAAGCCAAGCTTATCCTAGCTTGGGAAAAGCTGTTAGCCGGGATTAAGATGAAACTTTGCACTATGTGAATGACGGGATTACTGCGTTTATGGGGCCATGGTGGAGGAGGGGAGACTACGCAACATGATACCCTGCGTTAGGTGCTCAAAAGGGCAGACATATAGATTCCAAGGAATCCGTTGATGCTTAGAAACAAACCAAACTAAAAAAAATAAAACAGCCTTTAAAAGGCCTGCAATGTACTTACCTGGAATCGAAGGGCATGGTGCCAGTGAGTGGTCTGTAAAACTATGCCTTCCGTTCGACGATGGATGCACCTTGATTGCTCAAAACGGGATAGGTAGAATACTTGAGCGGTGAAAACAAATGAAATGGTAACGGAGTTTTACCCCTATAAATATGAATTGGTACGTGTGAAACCTTAATGCGGTTGGTGTAGGCCATTAAATGGGTATTAAGCCTGCGTACGGTTGGGTCATGTCGAATTTTTTTTCCATATATGCAACCATCAAAAGCGGTAGATTTATACCAATGCTTCCGACTCACGTGGAAATAAAAAGAGAAAACGTTTCGCTGTTGTGGGAGAGTTGTGTGAGTGCTTTCGCGAATGGCTCATGTATCGCGGTAGATTTGAATGAAAGCTTCCGCTTCCGTGGGAAATTTATTGAAACTCTTCCAAAATGTAAAGGCTTCGTCGGTGCATAAGTGGTGGATAAGTCCTTCTGAAAGAAAAAAATGTTGAGTTTCTGGCGCGTGCTGAAGAGTTAAAAGAAAGCTTCCACTGTAGTGGAAGGTTTTGATGAGTTTTCTCCACCGCGAGCTTGTTTATTTAAACGTTTCGTTCCTTCGAAGACTTTAAGTTAACCTTTCCGCTTCGGACCAACTTGGGGTTTTAATTCTGTGGTTTCAGAAGACTTAGGCCAAGTCTTCCTCTATTTCAGGAAAATTAGTTCAAAGTTTCCGCCATTGCAGGCCGAAAGGCTGAGTTTGTTTGGTCAATAGACATAACTCACAAAGTTCTAAGGCAAATTTAAGATTGAGAAACTAAGTAACAGGATGCTAAAATGTTGCAAAAATTTCTAAGGAAAACACACTCAAGAAAAAGAGGAGGGGCCCCAATAATTTTCAAAAATAAAATGGGGGGGGGGGGGGTGTTGTACCAACAACATGGTCTGCATGAATGGTTTTTCTGTGAATTCTCATTCATTTTGTACAAGTGGTTGGGAAAGTTGACTTTTCAGAAGAGGAACTTCCAAGGCGGTCAGCCAATGACCTGTACCCCGGAGTTGATCCAAGAACTGCAGGAAGTCGACAAGAAAGCGTCGTGAGCTGTCGAAGTGTGGCTTGATAGCATATTGGAGGGGTATATCACTGAATTTGCGGTTGATACGCAAAAGTATTATAGTGAAGATGAAAGATATTTTTTCTGCGAACCCCGGGGAAGGTTTCTGCTATCACTCCAACTGTCCATTAAGATACTTATTTGCGAGAAGGTTATATTGAAGATGCATGTAGATAAGTAAACAAATTGGTGGGAGGAGCCCGTGGGTATTGCGACAGCAGGGGGATTGTACATGGAATGATAAGGAGTATATGGGTATAGTTCATGACGAGACTATGAGTGAAGCCGAGGAAGAGAGTGGTCTTACAAGGGGAGGAGCGAGGTTTCGACAGAAAAAGAGGCAGAGGACAGGAGAAGGTCCTACTGCGATCGAACCACAAGTTTGTGAAGGAAGACCACATGGGATGAAGTGACCTCACAGTCTGGACAAGGACGACTAGGCTACGCCCAGGATAGAGGCAAGACCAAATCACCGCAACAACATACCCACACCTCCACTCACTATATGTCAATTGGTAAGAAACACAACTTTGACCCCACCAAGTCAACAAAACTTGATTGCTAGTAGGTCAACGACTGTAGGAAGGAAGCCCAGGATGGCGGGCGAGGATGCTAAGTTGCCTTTGTTCCATAGGAATGGGACAGATAACCCAAAGGAGTATTGGTTTTTGTGTGAAGCAGTATGGACCATAAAACATATCACTAATGATAATGCTAAGAAAGGACAGTTAGCGACAACTCTGTGAGGCCGCGCATTAGACTGGTTTATGAAGTTTGTTCTAGTCCCTACAGGAGCTCCAGAGAAGACACTAGATGACATCAGGGATGGTTTGATTGCAGAATTCAGAAAACCCAAGTCTAAAGCACAATATATTATAGAATTGAAATAAATTAAGTAGTATCCCGATGAGATAGTGTGGGATTTCGACCAGCGGTTTAAGACGCTGATGGCGAGGGTTAGTTTTGATATGAGCGATGTCCAACACAAAGAGTGGTTCATCATGGCACTGCTCCCGCACATTCGACTACCACTAATGCAACAGAACATTACGACACCTAGTGAAGCACTGGAGATTGAAATTCAGTTGGAGGCATTTCCTATTGGTGAGAATACAGCTTGGATGTCGCAGATACAGACACAGCTAGCTAACTTGAACACACAGCTACAAGACTTGAAGAAGGGCAACGAGCAGCGTGAAGAAGTATGGTGTATGCGATGTCGAGGAGAAGGGCATACTAAGGACAATTGCCCTGACTTCCGCAATTTTCTAGTTTCAGGAGCACCAAACCTGTTGAGTGGTGGTGGCATGCCATGGTGTCGCATTTGTCAGGTATATGGGCACCTCCATGAGGAATGTCCATACATGCAGAATATGGTCACCAAACCAATGAATCTGTATTGCACATTTTGTAAATCCATGGGACATGACCACAAAAATTGCCAGGCATATGGGTTGCATCATGAGAGAACGTACGATGCATTCTATGTAAAGGACGATCAACATGCCATCCAACAACAGCAACCACAGCCGCATGTATCCCAGCCGCTACCTCAACCACAGGTATAGTTTGTACTGTAGTAGAAACCACAACAGTTTATGCCGCAATATGCTCCAATGCAAATGGCTCCACAGCAGCCATAGTACGTTCAGCAACCGCAGTATGCGCAGCAAGGGCAGGGCATGCAACCATCTCCTATGCAGCAACAGTACAACCTACTCCATTACCAACAGCAGGGTGGATTCCGGGGAGGATTTTGGGGTGGAAGTGGCAGAGAATTTGGTCGCAGAGGAGGACGAGGAGGTTGCGGAACTATTCATTGTTATCACTGTGCGGTATGGGGGAACTATCAGCGTGACTGCACACTCTTGCAAACGCAGTGTACATTTTGCTTTGTTACAGATCATACATTGAAGAACTGCCTGCAGTTGATTGCACGATGGCAAGCAGGGAAAATTCGACAATTACAGAATCAGAATTAGGCACAGCAGCCAATACAAAATCAGGCACAGCAACCAACGTAGAACCAGAACCAACGCCCAAATTAGAATGTTAATGTGAACCAACCGAGGAATCCACCACTAAACTAGAATCAAGGTGTGAGTGTTGTAACAATTTTCGAGGATCTAAGACCATAGGATGCAGCTGTCGCAGTCATCACGCAGGGAGGTGCAGTAACAGGAGGGGATAGCCCACAACCGCTTATTTGGCTAGTCGGGAAGAAGAAGGTCTCATTTGACATTGAATCCAAACGTGATGCATTCTTTCAAGCGCGTCGCATGATGGACCAAGACTGCGGTAAAGCTATCATTTGCAACATGCCCCCTGTTTTTTATGTTTCTACAAAGGAAGGTCTGGCGGTGCCGTCTGGAACCTTGCATAAATTTTTCGAGAGATACTTATTGTTGGAAAGAGATCCTGCTGCTCATGCTAAGATCGAGGGGTTCTGCAACGACCAACCAGGGGACAGAAAGAGTCCACAGTAAACTCCTTACAGTGAAGAAAGACCGGTAAGGATATGCGCATGAACATACAAATTGGGGACTATGATGTTGATTCAGCTATTCTGGATCTTGGTTCGAATTTAAACTTCTTAACCAAGCAGGCATGGCAGAAAATGGGGATCCCCCCATTGAGCTGGTCTCCTGTATAGCTCTGGTTAGCTAATCATGCTAAGGGGACACCGATTGGGAGAGTCCCACTTCTGGTGGTGGACATTGAGGGCATGAAGACCTATGTAGACTTTGACGTCATCGAGATGGTTGAAGGAGGAAGCTCGTATCCTGCGTTGCTAGTGATCAAATGGGATAATGATAGTGGACCGGTAGTCAACTTCAAGCACTATGTTATGAAGTATGCATGATATATTGTAATGACGTGATCTTGCTGCTTTGTCGATTGATTAGTAATGTTGGATGATATGAGTTATGTCAATTGCATATTCAAATTTCTAGTATAATGCAGAAGCGAATCTCTAGTTTCTGTAGCGACTGAGTGTGAATTAATGCATGTCTTCTCCCTACTGCCGAAACTTGGTTCCTGCAGCCCCCTTTAAACATCTCGGGTGAGATCTCACTCACTCTACGGGTGTTGTTGGAAAGGTTAAAACCTTTTTGGGCCGATGCTTAAGGGTGTTTGGTCGATTTTTGTTGACAGTAGTGTGAAGTGAACCCATGTCGATAGAACTATGTCAAAAATCTTCCTATCTCTTTCTCTAACCCCTATCCTCTTTTCCCCTCTCTCTATCTCCCCTCCTCCCCTCCTCCCCCAACACCTAACCAATCTCTCTTTGTCTATCTATCTATCTATATATATATATGTACACACACACACACATATACCTTGAACCCCCACACTCCTCATTCGCATACCCCTACAACCCATCCTCTCTCTCTCTCTCTCTCTCTCCTACTCCCAATCATCCTAGCCCCCCTTTCTCACTATATCTACTAATCCACCTCCACTTACCACTAACCAATCCCCCATATCTATCTATACCACCATGCTTCTTTCTCTCTCTGCCTATCCCTATCACCCTAACCCACCCTCTCTCTATATCTCCTAATCAACCTCCTTCTACAACTAACCACCCCCCATCTCTCTCTCTCATGCTTCCTCTCACAATCTCAACCTCCCTCCCTCCCTCCCTCCCTCCATCTCCTTCACTCCCCATAACCCTGCCTCTCTCCGTCCCTCTCGCCCTCTCTCTCCCCCTCAAACTCCAATTCCATCCCTTCCACTCCATCCCTCCATCCATCGCCTTCCATCCCTCCATCCCTCCACCCCTCTCCCTCTCCCTCCCTCTTCCCCCACTCACCCTCCCTCTTGTGCCCCTCACCTAACCTCTCACCCCCTCCATCCCCCTTTCCCTCCACCCCTCCCTTCTCCTCTTATCTCTCTCTTACACTCCTCCTCTCTCAACCTTACTCCCCCACCTCCTCCTCCCCCCTCTCACCCTCTCACTCCTACCCTCACACCTCTCCTCTGAACCTCTCTCTCTCTCTCTCTCCCACACTAACCCCCTTTATCTCTCCCTCTCTGATACTCACCTCACTCCCTCTCTCCCCCTCTCTCCCCCTCTCTCTCCCTCTATACCTCTCCCTCCTATCCCAAATATCCCTCCTCACCCACCTATCCCTCTCCCCTTACCCCCTATCTCCCTCTATCCCATACCCCCCTTTCCATCCCCTTATACCTCAACCCCTACCTCACCCCCTCTCACCCCTATCTCCTCCTAACCACTTCTATCTCCCACCCTCTCCCACTCCATCTCTCCCACCCTATCCCACTCCATCGCTCCCACCCTCCCTATCCACATCCTTCTCACTCACTCTCTCCCTATCTATCCCCCTCACTCTTCCTCTCTCCCCAATACCCACCCTTCTACCCCAATGCCCCCCCCTCCCCCGCCCTCTCTCTCTCTCTCTCTCTCTCCCTCTCTCATCATCCCACTGAAAAATCCCCCCTTCTCCTACTCCACTCCCCATCCTTTAACCCTTCCCCTTCACCTTTCCCTCCCTTCCCCTTCCCCTTCTCTCTCCCTCTCTCCCTCCCTCCCTCTCCAACACTCTCTCTCTTTGTATCACACTCTCTATCATGATCTACCTCACACTCTCTCCTGATCTCTCACACGTCTCCTCTTTCCCTCCATCTCACTCCCCCCCTCCCTCTCTCTCCCCATCCCTCCCTCTATTTCTCTCTCTCTCTCTCTCTCTCTCTCTCTCTCTCTCCCTCTCTCATCATCCCACTAAAAAATCCCCCCTTCTCCTACTCCACTCCCCATCCTTTAACCCTTCCCCTTCACCTTTCCCTCCCTTCCCCTTCCCCTTCTCTCTCCCTCTCTCCCTCCCTCCCTCTCCAACACTCTCTCTCTTTGTCTCACAGTATCTATCATGATCCACCTCACACTCTCTCCTGATCTCTCACACGTCTCCTCTTTCCCTCCATCTCACTCCCCCCCTCCCTTTCTCTCCCCCTCCCTCCCTCTATTTCTCCCTCTCTCTCTCTCCCTCTCACCATCTCCCTCACTCCACCTTTCCCTCCCTCTCCCACTCCCTCTCTCATTCCATATTAGCCTCTTGCTCCCTCTCCCCCCCTCAATCCCTTCATAAACCACACTTACCTCCTCCCCCTCCATCCATCCCTCGACCAACGTACCTTACCCCCTCCCTCCATCACTCCCCCCTCCCCTACCTCCCCCCTACCATCTCTCCCCCTCTCCACATCCCTCACTAATGATCCCTTTCCATTGAAACACCCTCCCCATGTCTCTACTATGATACTATCTCCCTCTCCCTCCCCCTCAATCACCCCCACTCCCCTACCCACCCCCTCTCACTCTCACCCCCACTCCCCTACCCACCCCTTCCCACTCTCACCCCCATACTTTCTCAATTTCTCTCTTCCTCCACCATCCCTTGATCTCCTTCTCTCTCTCTCTCTCTCTCTGCAACCCTCTCCCCCCTCTCTCTCTATCTCTCTCCCTCCCTCCCTCTCTCTCTGATTCTCCCATCCTTCCCCTACACCACTCCCAACCCCTCCCCCTCCCCCTCCCCCTTTTCTCCACCTATCCCCCCTCTTTCTGCACCCTCTCCCTAGATTCCCCCCTCCACCCCCTACCTCTCTCACCCTCCCCCTTCACCCCTACCTCCTTCCTCCCTTCCCCCTCCCTTCTCCAACCCCCTCACTCACTCATTCCCCCTCCATATCCCTCTCCCTCACCCCAACTCTCCATTCCCCCCCTCTCTCACCTAATTTATCCCTCTCTCTCTCTCCTCCCTCCTACCTTCCCCCACTCTCCCTCTCTCTCTCTCTCCCTCTTATCATGTGACCAAAATTGTGGTCATATTTAGTTTGGTCATTTATGGCTTGTCTCGTGGTCATTAATTTGGTCGTATATTTGGTCATTAATTGTCACAATTAATGACCAAATATAGACAATTAATGACCAAATATACGACCAAATTAATGACCACAAGACAAACTATAAATGACAAAACTAAATATGACCACATTTTTTGATGCATGATAAGAGACTGGAAATTAGCCACCAAAACTGCCATTTGGTCATTTATATGTGAATTTTGGTCGCTTATTTCTCATTTTTTGGTCATTAATTTAGTCATTTTTAGTCATTTTATATGTGAATATTCACTGATTTTTGTAAATAGGGTATGGAAGAATCAAACCACCAACCTCCTGCCTATATGGCAGGTTCTCTTCCATTGAGCTAGTACCCTTGAAGTCTCATTAATGATTGAACTATTTGTGATCCATTCCTTCGATATTAATTGCATAATTGTATCTTATCTTATTATCTCATAGTACAAGATTTCCTAAATTGAAGGAAAAGAAGCCATCTTGGTTGTTGTTGATAGACTTAACAAACATAGTTCAATCCAATGCCAAATCTAGACAAATTACAAATGTTTTCATTCATGAATTTCCCGAGGTGATTGTATTTGAAAAGTACCCTAAATTTACCAGTGATTTCTAGAAAGAGCATTTAATCTCTATAACACCCAATTAGCTATGAGCTCTACCTATCATCTACAAACAAATGGACAATTAGAGGTTTTTAACAAGTGCCTTGAAGGTTAGTTTCATTGCTAAGCTACCAACAAACAATCATAATAGATTAAATGGCTAACCCTAAGAAAGTGGTGGTGTAACACTTAAGTGGATAACCCTAAGAATTATTAGTTGCTAGGTTGTAAATATGAATTATTGTTATTATAAATATTATAAAAAGTTTTAAATCAAAATCACATATAGTTAAAACAACTGAAAAAGTCCTAGTTCAAGAGGACTAGATATTGGTTAATTAAATATCTTCTAAATATTATTTATTTAATTTAAAGAAAAACTAATTATTGAAACAGTCATAATTCAAGATTGTTTGTCCCTACATAAAGAGGTTAGATCTCAAGAGTGGGGAATCATCATTCTGGGTTATTATCATTCTCTTATGGTAATCCAACAAAAGTATTTTTCTCCAAGAAACTGAAGCAACCTCACCTAATAATTTTCAGATATGAACCAGCAGTGGACATAGAGCCTCAATCTCTCATTGCATGTTGGAACCAAGCTCAGGGGGGTCCATATAGAACCAGGAAACAGTTCAAGGGTCAAGGTTGGGAGGAACATGGTAGTCCCAAAGTTATCCAGCTAAGGAGTCATTCTAACAGGTCATCTAAGCTCAGAAGTCTCTACACTAATTATTGTTTGAGTGTGCAGGTTACGACAGGAAAAGAGCAAGATACAAAGTAACTAGCTACAAAATATAAATCTTCCATTTCAAGTTATAATAGAGGTTAAATAATTAAACACAAGATGCTACCCCAACACTATTGGTCCTTTTTCTTTTATCCTGAATTTTTTAAATATAGATTTTCTGATAGGACCAAAAAAATACTGTAAGCTAGGATTACGTTAACTTTAGAAGCTAGGAGCAGTAGAATGTCTAGCAGGTCTAGCCAAGCTATCCTGTGGTAGACATACTAGCAAATCCATAACCTAGAAATCTGTTCTTGATAATTTAGATAAACTTAGATTGCTCCTTCAGAGTAGCATTATTATATTTATATATATATACTCCCATTTCTGAAACAATGTATGGATTTACGTTTTTCTTAATCTTTGTATAGCTAGGATAAGATTGTTGTTCGCATTATTGTTTATATTTGTTTCTACTAAAACCTTCTCTCAGGTTTAAAACATCAACGTATCACAAATCTGGCTAAGAATATTTCGAAACTACTAACCCTTACAGGAAAACGATTTCATAATTTGAAGTAAAAGTACCAAGTAGTGAAGGCATGTTATAGTAATTTTCTCAAAGCTTTTCCATTATCAACGAATCAGTCAACCACTACCATGAAAGCACCACAGAACTTTTCTAAGGGTTGATTCCTACAGTCAACAAAATATCTACTTAGTACAAACAACACTTCTTTTATTAATTTGAAAACGCAGGTTAGGAGAATGATTCTCATCAACAATACATTGAAAGCCCAGCTATTTACAAATCGTCACAACATAGCAAAAAACACACAGAACTTTGTTCTTTGAAACACACAACTAGGGTCTCACCATCTTTCTTTTAAAAACACAGGGATCACTACATAGATGCTTAGCAAACCAAAACACATTACAAGGCATACATTTTGCAGAACCAAATCCACTATCCACCCATATTTCGAATCACATTGTCAATAGCATACAGATGAGACTCCAAAATAAACGCAGGTCATGGGATCGAATCCCTACCATCTTCCTTCATTAAAACCTTCTAGCTTTTGCAAGTAAAACAAGAGCACAATTTTCCTCTTTCACAATCATACAACCAACAAACTACCAGGACAGAGGCAATGATAAAAACACCAAAATCAAGAACTACCATTACCATAAGAAAACACAAAGACCAAAGGGTAAATCCATATTGTCCATTCTTGAAGTCCACAGTTTATTTTTATAAATAAATTACACAAGCACGAAAATATCAGTCTTTACATTGAGTATTATTATTACAAAATTACAGGGTTTAATAGTGAGCCAAATGGAAAAATCCCTCCAGGGCCATTAAACAGAATACCAACAGGTACATTACACAAAGTTCTAGCCAATGGCGGCCTCAAGGAAACCAAAACGTGTTACAGTACAACCCAAATCAGGCTCACGATTTTTCCTCATAGCATACACCATTAGTACCCTCCACAGAGGTGAGAGGAGGAGTGAAGGAATGAAGAACCCTGAACTTACCTTAAGCGATGAAATCAGAGTCGAGGTACTGGATAGCATTTGGTAGCCATGTAGAAGGAAGATGCCACACGACCACCTGGCAAACAAGCAAACGCCGTGGATTCAAAACCTAGGATTAGTATCAATACATACCAAATAAAATAGCAAGAAAGAAGCATAAGACTTGATCCAAGGAAGGAGTTACCTTCAGTTTCCATATCTGTGTGTAGAGCCATGTAAGGTGCACTGGCCATGAGAAAGAGCTCAGTCCAGAGCATGAAAACCCCCAAATGCGTATACAGTGAAACAAGTGAAGCAAACTACGAGATTGCACTTCGTTGGAGAAGAAACCCATGAGTAAAACCCTTAGTACAACTGGCAGCTTGGCCAGGTGCCAATGTAGAGCCACATTCAATGGTACCACCAAACCCCAATATTTCGATTTAGACCCAAATCTCTATAGTGGTAAAGTCACGATTGACCAAACAACGTTTTTATAAGTGCACAAGTATTAACAAAGACCATAAGCATTGCTTAGTACCCACAAGGACCTTACTAAGTCAACAAAGGTTATGAATTACACATGTATTGCCAACGACCATCAAAGTTTTTATTGTGCCAATCTTTACATATCTCATACTTTGGGTTTTAGAATTCGTTGGAACCATAGAGTAAGTACCCTTGGTGGACGTCGTAGTAGGAGTACCTATAAATAGATGCAAACTGAAGACGTTAGCAAATCTCGCTAAGTAGGTCAGAAGTTCCATTTCTTACACCCTACCTCTCGGTAGGCCTGCCGGGGTACTCATACCCTTGAAAGACTTAGCAGTACATCATGGGCCTCAACTGCCACCATTAGGGGTCCATCCCACCTGAATTACCATTTAGAGTTATTACATATGCACACAAACCCTTATACTTGTAAGAAGGAAATTCACATTATTACATTCAAAACACATTCGTACACATGTGACAGTTCATACATTTATTTCATTTAAAATGCTTCCGCAAAGATGAAGGATCTATAACCAGTAAACCATGATACTTATGAAACTAAGACACTTCGAAATGCAGAAATAAAATACTAATGTAGTAGGTACATATCAATGTTGAAGTTAATTTACTATTTTCGATCTCTTACCAGTTTAATTCAGTATCGGAATTTTTTTAAATTTTTTTACTATTTTTAGGGACATTACAAGTGGTATCAGAGCCCAGCTAAAAAACTAAGTGAACTATTGGGCTCATTACATCAGAAAACATCTGCTACAGTTACATAGTAGAAAGGAAGTGTACATTTGAAAATTTTATTTAATGTGAAAGTGAACTAACAAATTTTTTGTTCTTAACGCTTATATAACATTGTAGGAATAGTCACAGTCTGAAAATGAATGCAGAAGGGGGAAGTAGCATAAAGGGAAATCTGAACTCACCACCATGAGAGCAAGAAATTGTGGTGGAATTCAACTCGGACTTACTGAAATCCATGGAAAATATAAAGGCCAAATTCCAAAGTTTCAGAGATGACCACATGTAAGAAAGATGAGAACAACAAGCTATAATTGAAGCTTTGCTTCAGACTTTAATAAGGGAAAAACCCCACATACAGCCTGTTGTCCGCTGAGACGCACACCAGCAGCATAAATCTTCCAAAAGTTGTTCCCTCACTACAAGTGGGGAAGGTGTGGCCTTGGGGGCAAGCAATGAGCCAGGTACTATCACCTGAATCCTAGCTCCTCCGTTTAGGCTAACTCCTAACGAAGCTAAAGGAGATAGTCCCTACAAAGAGTTTAACTGTAACTCAATGTGTTTTTTAGTATTTTAATGTGTGGTGATGCGGATGGGTGTTGTTTAAGATATTTTTCAATAATGAACGACACAATAATACTTTAAATGAGACACAAGATAAACAGGCAATCCACGTTGCAATTTAAGACAAGAATACATTGATTCACAACCACTTCAAGAAATCTTTAGTTACAAGTCACTCATATATGGAAATCAACACAAGTACTCCAAATTGATAATACGCAAATAAAATATGTGATTAGGGACCAGTGCCTTATGGAGTCAAAAATACTTGAGTGCTTCGGTTGCTAGATACAAGTGTTCGAGAGATATGTTCGTGAGATCGTTTTGCAATTTATCTTGGTAAATTCAAATTTTTAATGGTCTTGATTATTAGGATAAGAACACAAGGTAATCAAAGAGACCGGAAATAATTTCAATGGCTATTCATGGTGATCAAACGGACCGTCCAGTTATCAAGAGGATAAGTGTCCAATGTTTAAACCACCCTCAAAGTCTGAACAATGACAACCCGACTCCACCTCCTAGAATAGCACTTTAAGTATTTAACGAAAGGCAACGCCGGTTTGTTGGTTGCGGGGTGAAAATTTTATTATGTTGTAGTATTTATCAAGTCTAACACCTTTCTGAGTACTAGCCCAACCCTTTCAGGTTGGTAGAGCATACAGGTGTTAGATTAGCAACCAAGATAACTTATTATGGGAATGTGAGTTGAAATGTTTTATTTGTGCTTAAGCACACAGTTCAGCTCTCCAATAGAGAGTGCTCTTGACTTTGTATTATGACAAGGTTCAAGAGACTTATTTAATCTAATACGCCTAATGCAAGGGGAAAAGATGCAAACTAAAATTTCTCTCTGACAGAGAGTGCTCTTGACTTGGATTACTACAAGTTCAAGAGACTTTGATTGTTTATTAGAATAGAGGTAGTTTGTAATAAAGAAAAGTGCACTTTATGAAGTAAAACAATTGATAAATATGATAACAAAAGTACGCTTTCTAAGGCCAATATTAACCACTAATCTAAGAAATAAACAACAAGTGGGGTCAACCTCTGAACAAGGTTACCACTAGAACCATTAGTCCCGAAAACCTTCTAGCTAGCTGGATGTCCGCAAGGATGCTAATGGGGATAGAGAAGTCGCCACAAAATAATGAGGCCCTTGGGATGAAATTCCAAGGTTGCTAACTCAGGTCAATACTTGGAAGAGAGATTAATCTAAGTACAGAAATTGAATTTTAATCTAAGTGACTCAAGCAAAACTAACTAATCATGCATGAACAAACTTCCCCAAATGGGGAAGGGGAAACAATGTGTGGGAGGCCTTATCCCACCTTTGCCTTTCTATTAATCAGTTTATAGTTTCCTTTAGGAATTAAACCCTTGAAAGGTCTTTTCAAAGAAATAAACAACTATGGAATCAAAATTTGGAGGCCCTTAATGGCTAATACAAAAAGGAGAGTGGTTCTAGAACTTTGTTTTGTCTTCTCCTTGGTTTTGCACTTATTCAAGCTTTTTGCCTTATCTTTTATGGATCTTATCTTTAGGCACCTAAGACACAACAAAGCTCAAATACCCATCATTGTTAATCAAATTAAAAAATTATTTGAAACTAAACTAACTAATGCAAGTCTTACATCCAAGATGCCAACTAGAATGCTAACTTCTCTGAGATCTAATGCAAAATTTCAAATTTGAAACTAAATGCAACTACAAAGATGCACTAAAAATTCTAAGTATGAGAAAATGTAAGTTTGAACTTAAGTTAAGATCTAATAAGTGAATCCTACAAGCAAATAAGACTAACTACTAACAATCTTTTTGTTGTTTTTATGTTGTTTTTAGGGCACTTTTAGAGGTGGACGAGAAGGGACTTGGGGAAAAACCCAATGGAAAATGAGGGGGCAGATTTGAAGAAAGCAAAGAGACAAGCGAAAGGTAGAAAGAGCCCGAAGTGGATATGGACGAGAGGAAGGAGGAGAGGAATATGATGGGGACAAAAGGAAAGAAGGGATGAGAAATGGCAAGGAGAGAAGGGATGGATGAGAGAAAGAGAGGAGAAGGAAAGCAAGGGAAAACGAATGGAGAAAAGGGGAAAAAGAGGTGAAATGAAGCTAGGAGGGGAACTAATTTGAGGATGGATGAGACAAGGAGGAAGTGGAAGATTAGGTTGAGAGGAAGATAGGCTAGCAAATCAAGGTAAAGGAATTCAAGGAGAAAGTGGGAGGTTTGAAGAAGTAAACCCTTAGGAACCAGTAACCAAAGTAGAAGTTTGTTGAATATTTGATGGGTGAAGCAAGATCCCCTTGTTCTTATGCTTATAAAACCGAGAGTCCTTTGGCCACAAGTAGAGTGAAGGAGAACCTGCAAAAAATCTTAAACCTTGGAGGATACCTGCAAGTAAAACATGCTCACGCGAAAAGAGAAGATTTATAGATGCATGTGCTAGATTGTTAGCCTTCTATAAATATAAATCAAAGCTTAATATTCCTAGGCATATGAGAAATACACAATATCACCTCGGAATTGGGATGATGCATGGCCACCGAGAGCCTCCACAAATTGACCTCCAAAGTCACAATATTAGTAAATATGAATCAAGTTATAATTCCTCCAGATTTTCTTTGCTAAAAATCCATGGGAAGAGAGTGCAAAGCGCTTCTATTTATACAAAAACTACAACCGGAAAGGGAAAATTCGAATTGGAAATTAAGAGTGCCAATGGCATGAGTCATAAATTCGAAATCTAGTCAAAATCCAAGCTTGGGGTGGTGTCCAACAAAGTAACCCAAGTTTCATTGAATGTAAATGGGGAGGTGGCCTGCACCATGGAAAGGTGCCCCCCATCCCAACCTTGGAAACTCCATCACTACCTTGTGATATCCACCCATTAAAAACGAAGCTGCCACATGAGATTGACGTGAGCTAAAGGGCATGCGTGAATCCATGTCTGGGAGAAGCTTTGCATTGAATGGAAAGATAGACTCGAGCTCGTGGGTGTAAATCCATGTGATGTGGCCATAATATGAGGGAGGCACCCACCATTCATTTAATGCATGACCACCAAACCATTCAACGTTTACCACTTCACAAAATCGTGAGAGCTAGCCGTATGGCCAAAATGGCTCACGTCATATCTCTTTTGAATATTTCCAAACTTTGATATAATATGTGCTTTAATATTTCCATGTAGTCGTACACCATATGAAAACAAACTTTCAACCTTTTCCAAAGTTAAAAATTCATATTTTTGACTTTTTTTTATTTTTGTCACTTAGTGAATTTTGTCATTTTTGGCCACTAAATGCTAAAATAATGAAAAATTGCTCCGAGAGGCGATGTAATCGCCCAAAAACTTATAAATTTGGCACTAGGGTAAAGAGGACGCTCCGAGCGTCAAAATGAAGCTCCCCATGCTCAATTCCGCCTTTGGATGATGTTTTTATCACTTTTTGAAATTTTTTAATTAAACCATTAAAAAATAGTCTAATTTATGGAAAAATTATTTTTCTCAGAATGGAACGAAACTCCTAGGGGACCTAGTGCATGTTCACATGACTCAATCGAGATGGATAACACATAAAAAATCCTAGACACAAGACTCTAATAACCACCTTAGGTTTTGACCATCATGGAGAATACTCCAGCTTTGGAGGTTTGAGTGAAAAACTCAGGGATTATACACCACTGATGAGTAGTGCATAATTCCAAAGGAAAATCCACTCTAGAGTATCCCCCAAATGGCTAAACCTACGGATAGCTGAGTCTTTTATAAATGGATCCCATTTAGACCATTTTTTTACATTTTCCCCATGGGGTTATGAACATGCAGTTATTACAAATGGGGCAAAATTGCCTTGAAAATGACTTCTGAACTTTTGAACATTGATGACGAACATGAATCATGTTCAATAAATTGGCGGCTCACAAGAAATTCAGCTATTTGTACAAAATAGGTGATAAAATCTAGCTCCAACTATAGGACGTGTGCTCGATCTGGAATTCATGCAAGGAGAGGATACGCGAACACTAGAATCTCTGGTTTATATATATAACCTGTAAAAACATTTCAACTTGACAGAAAAGCTTCAGTAGCACATGTGTTAAGAAAAAACAAAAATGAAATATCAACTATATTATATATATATATATATATATATTGTTTTTTTTTAAAATAAATTCTAAGAAATCTAAAACAGAAAGTAAATGCTTGTTTCCTTTGACAAAATTAAATCTTTTCCTATTCTAATATGATACAAAAAAGGGAAATGTTAGGTATAATCATAAATCCAATGTAACCATTTAAGCATGTAATCAATGTAGAAACAATTTTTTACCTTATCTTTGGTTACCAGCCAGGGCAAGAGCATGCTTATCAAAAAGTGCAAACCTGCTTGGATCTTCTGAATGGGAGGGCTGGATGGGGAATCATAAGTATGCAATAAATAGTTGAAGTGCTTCCCAATATAGTAAGTCCTCCTGCATCCATCCCCTACGTAGAACAAGATGGGATGAAGAAATTCAGGATGACAAGGCATTTTTGGTACCTCATCACACTAATCCGAAAGGCTCTTCTGAAAATTTTCTATGAGAGAGAAAGCATCGAATTGTTCTAATACACAAGGGATTTCCGATAGGTAAGATGTATGCTCAACTAACTGCTCGTATGAAAAAACATCATTCTCTCCCTCTATGCTTAACTGCTCAGAATCCACGCTTTGGGGGAGTCTTCATGAATTTTACCATATTCCTGGCCACATGTATCCTCATGCTCATAAGTGGGATTGTTAACATTAACAAAATTTCCAATGGGATTTTGTTCATTACTAACTTCTTCAGACATGGAATAGATAGGGTTCTCTAAAAGGGTCCATTCATCATTACCAATATCTATGTCATCCATGATGGACTCATCATCACTTATGTCATCCTTTAAACTATGCATATCCTCCTCAACTTCATAACAATCTTCCTCAAATAGACGTGTTTCAAAAATATCACAAGGGACCCAACTTTCCGAATATTCACCTCCATATGGAGAACAAATGGGAGTCTCATTACACATATTACAAACTTCATAGGTTTTTTCATAAGTATCCATATTTGTAATGGCTTCTTCTAGAGATGGGTCAGGAGTACATAAATATTCACCATCACTGAAGTAGTCTTGAAAAACTTCCCACTCAAAAATGTCTTTTGTTTCGATGGCACGAGGAGGATCTCCAATAAAATTCAGTCTTAGATAAATTTCTTCGATAGGATCATAAGGGATCTAATGGGAAAATGTCATATTTTCTGCAATAGGTTGATCCAACTAATTCCAACTTTCTTCAGGAATATCATAAGTATCACCTACATAATTTATGCACTCAGGCTCGTTAGATGAAGACTGATTGACAAACCCTTCAGGAAAACCATACTTTTTAATATAACATGCAAGATGACAAGTGTGTTCTTTATGGAATTCCTGGCATGCCCTACAGAATGGTGTGTATGGTTCAACCCTGGGAATGCCACAAATGTACCCCACATTATTAATGAATTCAGGCTCGGTTGTTGATGCACTAGGACCACAACCTTCAGGAAAACCATGCTTTTCAATATAGCATGCATAATAGCAACAAGATTCCTCATGGAAGTCTTTGCATGGCCTACAAAATGGTTTATATGATTCAACCATATTAGAAGCCTCTAACTGATTAGGAGGCCTCTGTTCATGATTGGGAATTTTGTTGAGATATTGTAACTTCAAAGAATATTATATTTGTACTTTATTATTCCGGAGATTATTCATTCCTCCGTGAAGATCTTATTGTATATCCGGAGATGTTTATTCCTCCGTCGGAATATGGTAACTTGGGTTATTAGACTTCCCTAGTGGGGGTCGGCCCTGTATGTGTTATGTGGGTCAAAGGGTTATTAGACCACTCTAGAGGGGTCGGCCCAGTCAGTTGTAGTGGGGTATTTAACCCATTGGTTAAATACAAGCCTACACGATTTGTGTAAAAGACAAGTCGAAGTAGTGTATAAATAGAGGAGGTGTATTCCTCATTTTACACACACTCACTCACTTGAGAGTGGCACACTTATGGAGGAGAGGTCTGCTATGGAGAAGAAGGAGCTTATGCTCAGGGTTACATCTTTGTATATTGCTAGTCATCTATATTGAGGAAGCTTTACTTGGTTTTCTACCCCATGAGGGTTTCCCAGGATAAATTTGTGTCGCTTGTGTTTATGCTGTGCTTTTTGTTTCTTCAGTGATCCTGCATATGCTATTATTGTGAAATGGAATGCAATGCTGCTATTTTCTATCTTAGCATATTAAAAATTATCATGGTATTAGAGCTAACGTTAAGGAAGGCAATGTATGGCACTTACGACACTTGCTTTACTTACGACAATTTGAAGGTTACGGTTTTATATAGAAAAAACTAGTCATCGTGGAACTTTTTCCATAAATCCATTTTGGTGAAGGTTCAGGATATGAGACCTTTACAGGTCGTAGATAACATCTCCAGGTATCTTGTGTCCAAAGGGAACCCTCAGATTCATTGTACTTTGTAAGTTATGATCAGTACAAGTTAGGGTTTCTGCCTCTTCCAGATCTCAATCAAAATCAGGTGACATAGGAAAAAAGGTCATAACTTGGGATAGGAAGCTCCAAATAAAATTTGTAAAAAGTGACAGGTAGTAAACAGACTGTACTATCTCAGGAAACGTTTTCAGAGGCCGAAGTTGAACCAGTGACACATGGCACACCGTACAAGTTCGCTCTCCTGTTTTATCCCATAAATAGGTCACGTTGCGACACTTGGCATAACTTGGGATAGGAAGCTCCAAATGAAATTTCGTAAAAAGTGATAGGTAGTACAGAGACTGTAATATCTCAAGAAACTGTTTCAGAGGCCGAAGTTCAACCAGTGACATGTGGCACACCATACAAGTTCGCTCTCCTGTTTGATCCCATAAACAGGTCATGTTGCGACACTTGGCATAACTCTCTCTCAGAAAATCCAATTGAGGTCAGACCTGTCGGGATGGAAAGATGACAGGTCAGGCTACCACAAAAAAAAATTTCATACCCTGTGGAGTGAAAAATTTGGAGTTACAGTAGAAACAATCAGGTTCATATTTCTGTCAAAACAGAATTATTTTTGGAGCACCTTCATTCATGGCTTCCGAAATTTAGGGTTTCGGAGAAAGTTAGAATTTTTGGAATCGGAATCCATGGCTGAATGCTACTCAGGAAAATTGAAATTTAGAGACCAAGATCAAATTTTTTGGTTGGGTAGAAGACTGGGCTTGATCAAACCCCAGTTCGGGATTTTGATCGGAAAGATGGAAAATTAGGGCTTCCGCAAAAGTTGGAATTTTTGAAGTCTGTAACCACGGCTGGAAGCTCCTCAGAAAAATAAGAGTTTAGAGCCTTGGATCAAACCTTTTTATTGGACAGAAGGGTGGGCTTCATCAAACCCTATTTTGGGTTCCTGTCCAGAAGATCTAGAAGTTTCGAAGGCAATTTTGAGGGGTCAAGTTTTGGAGATTTCAAAATTGAAGTATGCTAGCAAGACACATCCTTCCATCCATTCAGAAGTGTGAAAGTCAAAGATTGAATTTTTAGGGTTTCGCTAGCAAACCCTAATCAATCTCCAGATCAAGTTTCAGGGGGAGTTGAGGCTAAGGCCTTGCATAAGAAGACTACAAGAAGTCTCGACAGGTATGACTTAAGGAGGTTCAGGTATGTCTTGAAATCTGATTCTTGATTAAGTTCATGATGTGTTTGTCTTCATATTATTTATTAGTACAATCTTGACTAATGTTAGAATTGTCTTATCACCCTAGTAACAGTATGAATGCATGTGAATGATCGAAGACATTCATTGATTAGGGCTATATGATTGTACTAATGCATTATGGTGTTGTGTGAGGTTGATGTTGTCTGCTAACAAGATACAGGTACATCACAAAAGACAAATCAAGTTCCATGACCATGACAACATGAAGACAAAGACTCATCCATAATCTTTGTTCTACTTACGAGGTATGTATGGCTTTGTTATATTATGCTTAACCTATGAGACATGCAGGTTCTAGCTCAGGATCTCTAAATCATTGAAGAGATTGTTTAGGTATGTTGTACATAACTAAGCAGGTATACTAATCCAAGTATGTTTTCTTATGTCAAGTTAGAATCTTACCTTGTGTTAGGATCCCTTATATAAGTATACTTGGTATGATTGGTTATGCTTATTCATAAAGTTAGTAATCAAGGGTTTATGCATATTATGTCTCTTGTCTTGACGATTTAATTAACTAGAAGAGTACTATGATCAAACAAGAATATGCATGAGTAAAAGAAGACTTCCTTGAAACCCTGAATACTAATGATCATGACTATACATATTCAAGATTATTTAGAATTAGAATTTTTTGAGAATATACTAATGAATGTATGTTTGTGTATGAGATCATGAGGATGGCACTAGTGCACACTTGAGCATGCACAGTGGTACAGAATGAATAGAAGTTCAAAAGACATATAGAAGATCAAGCGGGAGGCAACCACACAAACATAAAAGATAAGTATTTGAGTTGTTATTTGAAATAGTAAATGATATTGCTTGTATGCATATTTGTATTCCTAGAATATATCATGCTGAGTGTAAACATTCATAGAGCATTGAACAGTATACTACTAATATGCATATGATTGGTAAGTTGGACAAACATTCCATTGCTGCTTGTCTAGGATGAAACCTCTTTGCTGACATGCTGAGAGCTGTGCACACTCTCGATAGTATGTTCTGGTAGAGATGGAAGGCATCTAGATAGCCACTGTATGCATACAGGATATGGGAAAGTGTTGTGCCAAAGTATTGGTCAAAATAGTTGCATAACTATGTAAATGATATCTGTATGCATAATAGGTTACCATGTCAATATGATTTGATGATTATGAAGTATTACTAATCATGTACTTAATTTTGAATTGTAGGAAAGATCATGATGAATGATGAACACTGAACAAGCGATGGATGTTCAACAAAAGATTTACAAATCAAACACACTATAGCAGGCTTGTGGCTAGAAGATTCTCTTAGAAAGAGGAAGAGAATCATGATGAGATGTTTGCTCCAAGTGGCTAGATAATACCATTCTCTTAATGGTGTAATTAAAGAAGAAGTGTGAATCAGGTTCTGTGTGAATTCCCAGGATCGATAATCAATTGATGAGCTTAATGATCACCATGGGTGATGTGGATATCAACCTTTGCTACAAGGTTGAATATGGTTTCTCTACACAGATGTTGATTGGGTAGAAATTGTATCAGACAGGAAGAGCACATCAAGAGGATGTTACTGTCTGGGATTAGCCATGATCTCATGGTTTAGAAGGAAGCAATCTAGTGTGAATCTCAGTACAAGTGGAATATATGGCTGCTTGCTCTGCTAGTTGTGAAGTGGTATGGATTTAGAATGGACCCAACTGTGATCCTATGTGACAAACAGAGTTGTACCAAAATGGCAGAGAATTCAGTATTCCATGATAAGTCAAAGCACATAGAGATCTGACATTTCTATATACAAGATATGGTGCAGAAAAGAATTAAAGTTCGAATTTGTAACAAGTTACCGATGTACTAACCAAACCCCTACCTCAAGTAAAGTTTTCCGAGACAAACTTAAAATAGTTTAGAAGGACCCTCCTCGAAAGGGGGAGCGATGTGATCACTTATGATGAGATTGCCCGCATCGATAGTGAGGTTGATGATGTGGATACCTATATTGGTGATGCCGATAGAGAGGTTGGTGGATGGTCCTTAGACAGGGTCTAAGGTGACAAGGGGATTGCATCATCCTTGAACACATGTTCTAAAAGAGAGCCGTAGTCATATGTCTTCGAGAATGAAGTCCTTCGTGGACACGAGGGGATTGGATCATCCCTGAACTTCAGTCCTAAAGAGAGTCGTAGATGTATGTCTTCGAGAATGAAGTCCTTGGTGGACATGATGCGATTGGATCATCCCTGGACTTCATTCCTAAAGAGAGCCGTAGACATATGTCTTCAAGAATGAAGTCCTTGGTGGACATGTGAGGATTGCATCATCCTTGAACACAAGTTCTAAAGTGAGCCGTAGACAAGTGTCTCCGAGAAAGAAGAGGGATTGTATCATCCTTGAACACTTGTTCTAAAGAGAGCCGTAGATGTATGTCTTCGAAAATGATGTCCTTGGTGGATATGAGAGGATTGGATAATCCCTGGACTTCAGTCCTAAAGAGAGCCATAGAAATGATGTCTCTGAGAATGAAGTCCTGAATGAATAGGTAGGGGATTGCATCTTCCCCGGACCTCGGTCCCAGAATTGAGCCGTAGACTAATGTCTCTGAAAATTGAAGATAGGACTGCATCGTCCTTGAACTAGGTTCAAAATGTACGTGAGGACTGCATCGTCCATGAACTGGGTTCAAAATGTATGTGAGGATTGCATTGTCCATGAACTGGGTTCAAAATGTACGTGAGGACTGCATCGTCCATGAACTGGGTTCAAAATGTACGTGAGGACTGCATCGTACATGAACTGGGTTCAAAATCTACGCGAGGACTGCATCGTCCATGAACTGGGTTCAAAATGTATGTGATGGGATTGCATCGTCCCTAGACATGAGACTTGTCTTAATGTGATAAGGAATAATCATCCTGTAAGTAGATTGGGATTGCATCGTCCCTAGACATGGTGAGGTGTCTTAAAGTGATAAGGACTAATCATCCTGTAAGTAGATTGGGATTGCATCGTCCCTAGACATGGTGAGGTGTCTTAAAGTGATAAGGACTAATCATCCTGTAAGTAGATTGGGATTGCATCGTCCCTAGACATGGTGAGGTGTCTTAAAGTGATAAGGACTAATCATCCTGTAAGTAGATTGGGATTGCATCGTCCATAGACATGGTGAGGTGTCTTAAAGTGATAAGGACTAATCATCCTGTAAGTTAATTTGGGATTGCATCATCCCTAGACATGGTGAGGTGTCTTAAAAGGATAAGGATTGATCATCCTGTAAGTTGATCTGGATTGCATCATCCATAGACATGAGAGATGTCTTAAACTGAGAGGGACTGATCATCTCGTAAGCGGATCAGGATTGTATCATCCTTGGACCTATGTCCTAAAGTGAGAGGGATTGATCATCCCGTAATAGGATCTTGTGTGTTGCAGAGTATGCTGCTATGTTTTGATGATAGATGTATTAGTGAGAATACATGCTTTTGATGATAAATGTATTAGTGAGAATACATGCTTTTAATAATAGATGTATTAGTGAGAATATGTGTTTTGATGATATATGTATTAGTAAGAATACATGTTTTGATGATAGATTTATTGGTGTGGATACTAATACAGATGATCCAGATGATGTAGATCAAGATGATCCAGATGCTGTAGATCGAGATGATCCAAATGCTGAAGATCGAGATGATCCAGATGCTGTAGATTGAGATGATCCAGATGCTGTAGATTGAGATGATCAAGATGCTGTAGATCGAGATGATCCAAATGATGTAGATCGTGATGATCCAGATGCTGTATATCAAGATGATCCAGATGCTGTAGATCGATATGATCCCAATGCTGATGATCGTATGATGACAATGCTGATGATCGTGACGATCCAGATGTTGATGTTGTTGTAGCTATTCGAGTCCTGCAGAAGATAAAGACTCAGTACTGAAGATGTTGATATTCCAATATTGAAGATGTTCTAGTAACTGCTTGAGTTACTGATGATGTTGAGAAAGCTTCCAATGATTTATAGATGTATCATGTATGACATTGATGACTCCTTGCTCGTGCAGATGCTGTTATAATATCCTTCTCATTAAGGGGGAGTGTTGAGATATTGTAACTTCAAAGAATATTATATTTGTACTTTATTATTCCGGAGATGATTCATTCCTCCGTGAAGATCTTATTGTATATACGGAGATGTTTATTCCTACATCGGAATATGGTAACTTGGGTTATTAGACTTCCCTAGTGGGGGTCGGCCCTGTATGTGTTATGTGGGTCAAAGGGTTACTATACCACTCTAGAGGGGTCGTCCCAGTCAGTTGTAGTGGGGTATTTAACCCATTGGTTAAATACGAGCCTACATGATTTGTGTAAAAGACAAGTCGAAGTAGTGTATAAATAGAGGAGGTGTATTCCTCATTTTACACACACTCACTCACTTGAGAGTGGCACACTTGTGGAGGAGAGGTCTGCTATGGAGAAGGAGGAGCTTATGCTCAGGGTTACATCTTTGTATATTGTTGGTCATCTATATTGAGGAAGCTTTACTGGGTTTTCTACCCCATGAGGGTTTCCTAGGATTAATTTGTGTCTCTTGTGTTTATGCTGTGCTTGTTGTTTCTTCAGTGATCCTGTATATCCTATTATTGTGAAATGGAATGCAATGCTGCTATTTTCTGTCTTAGCATATTAAATCTTAACAAATTTTTCTCTTCCATGTTGGTTTCACAAGAAATGTTCTAGGAGGAGGTTGGGTTTGTGTTCTTTCAACATTAATGACCTCATTCTGCATCTCTTTCATTTGTGAAAGGTGCTTTTGTTCCATCTTTTCCATTCTCTCAGCCATATCAATAAGTTTCTTTTCATAAGAATTTTTTTCATTTGAGGTGGTAGGCTCTTTGTCGTTGGATTCAGGAACTTTTGAAGGGATTGAAGATCTAGAATAACCTTGGATATTTCATTCTCTTGACGACTGCATGTTTCTTTCAATTTTTACAGCCAAATTCTGAGATTGAAGCAATGTGGTGGGTTCCTTGTCTCTTATCTGATACTGTATTTTTCCACTCAATGCTTCAATGTAAAAATCCAATAAAGAAGCTGCAGGAGGTGTATAAGTAACAGGGATGGAATTTAACAATTCTATGAACTTATCATTGAATTCATCCATGGTTTCAGTATCTAACTTCTTCATGATGGTCAAAGATGCCACTAGATATCTCGGTTCCTTTTTGCTGCCAAATTTGTTGAGGAAAACAGTCTTGAAGGATGCTATGGTGGTGAAAGAGTTGTTCGGAAAATTATCATACCCGTTTCCAGCTTTACCATCCAAAGATAGAGCAAAAAGGGTAAGGTATACATCTTCATGTTTGTCAGTGCCTCTAACATAGGAACCATAGTGTCTAGAAAATTTTCTGATGTGTTGCTCAGCAAATGTAGAGGCATCAGTGCCATTAAAATTCATGAGTTTTTCGATGGCCTTCTCAAGAACCTCATGGGGTTAACCTGCTATCTTATAAAAGTCGAGTTGAGTGAAATACTCACCCATTGTGGAAGGAAAACAATTATTAGTTTCAAGATTTTCTAAATTTTCTAAATTTTCTTAGAACAAAGAATGGATATCTAAAATAGACTCAGATCCAAGTTCTTCAAGGATCCTACGAGAAGCAAGCTTGTTTAATATTCTCCTATAAACCTTTTCAGGATCAGGGATAAAACTAAGCAAGCCTTCATAATTTTTTCTAGTTGAATATCTTGAGGTGTTAACTGACACTGGAGTCGCCAGGTGGATTCAAGTCTAATTTCAGAGAGTGATTTGACTAAAAATATACCAAAAAAGGAAAACTAAAAAAGGGCAGTGGAGTCACCAGATAGATTTAGAATCTATCAAAAAGGTAAAACAAACTAGAAAAAATTAAGGTCGTTTAGGAACAAAAAGATTTGTCCCCAGCAGCGGTGCCAAAAATGTTGTCCGTTAAGATGCACACCAGTAGCAGAAATATTCCGAAAGTTGTTCCCTCACTACAAGTGGGGAAGGTGTGACCTTGGGGGCAAGCAATGAGCCAGGTATTGTCACCTGAATCCTAGCTCCTCCGTTTAGGCTAACTCCTAACGAAGCCAAGGGGGGTAGTCCATACAAAGAGTTTAACTATGGCTCAATGTGTTTTTAGTATTTTAATGTGTGGTGCTGCAGATGGGTATTGTTTAGGAGTTTTTTGAATAATGAATAACAGAATTATACTTTAAATGAGACACAAGATAAAAAGGCAATCCACGTTGCAATTTAAGACAAGAGATACACTAATTCACAACCACTTCAAGAAATATTTAGATACAAGTCACTCATATATGGAAATTAACACAAGTACTCCAGATTGATAATAAGAAAATAAAATATGTGATTAAGGACCAGTGCCTTATGGACTCAAAAATACTTGAGTGCTTGGGTTGCTAGATACAAGTGTTCGAGAGATATGTTCGTGAGATTATTTTGCAATTTATCTTAGTAAATTCAAAGTTTTAATGGTCTTGATTATTAGGATAAGAACACAAGGTAATCAAAGAGACCAAAAATAATTTCAGTGGCTATTCACGGTGATCAGACAGATCGTCTAGTTATCAAGAGGATAAGTGTCCAATGTTTAAACCACCCTCGAAGTTTGAACAACGGAAACCCGACTCCACCTCCCAGAATAGCACTTTAAGTATTTAATGAAAGGCAACGCCAGTTCGTTGGTTGTGGGGTGAAAATTTTATTATGTTGTAGTATTTATCAAGTCTAACACCTTTCTGATTACTAGCCCAACCCTTTCAGGTCGGTAGAGCATACGGCTGTTAGATTACAAACCAAGATAAATTATTATGGGAATATGAGTTGAAATGTTTTATTTCTGCTTAAGCACACATTTCAGCTCTCCAATAGAGAGTGCTCTTGACTTTGTATTATGACAAGGTTCAAGAGACTTATTTAATCTAATATTCCTAATGCAAGGGGAAAAGATACAAACTAAAATTGCTCTCCGACAGAGAGTGCTCTTGACTTGGATTACTGCAAGTTCAAGAGACTTTGTTTGTTTATTAGAATAGAGGCAGCTTGCAATAAAGAAAAGTGCACTTGATGAAGTAAAACAATTGATAAATATGATAACAAAAGTACGCTTTCTAATGCCAATATTAACCATTAATCTAAGAAATAAACAACAAGTGGGGTAAAGCTCCGAACAAGGTGACCACTAGAACCGCTAGTCCCAAAAACCTTCTAGCTAGTTGGATGTATGCAAGGATGCTAACATGGATAGAGAAGCCGCCACAAAATAATGAGTCCCTTGGGATGAAATCCCAAGGTTTCTAACTCAGTTCAATACTTGGAAGAGAGATTAATCTAAGTACAGAAATTGAATTTTAATCTAAGTGACTCGAAGCAAAACTAACTAATCATGCATGAACAAAATTCCCCAAATGGGGAAGGGGAAACAATGTGTGGGGGGCCTTATCCCACCATTTCCTTTTTATTAATCAGTTTACAGTTTCCTTTGGGAATTAAACCCTTGAAAGGTCTTTTCAAAGAAATAAAAAACTATGGAATCAAAATCTGGAGGCCCTTAATGGCTAATACAAAAAGGAGAGTGGTTCTAGAACTTTGTTTTGTCTTCTCCTTGGTTTTGCACTTCTTCAAACTTTCTACCTTGTCTTTTATGGATCTCTTCTTTAGGAACCTAAGACACAACAAAGCTCAAATACCCATCATTGTTAATAAAATCAAAAAATTATTTGAAACTAAACTAACTAATGCAAGCCTTAGATCCAAGATGCCAACTAGAATGCTAACCTCTCTGAGATCTAATGCAAAATTTCAAATTTGAAACTAAATGCAACTATGAAGATGCACTAAAAATTCTAAGTATGAGAAAATGTAAACTTGAACTTAAGTTAATATCTAATAAGTGCATCCTACAAGCAAATAATACTAACTACTAACAATCTTTTTGTTGTTTTTATGTTGTTTTTAGGGCACTTTTAGAGGTGGACGAGAAGGGACTTGGGGAAAAACCCAATGGGAAATGATGGGGCAGCTTTGAAGAAAGCAAAGAGACAAGCGAAAGGTATAAAGAGCCCTAAGTGGATATGGACGAGAGGAAGGAGGAGAGGAAGATGGTGGGGAATGAAAGGAAAGAAGGGAGGAGAAATGGCAAGGAGAGAAGGGACGGACGAGAGCAAGAGAGGAGAAGGAAAGCAAGGGAAAACGAATGGAGAAAAGGGGAAAAAAGAGGTGCAACAAAGCTAGGAGGGGAACTAATTTGAGGATGGATGAGACAAGGGGAAAGTGGAAGATTAGGTTGAGAGGAAGATAGGCTCGCAAATTAAGGTAAAGGAATTCAAGGAGAAAGTGGAAGCTTTGAAGAAGTAAACCCTTAGGAACCAGTAACCAAAGTAACTGTTTGGTGGAATTTTTCCCTACGGATAAGTCAAAATTCCCTTAACTTAAAGCAAACTTTCACTAACTCTAAGCTAAGAACAAAACACAACAAATGCTACCTTGAAATTCCTGAACTAACTTTTACAGCAAGATTAAATGTATTCAAAAACAATGAGAGATAAGGCACACCTTTCAAATTGACGTTTGTACCGCTTCTAGCTCTTCATCCAAAGCTCCAATGTAGAACTTGTTAAGATCAACCAAAGAATAAACATGCAAGCTTCCAATCACCTTGAATGTAAAGATTAGATTCAAATCTAGATTAGATACATTCCATGCTAAGAACTTATGCTACACACATGAAATGGGAAAAACAAGACAAGTTATCTTATTATCAACTTGAAGAATGCTTACATAGGTTGCTTGATGTCCAATCCAATCCTTTAGCTCCAAGTGCTTCCTCCTCTAGCTATCTCCACAAGGCTGTAAGATCATAGGTTTGATACTCTCAAGAGTCCTTCCCTTTCCCCATGGAATGCCTCTCTTTTATAGTGTAAGGTAGGGTTAACCAACAAGAGAGATGGGTGGATCTAGGGAGAGATAAGTGGATCAAGGTTTCTAATCACAGAAAGTGAGTTGGGATCGAATCAGGGACCCCAATCTTCCACTATCTTCGAAAATCCAAAATCCCACAAGCCATGGAAAAAAGGCTAATAAAAGAGTACCGCGCCCTGCAATCAGAGGATAACGCGGTAGTACCGCGCGATAGTCGCTGAGCCTAACGCGGTAGTGTATACTACCGCGCACCTATAACTAAGCAAGGCGCGGTAGTGTGTGTAAATAAAGTCTCAGCTGGGTTAAAACTTAACAGGGTGGATTTACCTTCAAGGATTACTCATCTTCTGCGTGGTTCAAACAGTAGGGGAAGTGTCATCAACTTTGTTTGTGGTGGAGGTGCGACACTGTGGAATATAGAGGTATAACAGATGCCCCCTAAAGTGTGAGGTTAGAAGGGACTAATGGCTGAAATACTTTACGAATATAGTGTGCAGAGATAGCATTGAGGAGAGCGACAAGGAGCTGAAACAAAAAAAAAGTGTTAGATATACCACCGAGGCGGGCATTCCCATGCTCGGAAACAAATGACTCAAAGCATGGATGCCGACCAATACATTGCAGATCCATGAGTACTGAGATGATATAGACTATGGATAGATCATGGTTACTATGAACAAGCGTAGATCCATGAGACAATGATGACACAGCCACGACCAATACAATAAGTGGATCTGTGTGACAATACAAAGGACATCTCCATCGCAACCTGGACGTATTCAAGATACAGAGGTGCGTCCAAGGTCTTCTACCCGATCGCAAAAGATATGAATCTAGCCATGTGATTACAAGGTGTTGAAGTCGAACATGGTAGAAACCATTTGATTACCGGTCAATGATGTGAACCGTTAACAAATGCGAGGGAAATCACCAATGATTAGGATGATCCCCAAGGTATCTGAAGTACATCTCAACGAAATGCAAATAGATGAGTTGATGTCGAGCATTCAAGAGATCGTTCGATTAGAGGTCAATGATGTGAACCTACTGTCGAACACGAGGAAACCTGCCATTGAGGCATGCAGGTACCAAGGTACTAATGGTTGATCTCTAAGTCCAATTCCCGGATAGTGATTTGGTGTCGACGGGAATAGACTCGTCGAAGGTGGGACATAATGAATCCCACATCATCGACACGAAATTGGCACGAACAATAAGATGATGAAACAATGGAGTGTGTACTGACACAGCAGAGGCCTGACACAATGAACGACTCTGAACAATGCAACCCTTTGAACATATAACGGCATGTAACGGGAGTTGGCAGCAGGGATTATTGACAACAGAGGATAGACACCGGATGAGTAGGCTCGTGGCCAGGGAGACGACTTAGGATGATGACCATAACTCAGTGAAAAATAGATACCCAATATAGACAAGAGACGGACACATGGCATGTTCAAAGGTAACGACTGACAAGCTGCCATAAATAAACTTAACTTGTTCTTCCATAATCCCCCGACATGATAGATGAGTACCTCTTTGTTGTTTTTCGAGCTTGAAGAGGATAACAGATGCTCGGTGTAGCTCATCTCATAGATGAGTCCAATCTCACATGTTTTGCGAACCTGAGAAAGGAGGGGTTCGTCCCAAAGTGGGTCCTTCGATGTTAAAATTTTAACGAGTCCAAGGAAGGAAAACTCGGTAGTTTTTCATGTTTAGAGAGCCTGAAAAACTTAAAGGAAGCTCCATAATGTACTTTTTCGTAAATTTAGTCCCTCGATCCCGAAAAAGTGTAAAACAATTCCCGAGAGAACTCTCTTAGTCGAGATTGACTGAGGTGTACCTTTCTCGTAAATAGTCTAGACGGGCCGAAAATGGGGTAACCTATCATCGAATAGACGACCTTTTATATACTTTTACAAGTGTGAAAGAGTCAAGATCACTTGGCAATCTTTTCAATTTTAGGGAGTCTGAAAAGCGCTTAACTATGGACTCCTATGATCTTTTTCATAATTTTTAATTATTTTGGTCCGAAAAAAGAATAAAATACAACCAGGATAATACTTTCCTCATCGTTTAACGAGCATGAGTAAATTTGACCATACTCGACACCATTTGCTTGGGTTTGACAAGCACGAGATGAGTGTGAAAGCGCTTGGAATCTTTTTCAAGTTTGAATCCAGAGCACGAAAAAGATAAAGTAGGCTCGAAACGTATTTTTCAAGTTTTAATCCAGAGCACGAAAAAGATAAAGTAGGCTCAAAATGAAGGTCAATCAGTGAATAAATGCCAGTGTGGATAAATCGCTTTTCATCGGGGATCCTGTCAAGAAAAAGCTCACAAAACCGGGTATTAGCAATGTGAAGTGGGTTTTGTTTTAACCATATAAAATAATAATTAAAAAATAGGTGAAAAAACTATAAAAGGATGGTTAAAAATAGAAATTACCATTTCATTTGTGTTTTTACCGAAAGAGGAAATTTTTACCCGTTTGAGGAACAAAACTTCAAGGATCCATATCTGGAGTTCTAGGGCACCGTTTCAACAACCGTCTGAGCCAGGTAAGAGCTCTCGAGCTCCTCTTTCATTTCCTGTAGGAATCATTTTCTTTCAGTAGGAAAAAATGATTTTTTGGGCGAGCCCTACTGGAAAAAAATCGCCCTTCACAGTACCACGTGGGGGTTCTATCGAGAAACGCGGTACTGTTAGACAGTACCGCGCTGTGGTTCCAAACTGAGGCACGGTACTGTACAGTACCGCGCGGCAGAGTTTGCCCCAGGCGCGATGAAGGTGATTTTTGAGATGAAAAAATCAAATTTTCTCAAATTTTTTGCTGAAACTAAGTTGTTAAATAGTTACTAAATGTTTTCCCTGACCTTTTGCAGGAGTTTGCAACTTGTTTGGAGCAAAATGGTCAACTGGAAAGAAAGAGAGCACGAAGTAGATGATTTGGCAGCTGAAAATCACTTACCGACCGTGACCGCATTGAGAGAATGTGGTTTGTTGAAGTTCTTTAAGACCAAAGGGACTCATCAGCAACCCAAGCTTCTCACTCATCTTATCCAATTATGGGACCCTGACATTCAAGCTTTCTGAGTGGGAGAGCATGTTCTCGAAATCCAAATCGAGGATATTTATTTCCTCACGGGCTTCTCGAAAAGAGGGGCCCGGGTGAACTTTACTGAATACTCAGCCTCGGAATCGAGTACAGATGACTTGATTGCTCGATATTGCCGTTAGGGTTCGGGTAAGAAAAGCGGGAAGGTGGCCATAAAGGATGTTATAGAACTCCCTGTAAAAACCGTACTGTTCACCATCATGCGTGCAGCAGGAAGTGTGAGTCTGCATCAGGCGTCCCGCACACAAGTGAATCTCGCAGCGGAGTGTATGGGGGGAACAATATTTAACTGGTGTGAGGCGGTGTTGGCCAATCTCAAAGAACAAGTGCACAAGTGTAGGGTTGGAAAGAATTCCCAATTTGGCTATGGGAGTATCCTGGTCACCTTCTTTTTGGTGAGGGTGCCATTATTGCGCTCGTAGATATCTATGCCCCCCCGTCCACCTACCGAGCCATGGATGGCTCGATGGAGTGATTATGATGGACGTCTCGGGGGACCTCAGCGCTTAACCTTTGGTGAGGATTTCTTTTCCTGGCTCGAGGAGCATATAGTTATGATTGATGACTACCCCTATGCCGGGGTAGATTTCCGCGAGGACATCGACTTGACACTGCCAGAGGATGATGATTGGGACAACTCAGGTATGACCTTCATGGATATACATTTTTTCCTTTTTGAATATATAATTTTTATTGCTTTTTTAGAATGTGTAAAAGACTTCTAATGTATGTTCGCATGCATGTCGCAGACCGTGGACCACAGAGACCAGTTGGTTACTCGCCACTACATCATGGTGGTGTTGATCGTCAAGCCGTTCCTGACGAGGAGGAGGACGAAGATGAAGCCGGAGGCGTTCGGGACATAGAGAGGACCTTACAGGGGTTAACTCATGGTATCCCTGCTATGAGGATGGATGACGTCCCTTATCACCTCGAGCGGCATACTGTAGGTGTACCTAGTCGTATCGGTCGACTTCTTCGTAGGGTGGTCCGAACTGTAGTATGTTACCACCACCAGCGGGAGGAGTCTGATGAGGGACATGATAGGTCTCCCAGATCTCCGTAGATGATATTTTTTGATCTTTTTGCGGCATGTACATGATATGTAGGCTTTGAGAGCCAAATTTTGTATGGGATTTGGTCCCAAATTTTGTCTTTGACACAAACTTTATGTATTTTGGAAAAAACACTCTTATATATAGTGATATGGACCTATTTTCATGATCTAAATTATTTACAATGACTTGTGCATTTTATCTTTTATGATGTGTTTATATGTGGGCAAGATGCCAATCCAAAATGTAATTAGCCAATGAATCAGCTATACAATTGAATTCTCTCGGTATGTGTTGATATGTAATAAAATTAAATGATTGTTCCAAGAGGCATACTCTCCAAAATAAACGAAGTAGTATAGGATTGCGAACTGTGTAAACACAGTTTAGATGAGAAACCACGAGTTGTGAGTCTAAAAACACTGATAAGGAGTCAATTTCGAGTGAAGCAACCTTCGTCAAGAGACCAATGACTGCATGGTACTCCGCGATATTGTTGGTTGCAGGACCTAAACAATTGGATCCTGAAGAAATCAACTCGCCAATGGGGGAATAGATTACCCATGCTGCGGAAGCGAGATTCCGGGTATGTCGGCTTGCACCGTCGGTGAATCCGAAGTAGGCAGACATTTGCGCATAAAATCACGAGTCAAAGTAAGAGTGGATACATGAGGTCCATGCGCACACCAAAAAGAGAGTAAAAGCAGATTAAGTACATTATGTACAACAAGTAACCCACGTAGGGTAACCTTACGCGTAGAAGCGTTTGAGGTATAGCCCATTGCGGGGCCATGCCAATGGCATACCATCACAATCAATTAGTTCATAGGCTCCTTTTTCCAAGACATGTTTTACAACAAAGGGGTCGTACCACATAGATTCAAGTTTTCTTTTTCCAAGCTTATCGTGCATTTGATCATATGTAAGTACGAGATCACCTTCATTGAAGATCTGAGGTTGAACGGATTTGTCATATTGAGCTTTGATGCATTTTTTGTGGGCTTCATTAGCTAAAGCAGCGTTGCGACGGGTTTCATCTAGCTTGGTTAGGTATAGAAACCGTTCTTCTTCCAAAGTGGTGTGTGGAAGTAGCTCTATGGCTATCTTGAGTGATGGTATTTCACATTCAATCGGAAAAATTGCTTCTAGGCCATACACCAGTTGGAACAGTGTAAACCCAGTAGCACTTTTCACTGAGGTTCGATATGCCCATAGCGCTGAGAATAGAGTTGAGTGCCAGTTGGATTTCTGGATACGCACAATGCGCTGAATCATTCGTTTCAGGACTTTGTTAATGGCTTCAACTTGGCCATTAGCTTGTGGGTAGTAAGGGGTTGAGTTTTCATGACGAAAACCCAACTTGACACTTAGTTCTTTGATCATGTGGTTCCTGAAATGGGAGCTATGATCGGTCACAATGGATTGTGGGACACCGAATCTAGCTATGATATGATTGAATATGAACTGCGCTGCTGTTTTGCCGTCCTCAGCATATGTAGGCATCGCTTCAGCCCATTTCGTGAAATAGTCGACAGCTACTATGACATAGCTATGCCCCCCGGCTGAAGTGGGCTTACAGTGCATGAAATCTATGCCCCATTTGGAAAAAGGGCTGATGGCAATAACAGGATGGAGTGGAGCAGGGTGCGAGCGTGTTTTACTATGAAAGATTTGGCATGGGGGACACTTCTTGACTGTTTCAATGAAAAGTTTGAAAATTGAGGGCCAGAAGTATCCTGCTCGCAGTATTTTCTGAGCCGTAGCCATCCCAGAGAGATGACCACCACATGCTCCAGCGTGGCAGTCATTAAGGACGCGTTCCGCCTCATCTAAGGTCAAACAATGTCGAAGAATGTTGTCGACACCACGTCGATAAAGAGTATCATTGACTGTGAGGTAGTATTTTGTGTGATGTCGGATGCGTCGTCGTTCATTGCGAGTGAGGTCAGGACGGAAGTGTTGGGTTTGGAGATATAAAACAATATCCCCGTACCACGGATCAGACATGCTAATGAGGAACAACGATTCATCAGGAAGAGAATCGATGGGCTCAGGTTGCTCAGTAGGACGGGGCAAGTTACAAATCAGCTCCGCGAAGACCAGAGACTTCTTGGACTTAGCCTTGACAAACTCCAAGTCAAACTCTTGAAGGATGACAATCCAACGAGAGTATTTGCCCCCAAGCACTTGACGTGTGAGGATATACTACATTGGGTTGAAGTCGGCTATGACGGTGGTCCGGCGGAGTAAGATGTAATGACAAAATCTCTGGACAGCAAATACTGTTGCTAGAGCCAGCTTTTCAACATGTGAATAGCGAGTTTCAGAGTCAAGAAGACTCTTACTAAGATAATACACCACATGTTCTATGTCGTTTTGGTCTTCCTGGACTAGCACCATACCGATGGTGGAAGTCGAGGCTGGGAGATCAAGAATGTAGTCCCGTGTGTAATCGGGGGGTTGCATCACAAGATCTTTGGTTAAGGCTGCCTTTAGATTGTCAAAGGAGCATTGGGCTTCGTCATCCCAGATAAAGGGAACATTCTTCTTGAGAAGCCGCATGTATCCTTTTGTTATCTCGGAAAGATTGCAGATGAAACGACGTAGAAATTTTGCATGCCCTTGCAAACATTGAAGTTCTGGAATATTGGTGGGTGAAGGCAGGGCTAAGATTGTTGCTACCTTTGCAGGATCTAAACTTATCCCGCTTTTGGAGACTATGAAGCCCAACAGTTTTCCAGCTTCTACACAGAAAACGCACTTATGTGGGTTCAAACGTATATTGTAGCGACGACACCTTTCGAAAATGGCACTTAAGTGGTCTGGATGGTCTTCTCGGGTGCGAGAGTGAGCGGGAAGGTCATCAAGATATGGCTCTACAATATGTTTGATGTCATGAAATGCGTAGGACATCGCCCGTTGGAAAGTTGCCCCGACATTTTTAAGGCCAAAAGGTAACTTTTTATATGCAAAAATCCCATAAGGGCAGATAAAGGCCATTTTTTGCTGGTCGGCTAGGAGGATATCGATCTGATTATAGCCGGAGAAGCCATCCATAAATGAAAAGATGACACTCCTGGCATAGTTATCAATGATCTGGTCAATAAATGGAGTTGGGTAGTTGTCCTTTAGACAAGCCTTGTTCAAATCACGGTAATCAACACAGACCCTAATCGTTCCTTGTTTCTTGGCTACGGAAACGATGTTGGATACCCATTCTATCAATGGGATAGGATAGATAAAACCAGCATGCAAAAGTTTTTCAACTTCTACTTTAATGGCGGCTGCCTTACAAGGATGGACGGGTCAAAGCTTTTTCCGAACAGGTCAGGTTCCAGGGAAAGTTGGAATTTCGTGGACCACGATCGAGGGGTCAATTCCTAGCATTTCTTCATAACTCCAAGCAAAAACATCGCGAAAAGTTTTAAAGTAGCCACCATAGAACTCCATTTCAAGGAAAGTGCATTTTTTGCCGATATGTACGTTTTCCATGATACCAGGCTTCATTGAAATATCGATGGGAGTGGTTTCCATAAGGTTGGCCAAGTTTCCTTCAAAAAATACCTCATCGAGGGAAGTAGGGAACTTCGTTTGAACCATCCAAAGTGAAGTGCAGGGTTTTGAATTAGGATCAAGTGGCTGAATAGTGGGGAATGAAGATCGATGATGAAAATCTCCCCATGGTGGCTCATCACCACACATAACCTCCATAATTGATTTGTCAGTGGGAAAAATCAAATTGAGAGGATAAAAAAGTGGTGGGTTTGGATGAGTTTCAGCCGAGAGCTGTGCCACGGTGTGATCAGTAGAACAGTCGACCCAATCAGTGGCAGATTGGATTGCTTCATAAGCTGCGAGGTTTCTGTTTAAAGGCATGGAGTTGCCATAGCCTTCAATCTGAGTGGGACTCGGAATCATCCATGAATCATTGGAAGGGGTGACATTCGATGAAATCATGTTGACTAGTTGAAGATGGGTTCCCAGCTCTGGAAAAACTCCAATGAGGGAAGAATCCTTCATGAGACCGACACCTATGTCTTGGAACCGGTACCGAGGTTGATCCAATAACGGGACAGTGTTGGCGGAGTTCGGATGGGAGTCTAGGATACAGTAATCCAGTTGATCAATAGTGACAATTTTCCCTTCATGAGGAAATTGCACAATCCGGAAGACTGTAGATGCAATGGCGGTCATGGCATAAAACCAGTTCCAACCAAGCAGGAGATTGTAATCCAATGGTTCATCTACGACTTCGATGTGTACTGATACTGTTTTTCCCCCCAGTTCAACACCAATTGAAGGAATGAGTCCATATGGTTGAAAGCCGTGTCCATCAAACGCCCTGAGAGTAGTAGGAGAAGTGGTGACTTCGGGTGAGCCTAGGGCTCTCCAGCAATTCAAAGACATAATCGACATGGAAGCACCTTCATCTAACATAGTGCGGTGGATGATATTTCCTCGGATTTTCGTATGCACCTGGAAGGCTAACTGGTGAGAAAGCCTAGGTTTGGCGTGCTCCAAGTTAAACATGATGGAGTTTGAAGTATCTGGGTCCATTGCCCCCAGTGCTGAAAGTAGGGTTCTACGCTGCATGGGGCAGTGTTGGAGAACCTCAAGAGTCGACATGGTGCAAGGTGCTTGAGCCAAATCCTCAACAATGTTGTAGTTTTGGGTAGCTCGTGCATTCGGATTAAATGTCGCCTTTCATATGGTGCCCTTGGGTGGGCGTAGCACTGTGTCCATAAGCGGTCTCTCGATATGGAGATGACCAGTAGGGGGGGGAATAGGAATTGGATCTTCAACGGGAGATTTGCCTTTGGTTATCTCCGATTGTTTGTTTGAACTTGGAGGGTTGTCATATGTCTTTGAACGAGTGGTTATATGAACCTCTTCGTTACTCGTCATCAGGATTTCACGGTTTGTGGACGTCTCTCCACGGGTGGGATTGGTCGTGTTGCCCACTTGTGGGGTTTCTTGGGCAACCATCTGCTATTGCTGTTGAGGGAAAGAGTCAGTTAACACTGTTGGGTGAGAGGATCCTTTAACAAATTTGTTGACTTCATCCTTGTAGGGACAGTCACACATGTAATGATCATCTTGACAAATTAGGCAGGGAAACTTCACCTTTCGACGTGGTTTTTGGTCATGCTAGGTGGGTTGTGGCTTGGGGTTCTCCTCCTAGTTTTTCTTGGGTTTACCATGATTGTTTTTCTTATTTCCCCCGGATGGTTGTGACATAGATTTAACTGCGTTCACTTCGAAGGAAATAGCAGGAGAAATGGTTGTTTTTGAAGCAGCCTGGGGTAAAGCGGGGGAAGCAGAAGCTTGTTGCCCCGTCGAGTTGGTAGTAGGCTGGGTCTTGACTGAATCGATGATACCATCAATGGGAGGTTCAGTGGTAGGCTTTGTGGGATCAGTGTTAACGTGGGAGGTATGAGGAAGAAGTTCATGTAAAGTACCGGATTGGGTGTATACCAAATCCATGTACTGGGCTGCCGAGATGGCTTGTTCTTCTGTAACCGGCCCACGCATAGCGATGTCTCTGGCTATGGGAGGCAAAAAGGATTTTGTGAACCAATCAGCGAGTAGCTGATCCAGAATGGGTGCCTTGATTATCCTACGGCATCGTCACCACTCATGGATGTGATCCAAAATATGTGTAGAAGTGGTTTGACGCAGTGAGGTTAACAGTTCTGTTCCAGTCTCATACCGGATGGGGAGCTGTAAATGAGTCAGAAGCTGCATAGCCAAGGTGTTGAAATCACGAAAGGAGTGTTGTGGCAGCTCGATGTACCATTTTGTTGCCGTGCCAGTAAGTGTACGTTGGAAGAGCCTAAGTCGAATGGAATCATCCATCAAGGAGTTGGATGAACACTAAAGATGGAAGGTCATCACGTGGTTCTTGGGGTCTTCCCCAGGCTTAGCATTGAACTTAGGGATGTCCGATGGTAGTTTGGATAGGATAGGTGGCCAGTGAGGTTCATGCCATATAGGATCATTGATAAGCCTCGACAAATCAGGTAAGTCAAGCGTGGCCAAAAAGGGAAGTTGACGGTTAGTCTGCGGGTATGAGTAATAACCATGAGGTGCAGAGAAACCTAGAGGGCCCTGCATAACATACCGCTACGTGTTATACCCATATGTGTTTCCTGAGGGATACTTCTAGAAATTCTGTGGGTAAGAAGCCATTTGGTTAACCGGTTGATTGTAGGCAACCGGTTGGTGGGTGTTCTGCTGAGTGGGTATGGTACCCTGGGATTGCTGATACCCAGGAATGGTTGTTGCTCCTGGTTGGGAAAAGGTTCCTTAGAATTGTTGTGTTCCAGGAATGGTACCACCATATTGATTGAGTAGATTGTTTCCCATAGCAGGGTTGGCGGGTGGCTGCGACGGTGGTGTCCATGGAATACTCGTTCCTGCTTGAGGAGCAAGTGGAAATTGAAGTGATGGGTTCCATGGAGTTGCAGTAGCTGAAGGGTAAGGGAAGCCAGAATTCAAGTTGGGGGGAATCTGAGATTGCCCCCCAGCTTGGTTCCAATTTCTAAAAAGTGAATACCCCCCACTCTGTGGGATTTGAGGATCCCAAGAAGGAAGCATACCTGATGGGGGAGGTTGAGAATAAGGTCCGGTTGGAACACCGGAGTAAGGTTTCCCGCTGCCAGGTGTGTGGTACATACCATACTGAGCAGATGTTGTTGGTTGGGAGAGTTGTTGGATGGAACCAATGGGTTGTCCACCAGCAGATGGGTTGGATGGCCCTATAAAAGGAGGTTGTTGTGTAGGAACGGGGTTCCCAACAAAAGGTTGTCCTCCAACTATTTGGGTTGATGGCCCTATAGGAGGAGGTTGCTGGCTAACAATGGGGTTCCCAAAAAAAGGTTGTACCCCAGCTGGTTGGTTTGATGGCCTACCAGGGGGGGTTTGCATGTTGGAGTTAGGGACCACTGCAGTCGGTTGTCCACCTCCTGAGATAGTGTAAATGGTGGCTGAAGGTGATCCTCCGGTCAAAATGGAAGATCCAGCAGTATGACTAGGTGTTCTTCCGCCGCTAGCCAAATATGATAGTGTGGATTGGCCAACGGCGCCAAAAGTACCGATTTGTGGAGGGGGTCGTTCATATCTGACAGGCGATGATGGAGAAAAAAATGGGTTATCCCTCATAGAATGTGCGCCAAAAATGGGTGATGGCAGCAAATGTGGGGAATTTAGCCCAGGGGTATCGACGTCATCCATAACGTGTTCAATGATAGGAGGACCATCGAGAACTGGGTCCGAGTTCATTTCCTAAAAAGGGTTTTGGGGATCCGATGGGAACCTAAGTATAGTAACGTCCGAAGGTCCGGAGCCGTCTGCAAAAGAGTGACGAAACTCTGTGCTAGACGGGATGTTGGGATCCCTATAGTCAGAAGGATGAGTAACAGGGGGATATCTAGATGTTGTCGAGAGCATTTTCTCTATGTTGTGTTTAAACCGTGTCGATGCTAATGGGGAGTTCGTTAGACTAACCATACTAGACTGGATGGAAGCCATGATTTCATGTCCCAGAGGGAGGTTAGGTAGATCTATAGTACGAGGTACGTTGCTAGAAGAACTTGTTTCCTGAGGATGAACACTGGGTGACGTAGTGATAACAGGCGGAAGTTCCACCTGGGAAGTAATGAAGCCATAATCAGGTTCAAAAGGTGTGTCAGGAAGTCGAGTATCTTCCACGATTTCAATGTACCCACCTGGGACTGAAATCAAGCCAGGTATGTCCTGGTCGGACCCTTCTATGGTGCCAATAGATCCGTTTATGTCATCGTGTAATGTATCTGATGGACGAGAAGTGCTGACATCATGTAGAAGGATGACCTCTAGTCTAGTACTTTGGGCTGTACTAGGTTCAACCACTGTAACGGTGTCCACTGTGACAGATAAATTTGGAATGACAGTGGGTGAAGTGACAGTGGAAGTCTCAGATATGCTGGTGGTTGTAGAAGCTACAATAGATTCTGAGATTGTGCTGTGAGTAGCAGTTACAGGCGGAACTGAAGATGTTGTTCGTATCGGCGGTGGGATGTTGCCTCGACCAGCACCGCGGCCAGGAGGAGCAGGAATGCATGATGCAGGCAGACCAGAAGTCCGTGGAGGTGGTGGTTGTAGAGGGCTTTGGCCTTGTATCCTTTGTGATCTTTGTGGTTGTTCTGACATGATGACAGAAAAATGAAAATCGGGGGCAGTGTCGTAAACAAAGAACTCAAAAACTCTAATGCAGCCGGGCGTGCAGAAGAGGAGCTAGAAAAAGCAAGGCTCGCAGGCCAAAAAAGTAAGCTCTAAAATCTATACTGAGACCGACGTCTCAATAAGCGAGCTGATACAAAAAATGGCCAGAATGCCAACAAGCAGTCCCTACAAAGAAAAATGACCCTCTACAAAGATGATATAACAAGCAAACTCCTAACTAAGAGCTGGAGACCTCAACAAGCTGTATCCTTCGCAAGGTGATGAAATCCAAGTCGAACAATACAACATGAGAGACCGATATAAGAAGCGTATCCCTCTACCGAAAGGGATCCTGGGTAAAAGAGCCCTAGTAGAATAGATACTAAGATACCTCGTTCATAACATGTCGGAAAACGTTTTGGGCACTTCAGCCTTCCGAAGAAGATAGCGATCAATGTTTCCTTAGGGCTAAGCGGAGTGCGGTATTCCATAGAGTCTGTCCGATTCTCAATCTAGCGGCCGTTTAACCCCTGAAAGTTAAAAACAGTCAGGAGGCCCCTCCACAAACTAGCTGTGACCGTGTCAATAAATACTAGAGGATTTTATTTCCCTAAAGACAACGACTATGTCTCAGATGAAAATGACAAGGGGGAATTATTTTGATTCCTATCCCCGGTGTCCTACCTAACTACCAAATTCTTTTGATTTCCTCAAGTGAGGTTAAAGTTGGTTTAATTAGGGAGATTAATTTTAGTGGCTGTCTTATGCAATCAGGTAGTGGATGTGAAACTTGATGGTGTTATGACGACTCAAACCATGCAAATGAGAATGAATAAAAAATGAGCCTTTGTCTTCGATGAAATCTAGCTAAGGAAAAGAGAGAGTTCTTCGATCAAATATGCATGAAATTTTTCACAAGCAATCAAAAACCAAAGTAAAAGATTTTTTCTTTTCTTTTTGTAAACAAATCCAAACTGAAATAAACACTCCTTTTAATGCACTGATCTTACAATCTACAATGCTTCAACTATGAGAATTTTTGTGGCAAAATCAATGGTTCATTTCCTAATGCAAAATGATACTAGACTTTTTCAATTTAAACAACAGAATTGCTCTCAAGTGATAATTTTTTAAATTATTAAAAGTGGTGAACACAATGTGACTGTAAAATCTACAGGGTTCAGTAACAAAGAACAGTGGTGTTGAGTTGGTTGTGGTGAAAAAATCAAGCCAATGCAATCAAACTGGAAAAATGACCCAATATGTAAAAAATGCCACTAATTCAAACAAATCAAGCTCACAACAAGGAATAATCAAACCACACAGACTGTAAAATGACCAGGATGCTAACAGGCAACAGTAAATTCCCTTAACTTAAAGCAGACTTTCACTAACTCTAAGCTAAGAACAAAACACAACAAATGCTACCTTGAAATTCCTGAACTAACTTTTACAGCAAGATTAAATGTATTCAGAAACAATGAGAGATAAGGCACACCTTTCAAATTGACGTTTGTCCCGCTTCTAGCTCTTGATCCAAAGCTCCAATGTAGAACCTGTTAAGATCAACCAAAGAACAAACATGCAATCTTCCAAACACCTTGAATGTAAAGATTAGATTCAAATCTAGATTAGATACATTCCATGCTAAGAACTTATGCTACACACATGAAATGGGAAAAACAAGACAAGTTATCTTATTATCAACTTGAAGAATGCTTACATAGGTTGCTTGATGTTCAAGCCAATCCTTTAGCTCCAAGTGCTTCCTCCTCTAGCTATCTCCACAAGGCTATAAGATCATAGGTTTGATACTCTCAAGAGTCCTCCACTTTCCCCATGGAATGCCTCTCTTTTATAGTGTAAGGTAGGGTTATCCAACCAGAGAGATGGGTGGATCTAGGGAGAGATAAGTGGATCAAGGTTTCTAATCATAGAAAGTGAGTTGGGATCGAATCAGGGACCCCAATCTTCCACTATCTTCGAACATCCAAAATCCCACAAGCCATGCAAAAAAGGCTAATAAAAGAGTACCACGCCCTGCAATCGGAGCATAACGCGATAGTACCGTGCAATAGTCGCTGAGCATAACGCGGTAGTGTATACTACCGTGCACCTATAATTGAGCAAGGCACGGTAGTATGCGTAAATAAAGTCTCAGCTGGGTTAAAACTTGACAGGGTGGATTTACCTTCAAGGATTACTCATCTTTTGGGTGGTTCAAACAGTAGGGGAAGTGTCGTCAACTTTGTTTGTGGTGGAGGTGCGACACTGTGGAATATAGAGGTATAACAGATGCCCCCTAAAGTGTGAGGTCAGAAGGGACTGATGGCCGAAAGACTTTACGAATATAGTATGCAGAGATAGCATCTAGGAGAGAGACAAGGAGTTGAAACAGAAACAAAGTGGTAGATATACCACCGAGGCAGGCATTCCCATGCTCGGAAACAAATGACTCAAGGCATGGTTGCCGACCAATACATTGCAGATCCATGAGTACTGAGATGATATAGACTGTGGATAGATCATGGCTACTATGAACAAGCATAGATCCATGAGACAATGATAACGCAGCCACGACCAATACAATAAGTGGATCTGTGTGACAATACAAAGGACGTCTCCATCGCAACCTGGACGTAATCAAGATACAGAGGTGCGTCCAGGGTCTTCTACCCGATCGCAAAAGATACGAATCTATCCATGTGATTACAAGGTGTTGAATTCGAACATGGTAGAAACCATTTGATTACCGTTCAATGATGTGAACCGTTAACAAATGCAAGGGAAATCACCAATGATGAGGATGATCCCCAAGGTATCTGAAGTACATCTCAACGAAATGCGAATAGATGAGTTGATGTCGAGCATTCGAGAGATCGTTCGATCAGAGGTCAATGATGTGAACCTACTGTCGAACATGAGGAAACCTACCCTTGAGGCATGCAGGTACCAAGGTACTAATGGTTGATCTCTAAGTCCAATTCCCGGATAATGATTTGGTGTCGATGGGAATAGACTCGTCGAGGGTGGGCCATAATGAATCCCACATCATCGACATGAAATCGGCACGAACGATAATATGATGAAACAATGGAGTATGTATTGACACAGCGGAGGCCTGACACAATGAACGAATCTGAACAATGCAACCCTTTGAACATATAACAACATGTAACAGGACTTGGCAGTAGGGATATTTGACAACAGAGGATATACACCGAATGAGTAGGCTCGTGGCCAGGGAGACGACTTAGGATGATGACCATAACTCAGTGAAAAATAGATACCCAATATAGAAAAGAGACGGACACATGCCATGTTCAAAGGTAATGACTGACAAGCTGCCATAAATAAACTTAACATGTTCTCCCATATTCCCCCGACATGATAGACGAGTACCTCTTTGTTGTTTTTCAAGCTTGAAGAGGATAACAGATGCTTGGTGTAGCTCATCTCATAGATGAGTCCAATCTCACATGTTTTGCGAACCTGAGAAAGGAGGGGTTCGTCCCAAAGTGGGTCCTTCGATGTTAAAATTTTAACGATTCTGAGGAAGGAAAACTCGGTAGTTTTTCATGTTTAGAGAGCCTGAAAAACTTAAAGGAAGCTCCATAATGTACTTTTTCGTAAATTTAGTCCCTCGATCCCAAAAAAGTGTAAAACAATTCCCGAGAGAACTCTCCCAGCCGAGATTGACTGAGGTGTACCTTTCTCGTAAATAGTCTAGACGGACCGAAAAAGGGGTAACCTATCACCGAATAGACGACCTTTCAAATACTTTTACAAGTGTGAAAGAGTCAAGATCACTTGGCAATCTTTTCAATTTTAGGGAGTCTGAAAAGAGCTTAACTATGGACTTCTATGATCTTTTTCGTAATTTTTAATTATTCTGGTCTGAAAAAAGAATAAAATACAACCAGGATAATACTTTCCTCATCATTTAACGAGCATGAGTAAAGCTGACCGTACTCGACACCATTTGCTTGGGTTTGACAAGCACGAGATGAGTGTGAAAGCGCTTGGAATCTTTTTCAAGTTTGAATCCAGAGCACAAAAAAGATAAAGTAGGATCGAAACGTGTTTTTCAAGTTTTAATCCAGAGCACGAAAAAGATAAAGTAGGCTCAAAATGAAGGTCAATCAGTGAATAAACGCCAGTGTGGATAAATCGCTTTTTACCGGGGATCCTGTCAAGAAAAAGCTCACAAAACCAGGTATTAGCAATGTGAAGTGGGCTTTTGTTTTAACCATATAAAATAATAATTAAAAAATAGGTGAAAAAACTATAAAAGGATGGTTAAAAATAGAAATTACCATTTCATTTGTGTTTTTACCCAAAGAGGAGATTTTTACCCATTTGACGAGCAAAACTTCAAGGATCCATATCTGGAGTTCTAGGGCACCGTTTCAAAAACCGTCTGAGCCAGGTAAGAGCTCTCGAACTCCTCTTTCAGTTCATGTAGGAATCATTTTCTCTCAGTAGGAAAAAATGATTTTTTGGGCGAGCCCTACTGGGCAAAAATCGCCCTTCACAGTACCGTGTGGGGGTTCTATCGAGAAACGCGGTACTATTAGACAGTATCGCGCTGTGGTTCCAATCCGAGGCACGGTACTGTACAGTACCGCGCGGCAGAGTTTGCCTTAGGCGCGGTGAAGGTGATTTTTGAGATGAAAAAATCAAATTTTCTCAAATTTTTTGCTGAAACTAAGTTGTTAAATAGTTACTAAATGTTTTTCCTGACCTTTTACAGGAGTTTGCAACTTGTTTGGAGCAAAATGGTCAGCTGGAAAGAAAGAGAGCACGAAGTAGATGATTTGGCAGCTGAAAATCACTTACCGACCGTGACCGCATTGAGAGAATGTGGTTTGTTGAAGTTCTTTAAGACCAAAGGGATTCGTCAGCAACCCAAGCTTCTCACTCATCTTATCCAATTGGGGGACCCTGATATTCAAGCTTTCCGAGTGGGAGAGCATGTTCTAGAAATCCAACTCGAGGATATTTATTTCCTCACGGGCCTCTCGAAAAGAGGGGTCTGGGTGAACTTTACTGGATACTCAACCTCAGAATCGAGTACAGATGACTTGATTGCTCGATATTGCCGTCAGGGTTCTGGTAAGATAAGCGGGAAGGTGGCCATAAAGGATGTTATAGAACTCCCTGTAAAAACCGTACTGTTCACCATTACGCGTGCAACAGGAAGTGTGAGTCTACATCAGGCGTCCCACACACAAGTGAATCTGGCAGCGGAGTGTATGGAAGGAACAGTATTTAACTGGTGTGAGGCGGTGTTGGCCAATCTCAAAGAACAAGTGCACAAGTGTAGGGTTGGAAAGAGTATCGCGCCCTGCAATCAGAGCATAACACGGTAGTACTGTGCGACAGTCGCTGAGCATAACGCGGTAGTGTATACTACCGTGCACCTATAACTGAGCAAGGCGCAGTAGTGTGTGTAAATAAAGTCTCAGCTGGGTTAAAACTTGACAGGGTGGATTTACCTTCAAGGATTACTCATCTTCCGGGTGGTTCAAACAGTAGGGGAAGTGTCGTCAACTTTGTTTGTGGTGGAGGTGCGACACTGTGGAATATAGAGGTATAACAGAAACGTGGGTGAATCCATGAAGATGGGTGTCTATTTTGGGTGTTCCTGTGGGAAAATAAATTTGAGTTTTTCATGTTTTACAACTTTGGGAGAATAAAAGTGATATTTTTGTTTGGAATTTCACTTTTCACTAAAAAGAAAACTTTTAGAGAATTATGTTAGCTTTCTATCCATTTTTTTTCAATTTTTTATATTGAGATTTGATATGTCGATTCGGCAAATGTTTGACAGTGTGTTCTTATAAAATGAAAGGACTACAAAATAGCTATGTTTTGTCGCACACGTAAAATAATTGTTAAACTTAGTTTTTGCAAAAAACAAATATGCTACGACAATCTACACACAATATACTACTGCATGACTATAAGTTTGTAACCAATGGATCTATATACTAATTATTATATTTTTTGAATTCAATCAATGGGGAAACCTTGTCGATTTTCAACATATTTTTTGTCGCAAAACTTTTCTCTCAATTGAAGATAAAACTAAAAAATCTATGAATACCCTTTTGAAGTAGACACACCAATTAACTGCACCATAGTTTTTTCAATTTTTTCGGTTGTGTATTTTTAAAGTTATGGATTTTTCATTTGACCACATTTTGAAAGAGATGAAACCAAACTCGACACCTATTAAGAAAACAAACAATTAAAAATATCATATCTTACCTATACACAACAAAATCTATATATTCGGAAAGTAGATTCAATAACGAAACTAATGGTATCAAGTCCGACAACCGCTTTGAAGTGTAAGAGATTCTTTTTACATTCCGAAAATGGAGAAACCTGAAAACTGTGAGCGAAAATCAGATTTTCAGGTTTTAGAGGTTATTCGGTAGAATAACTTTGTTCCGTAACAGCGACGTCACTTAGAGAAAAGGTTGTTGTCTAAACTTATATAAATAAAACTAAATACTTTCATTAATTTCGCATATTTCTGGTCAAATATTTGTAAAGGGTTTTTCTAAGAAGTTTTTTTTGCAGAGGTTTTTTTTTTCTTATTTCTTTCTAAGGAATACATTGAAAGAGTTTTTTTCTAAAGCGTTTTTGCAAAATGAGTTTTTATTCCAAACTTTTTGCACTTTTTATTTCTTTGCAATAGGTTTTTTCAAGGTGTTTTTTTTCCAAAATGATGATTTTAACGAGTTATTTTGCGAATGTTTTTTTTTTTTTTTTTTTTTTTTTTTTTTTTTTTTTTTTTTTTTTTTTTTTTTTTTTTTTTTTTTTTTTTTTTTCTGGATATTTTTGCAAAAGTCATTTTTTTTACAAAGTATTTTACAAGTGGTTTTTTCAGAAAATGTTTCTTTCCAAAGGGTGCATTTACAAAGTTTTTATTCCAAGGCATTTTTGCAAATAAGATTTTATTTCATGTTATTTTTGCAAATGAGATGTATTTTTACTTCTTATTTCTTTGAAAATGAGTTTTTTCAAAGAGTTGTTCTCCCAAGTTATTTTTGCAAAAAAGTTATTTCTTTGCAAGGGTTTTTCCAAAGAAATATTTTTCTTAGGTATTTTTTCAAAGAAGTTTTTTTTTCCAGTGTTTTACAATAAAGATTTATTTAGAAAGTGTTCTTATTATTTTCCAATGGATTTTTTCAAAGGTGATTTATTGTCAAGGAGTTCTTATTTCATTCAAAGAAGGTTCTTTTCAAAGTAAATTTGTTTCCAAGGACTTTTTCTTCAAAAGACTCTTACAAAATTTTGATAAGGTGAAGTAAATTTCAGTTCATGTGTTTATAAATTTCGTAACTGTTTTTAGATCTTTATTTTTTTTTTTTACTATAAAATGATGATTCTTTAATTTATCATTTATAGATTAAACAATCATGGGCAGTAAAAGAAACCGTAAAAAAAATATGATCGTAAACATATTGATGATGATGATAATAGAGAAACAAAAAATTTAAATATCATGCCAACAAAGCAAGCCTTGCAGAAACGCAAGCTACGATTATTGAAGATACAAATATAGTTTTACATGATAGTGTTGATGAAATGGAAATTGAAAATAGAGTACAAGAATAACAAATTGAAGTTGAAGAGACCATTGTTGAAGATGTAAATAGTGATTTACATACTAATGTCAATGAAGTCAATATTGAAGATCAAGTTCAAGAACCAGAAATTGGACTAGGTATGTATATATCATGTATTTTCTAAATTCATTTTTTATAATTATGAATTGTATTCTTGGATACATGTTAAATTAAATTTAACTTGATGTATTGGTACTTTCACCATTGATGATCAAACATTAGAAAATGTTGATTGCAACAAATATGGAAAAAAAAACCCATACATGCTACACGATATCGGGTTCAAAAAATTTATGATGATGTTCTGAAGAATTATTCAGTAACAGGACAAGCACAAATTTTGAGATGTTTATTAGTGACCAAGAATTTAGAAGATGCTATGTCATTATTGGGTATTCACAAAGCGACCAAAGAGTCGAAATTGAAATATAATGTGATAGAAAATATAGGTGATGCAATAAAAAAATTTGAAAAATCTAAGAAGAAAGACATCAGTGCTACACGAAAAGCAATTCATACAGCAATTATTTCGACTAGTACTAAACAAAAACGTTTGACAAAACAGCTAGCAAAAGTATTTAGAACCTCAAGAAAGACATTATATAAACATAGAAAATTCAGAATGCAAATAGATGAAAATGATGAACTTGCTTGCTAGACAATTATTTGTAGACAGCCTTGCAAAGATAGAATGGGAGTAGGTGTTAAAGATATTGTACGGGAATATTGGTTGACACATGCTCGAGTTTCACTAAATTCAAGGGATGTGATATGACAAAGAGTATCACGAGGAGTATATGTAAGCAGTCCAAAACATATAATGGATATGACACAAGTACAATTGTTCAATAAATTCAACGAAGATCATCATGGAATTAATGTGTCAATCACTACATTTGTGCAACTAAAACCATGGTATGTTAGACCTATTACTATACGTGACACATGTTGTTGCCGTTATCATGTGCAATTTCAATTATATTACGACACGTTTCTTGAATTTGGTAAAATATTTTGGAAAAATTCACCACCTCCGTCCACAATACGTGAATTCATATCTCAAACCCTATGTGAGAGAAATCACGATGAAGTATTTTATAATAATAAATGTGTCAATGGAAAACATTGTAATCGTTGTGGAAATTTGGTTTTATTCCACAATAAATATCCTATCGATACTGATCACTCGCTGTCAAATGTAATTGTTGATTGGAGAAGATATGAATACATTACAAGTACTAGTGATGCACATTCCAAAATGATTGATTTGCGAGAAGATAAAATAGGTGTGACATATTTTCTCAAGAAATTTGAAAGTAAAATTTATAAATACACCAAGCATTCACATAGAGCACGATGGCAAGACCTTCAATTCAAACAGTCTCGTGAAATTTTTCCTCCAGGAACAATTTTGTCAGTGGTTGATTTTGCAGAAAATTACACATTTGCTGCACAAAAAGAGATACAGAGTGAATACTATCATTCTAACCAAGTTTCGATATTTGTCCATGTTTTATATAGACATTCTCAACAGGATGTTGATGGCATTGAAAGCACATGTGACAATCGAGATGTGATTAAAGAATATCACTTTTATATCAGCGATGATCGTACACACGATACACATTTTGTTCAGCATTGTATTGAAAGTATTTTCTACAATTTACTAAAGGGACGTAACGTTAAATTCAATGAGCATTGGATATGGTCGGATGGATGTGCAGGACAATTTAAATCTTCGCGATCATTTTATTGGTTATGTCAACTTCATAAAACATTGAACATTAAACATCACTGAAATTTCTTTGAAATTGGTCATGGAAAAGGTGAACATGATGGTGTAGCAGCATGCGTAAAAAGAGCACTTCAAAGATGGAAAATGAACCATAGTTCTGCACAATTTCATTCAGCTGTAGAGGTTTTCCAATGGTGTAAATCACATCTAAACCATGATTATAATCAACAATCAAAAGATGTGCGCAGGTATGTACACAAATGTTTTAATTTATATTTTATTGTCAATTTAAAAAAAATATGTACTAACATCAAAATTTGTCATTTGTGTACTAGGTTTTTTTGCCTTGTTGGGGTCCAAGATATAAATAGATCAATACCATACGACGCTAGCACCATACATGGGACTAGATATTTTCACTCAATTCAAACAAAATCCTTCCAAAACGTGTATGCATTTGACAGTAGAAAGCAATCATGCTTTTTTCATATTTGCACTGAAAATATTGAATCTACAGAAGTTTGTGAAAACATAACGAACAACTACGTAAAACATTGGAAACACACAGAGATTAATCCTAAAGGAAAAATGCCACTAGCAATCCTAGAAGAATTAGAATCAAAAGAGATAGCAATATCATCTGATGGTGACAGAATTTCAGATCTTGTGAGAGAAGGTAATGATCAAGTACAACTGTTTTGTCGATTGCTCATTCTTGTCCATCACCTTATACATGTATAAATTAGGCAATTTAATTGATTTAAAATCCTAACGTCAATTGTAATTTGCACAGGGGATGTTTTTGTTGTTATTACACCTGTAGAGAACAACGAAAATGTGAAGTATTATTTGATGTGATGCACTGAAGGAAAGATGAAGTTATTGGAAGACTACAATGACAACAGATATACATACGAGAGAAGATCCATCATTTTAAAGGGCTATTTTTTTCAGCAGACCCATATGACAACAAATTATGTCTACTTTCAGGATTATGAACTTGATGTTATATGCTGTCAATATAGCCATTTAGTATGTGCATATCGAATAAAATGGGTTCAAGTTCCATTGAAAAAACAATTAAAACATAAAAAATGGAAACTGCCCAAATATGACCATGAACGGATAATTGAGGACAGCATTCCGTTACGATGTTTTTAACTATATAAAAAATTAATGGATCAATGATTTTTTCCATGTCATTGTCAAATGTTATGTACAATATTTTTTTTTTCTATGTCTATGATCTTCAAAGGAACTAGAATAGAAGAGTTTAAATGATCATATTCTAGTATGCTGAATTGAATTCAAAAATTATTTGATAATTATGAAAACTTCAATGTGTAAAATTTTTATCTTAATTCTATACAAAATACTTTATTCGGGTCCCCATATGTTTATTAGACCACTTAAGGGATGAAATAATAGATGTGGCTATCGCCACTCTCCGCCCCGAATCTTTACTTTAAAATATCACTTGTGTAAGTTCACATAACTGAAATCATGGCAAATGGAGACAACAATCATTTGATTTTTAATCACAAGAAAGGATTTTAGAAATGTGAATCTTATGTTAAATTAGAGTAATGATTATTTACAACAATTCAATAAAAATTCATCAAATTGTTGTCTAAAATCATTGCTCTAATTTAGCACAAGCTTCACAATCTTGTAATCTTTGCTTATGATTAAAAAAAAAAAATCGTTATCCCCGTTTGCCATGATTTCAGCCGCAACAAATGTACCTGGACATTAAAAATAAAAATTATTAATTAAAAATTCATATCAAAATTTGAACCTAATATTCATTTTTAAACTTCCTAACATTCATATTTCAATCAAAACTTCCTAACAAATTCCTGAACTTTGAACCTAACATTCATTTTTAAACTTCCTAACATTCATATTTCTATCAAAACTTTCTGACATTCCTAAACTTCCTAAAATTCAAAGATAACAGTCATGTTCTTAACATTCTATCTTAACATGTTCATTCTTAACATTCATTCATTCATTGCACCTATCATAAATTCCTTAGCATCCATTCTTACCATAACATTCGTTCTTAACATATTCCTAACATTCCTATCAAAATTTGAACCTAACATTCATTTTTAAACTTCCTAACATTCATATTTCAATCAAAACTTCCTAACATTCCTAAAATTTGAACTTAACATTCATTTTTAAACTTCCTAGTTCATCCATATTTCTATCAAAACTTCTAACATACCTAAACTTCTTAACATTCAAAGATAACATTCATTCATATTTCAATCAAAACTTCCTAACATTCCTGAACTTTAAACCTATGTTCATTCATTTTTAAACTTCCTAACATTCATGAACTTTCTAATATTCAAAGATATCATGTTCTTAACATTCAATCTTAACATTCATTTATTCTTAAAATTCATATAAAAACCTAACATTCATTCATTCATTACACCTAGCATAACTTCGTTAACATTAATTCTTAACATATTCAGGTAACATATATATCAAAATTTGAACCTCACATTCATTTTTCGACTTCCTAACATTCATATTTCAATCACAACTTCCTAACATTCTGGAACTTTAAACCTAACATTCATTTTTTATCAAAACTTCCTAACATTCAAAGATAAATCATTCTTAACATTCAATCTTAACATTCATTCATTCTTAAAATTCCTATAAAAACCTAACATTTATTCATTGCACCTAGAGATTATAACATCCTTAACATTCATTCATTTAAACATGCAAATACATATTCTAAACATTTAAATCACACCAAATATGTTAAATAAACATGTTAGAACTGTAATCCACACTTAGTACCATAATCCATAAATTTTTATTGCTCATGTGCTTAATTAAACCATAGTTTGGACTAGGTGACTACAGTTGGTCAAAAACCCACTTTTGAGAGTGTTCACACCCACTTCCAACCAAACCAGTTCACCCAGCCTCCTGTTTTGTCCACAAGTGTGCCCTCATTAATTGCTGGTGCACCCTCTCTCCTTGTTTTGGGGAATTTCAGTTGACCAAGGGCGCTAGGGTGGATTTTTCCCATTTTTGGCTAGATTTGGAGCATTTAATGCTCCCTTGGGCCCCCCAAACTCCTCTACTTGCTCACCCACGCATGTCTTGAGCTCATTAATGACCCAGCATGCTTCAGCCACCTCCACACCAGAATTCGTGACTGTTTGGGGTGATTGGGATTGAGTTGGACCCACCTAGGGGGGATTGAGGCCAATTTGGCATTGTTGACTTGTACACTCAGCGAGAGCCACCTAATGATCTGGAATTTCTCATGGATGTAATAAAAACCTGTTACTAACATTTTCACATGTTAAACAGTCATTTAATCAAGATATTCAACATACATTATGTGTAAAATTATCATCTTTTTCAAGTTTTTCCACTGTTTTTGCAAATTAATTTTATTTTGTGAGGTTATCCATAGCTTCTAGATCTTCTGTGATCAAAATAATCACATGGTATCGGAGCCATCGTGGATTTAGTGAGTTGCAGGTCAATATTGAGCATTGAACTGCATTCTAGAGAGGATTTCCAGATAAAAATTGAGTTTTTTTTGCAAGTGTTTCAGTAGTTTTCTCACCATTAACGCAACAGTCATGGAAGCAAACCAAATTTTACTCACACCCTTCAATTTTTTCGATTGGAAGGCTGAGATGGTCATCAAGCTGAGATCTAAGGGTCTCTATAGAGTGACCATGGGCACAGAAGTGGAGCCAAACTCTGCTGTGGAGAAAGAAAAGTACTACAATCGACTTGATGAAGCTTATGGATTGCTATGCCTGATCATTTCAAGGGAACTCTTGTTTCATACAGACAGTTTGACAACCCCCAATAAAGTATGGGTGAAGCTAGAATCACTCTTTGGGAAAACTGATGAACTGAGAGGCCACCAGCTTGAAAACGAGCTCATTAGCTTGAGCCCAGTGCATTTTGAAACCATCCAGGAGTTCTTCATGAAATTCAAGCCACTGGTGCTTCAACTGCAACAATGTGGAATTGTTAAGAAGGAGGAACAACTGATTCTGTCCATCCTTTCAAAGCTAGGCCCAGAATTCTCTGTATTTGTTAGCACATTTCACTCAGCCAAAATGACCCTTCGAAATTGGCAAATGCCATCACTAGCTACCTTCATGGAGTGTCTCACTCAGGAGCAGGACAAACTAGTTCAGATGGGAACCATAAAATCAAAGGACAAAGCATTGGCAATGGGTGTTTCAAATGCAAGCAAAGGAAAGCAGAAAGCCAAGAATTCGAAGCAGCAAGAGAAGAGGAAGTTTGACAAGACCAAGTCTGCAGATGGGGGTTCGAATCTGTCAAAGGAGAAGGACAAGAAGGGAAAGGAAAAGACCAAATGCACCTATTGTCATAGGGGATGGCATCCAGAGAGCTCATGTATGAAGAAAACCATTGACTCAATGGCGTAGCTGATGGAGAAGAACAACATCCCAGTCCCTGAGGGCGCAATGAAGAAGGAGAGCACCTCAAACCCTGACAATAAGGAGAAGTGTAATGCTTTGGTAGCAGGTATTTCGAATCCCTCTTCCTTCATCATTGATTCAGGAGCTTCCAGACATATGGTTTCATCCAGAGAGCTCTTCTCCTCTATGCATTCGAATGGTGGCCCAACAGTTCGAATGGGAGATGATTCAGAAATCCAGACCAAGGGGATTGGTAGGATTGACATGGAGCATGGCTATTTCAGTGATGTGCTCTATGTACCTTCATTGGCTGCAAACTTGCTATCAGTTTATCAAATGACCCATACAGGAGAAGCCAAGAGAGTAACATTTACTCCATATTTGGTAGAAATCTCAGAAATTTCCTCAAATCAAGTTGTGGCAGTAGGGTATGCTGATCATGATGAGAGAATGTACAAATTCTCAAATTTTATTCCAAATTCTAGTGACCATGCTCTTGTCTCTCATGCCAACGAGACCTCCAAGTTGTGGCATGAAATATTTGGCCACATGAACTACAAATATCTCGAGACATTGCACAAGGACGAGATGGTGGAAGGGCTTCCAGAAATCAAATCATCAAATGGTGCATGCATTGGGTGTGTAGTTGGAAAGCATCCTGAGCGCAGCTATGAGAAGGGAATGGCAAGGAGAGCCACTCAACCACTTGGATTGGTACATTCAGACCTCATTGGTCCCCTTCCCACTCCATCATATGGTGGATCAGGGTATGTACTTACATTCATAGATGACTACTCTCAATTCTGCTGGGTTTACTTCCTTAAATTGAAGTCAGAAGTGTTTGAGAAATTGAAGATTTGGAAAGCCCTAGTGGAGAACCATAGTGGTCATAAGATAAAGATACTTAGGACTGATAATGGAAAGGAATATGTGAATAATAACATTCAGCACCTTTGTGAGGAATGTGGCATCCAAATGCAACATTCAATCCCCTACACCTCAGCAAAATGGTGTGGCAGAGAGGAAAAATAGATCTCTCAAGGAGATGGCTACTTGCATGATTGAAGCTAGGGATCTAAGCCCTAGGCTATGGGATGAAGCCATCAATTGTGCTGCTCATATTCAGAACAGAGCCTTTCACAAATCAGTCAAAGGAAAAACCCCCTATGAGGCATGGTTTGGCCAAAAACCAAATGTGTCAAATTTCAGGATTTTTGGGTCTAGAGCATGGGCTCGAATTCCATCAGAAAAGAGGAAGGCTTTGGAGCCACAGAGCAGGGAATGTATCATGGTTGGATATGGTGAGGACACAAAGGGATACAAGCTCTTTGACACATCCATACTCAAAACTTTCATTGAGAGAAGTGTGCAATTCGAAGAAGAACCAATTCCAGATTTTGAGCTTGCACCGGGGGAAAGCTCCTCTCCTCCACACCTTAATGAAATTAGTGATGATTCCACCTCTGATTTTTATGATATTGCTGAAGATGACATGTCTGAAGATGAAATTGCTATACATGAGTCACCATCAAGGCCCAAGTGGGCTGAGAAAATCATACAAGCTGTAGGTGAATTGGCAGGCAATCCCCAAGAGCCTAGGAAGACTAGATCTCAAACAATCAATGCTTCCTTTGAAAATGAAAGTGAACTTGCTAATCACTGTTATATGATGATTGGATCTGATCCAACATCATATCAGGAATCTCATCATGATCCAAGGTGGAGAGCAGCAATGCAAGAAGAATTCCAGTCTCTCCAAGAGAACAAAACATGGGATTTGGTGCCTCTTCCTCCCAAGAGGAAACTTGTGCAATGTAAGTGAGTTTTTCAAACCAAACCTGTTGCTGATGGTTCTGATCTGAAGTATAAGGCTAGGTTAGTGGCTAAGGGCTACTCACAAATCCATGGTGTGGATTATACAGAGACCTTTGCACCGGTTGCAAAGATGGACTCAATTAGACTAGCTCTAGCCATGGCAGCTAGTAAAGGTTGGGAAGTTCACCACATGGATGTCAAAAGTGAATTCTTGCATGGTGAGCTACAGGAAGAGATATATATGCAGCAACCTGAAGGATTCCAAGAGGATCCCACACTTGTATGCAGGTTGAAGAAGTCACTCTATGGACTCAAGCAAGCCCCCAGGGCTTGGTATGCCAAAATGGATGCTTTTTTGCTCTCAATTGGTTTCTGTCAATGCAAGTCTGATCCAAATGTTTATTTGCAGCATTGTGATGATAATTTGTAGGTCATTGTACTGTATGTTGATGATATCTTAATTACATGGATCTGCACCAAACAAATTGGCTCAATTAAAGCTTCTTTGCACAGTGAATTTGCCATGAGCGACCTAGGATTGCTAAGGCAATTTTTGGGCTTGGAAATTGAGCAATATGAGAGAGGTATATTGCTGAGTCAACCTAAGTATGCTTCAGACATGTTATTCAAGTTTAAAATGGCTGAATGTAAGGCAGCCAAGTGCCCATTCCTTTCAGGCATAAAACTAGGTGAATTTGAAGACTCTCCATTGGTGGATTGCACACTCTACAGGCAGCTAGTCGGAAGTTTGTTGTACCTTACACATACAAGACCTGATTTGTCTTATGCTGTAAGTGCTGTAGCAAGGTATATGCAGCAGCCACATGAGATCCATTGGAAGGCAGCCAAAAGGATCCTTCATTATGTCCAAGGAACAAAGAACTTTGGGGTACACTATGCAGCTGGTTCTTCACTTCAACTAGCTGGATTTTCTGATTCCGATTGGGCGGGAGATCCCATCGATAGAAAGTCCACTTCAGGTTTTGTTTTTATGTTTGCTGAAGGTCTAATTTGCTGTTCAAGTAAGAAACAACATACAATTTCTCTTTCATCAGCAGAGGCCGAGTACAGGGCAGCAGTGAACGCAGCCACATAGTGTGTTTGGTTGCAAGGCATTCTTTGGGAGTTTGGTGTTGCTATTGATTCTCCAACCAATATTTGGGTGGATAATCAAAGTGCCATCAAGATATCTACTGATCCAGTACAGAGGCAAAGAACAAAGCACATTGAGATCCACATGCATTACATTCAGGGCTTGGTGCATGACAGGGTGATTTCATTGCAGTATTGCCCATCCACCGAGCAAACTGCAGATATTTTCACCAAGTTCTTTTGCTGAGAAGACCTTCACTCACTTGAGAGCTTTGCTTGGAGTGAGTGATGGATGGTGATTGCTGCAATTTAATTGCAGGTTCAGCCCCATGTCCATTTTAGAGGGAAGTTTTTATCCCATGAGGTTTTACTTCTTTTCCTCGGTTCATATGGACAAATAAAATTTCTGTTTGTAATGAGGTGACTTGAGCCTTTGTTGCCAAGGCCTCCCACTTATCTTTCATGAGATGTACTAAGCTATGGTTAAGGGGGAGTGTTAGAACTGTAATCCACACTTAGTACCATAATCCATAAATTTTTATTGCTCATGTGCTTAATTAAACCATAGTTTTGACTAGGTGACTACAGTTGGTCAAAAACCCACTTTTGAGAGTGTTCACACCCACTTCCAACCAAACCAGTTCACCCAGCCTCCTATTTTGTCCACAAGTGCGCCCTCTCTCCTTGTTTTGGGGAATTTCAGTTGACCAAGGGCGCTAGGGTGGATTTTGCCCATTTTTTGCTAGATTTGGAGCATTTAATGCTCCCTTGGGCCCCCCAAACTCCTCTACTTGCTCACCCACGCCTGCCTTGAGCTCATTAATGACCCAGCATGCTTTAGCCACCTCCACACCAGAATTCGTGACTGTTTGGGGTGATTGGGATTGAGTTGGACCCACCTAGGGGGGATTGAGGCCAATTTGGCATTGTTGACTTGTACACTCAGCTAGAGCCACATAATGCTCTTGAATTTCTCATGGATGTAATAAAAACTTGTTACTAACATTTTCACATGTTAGACAGTCAGTTAATCAAGATATTCAGCATACATTGTGTGTAAAATTATCATCTTTTTCAAGTTTTTCCACTGTTTTTGCAAATTAATTCGATTTTGTGAGGTTCTCCATAGCTCCTAGATCTTCTGTGATCAAAATACTCACAAAAAAAAAAAGTAGATCATTTAAAGTAAATACATAATATGTAAGTTCAAAGGACATGTATATAATCCTCAAAAGACGTTCATGAACATGTGAGTTCAATGTACATATATGTATCTAGTCCAAAAATAAATCTCCTCGATGTCCAAAACAAATCTTTGCAATCTATGCATATCAACAAAAAACAAATGTCCACCACGCTATAAAAGGAAAATGCCCACCATGCTATCCTCCACTAGGGCCTCCCCTTGGACTCAACCCACCCTGCAACATGTATAAAAACAGATTATGAATATCATTTAAATTATTTAAAATAAATTCAAAAAATTAAAATATTAAACTTATATATCAAAAAACAATTCAATTATTAACAAAATTACATCGAATTCTCCAAATGCTTGTCCACCACCATCCTCCAAAGGAGTTTTCCCTTTCCCTCCAAAAGATTTAAAAGACCCAAGATGCAACATGTATAAAATCAATTTATGAATCTCATAAATTACTTGAACAAATTTTAACTAAATCCATAAAAATTAAAATATTAAACTTATATCAAAGATCAATTCAAGTGTGAACAAAATTACCTCCATGCCAATATCTACTGCATTAAGCAGAGAACCTATCTCTTCCCCCTAAAACATAATGCAAACAAAAAAAATTAAGCAATTAAGTTAAAACGAAAACAAAAAGATTAAAAACATTAGCTCACAATAGATGGTAAATCATTTAAAAAGTTCGTATCTAAAGAAACGTGCATGGATAAGTCAAATTAACAATAAGATGCATAGTTAAATTAAAATTAAAAAAAATATATGTATATATCAAGTTCAAACATAATTATAAATATGTAAATAATAAATATACCTTTCCAATATGCTCTATATTTTTGCTAGTGAAAATACGGAAAGAATGTTCATTCATCATTCTTGAAAACTGTAACCAATAAACATTTACATAATGTACTTATTACTTTACATCAAAAAACATAATTTATCATTCATATAATGTAACAAAAAATTCAATTCAAAATGAAAAAAAAGATTAAATTTAGATCAAGTCATATCATAATCAACAAACCTCTCCCAAACTCGATGTGTCATTGGATATAACATTTGCCACTATGTCACGACAAGCCTTGGCATATGCCCTGAGATCTTCAATGCTCATTCCATCTATCTCATCATTAGTTTTGTAAACAAACTTTTGACGAATAGTGGAATGATCTCTTTCTCGAACCAATCCCACATCTAATCCAACTAATGCTGACGATAAACCATCGCCAACAAAATTCCTTGCAGTTGTCCCAAGTTGAGATGTGGGCTCTATCTCTAATTTTAATGCCACCAACCTGGGTGGGCGAGATATCTGGGGTGGAGTTCAAAGAGTTGTAGTGTCTCTAAGAACACCTTTTCGATTATATATTCGACCCCTTCCAACTCCATAAAATTCTAAATGAACATCAGTATAGTCTGGCTTCATATTTAAAAAAAACTCAGCATAAAAAAAATCTAGCAAAATATTGAGAAACCTCATCGTTCCATGGAAACCGACCATAGGTTGCGAGAAACCGATCATAGAGTAGATGTGCAAGATCAGGATGCTTGAAATATTGCACTTTCAACATTTCTCACTTTAGACCTTCTTTGAAGTTAAACATTGATTTGGCCCATTCTTTCGTTACTCTCCTTCACAATAGCCCACTTGTCTGGACCCATCACTTGTTCCCCTCATCTTCACTTCAAATCTACAAAACCATTTGTAGTTGGTCTGAGATTCTCATATGCCTGAATGAAATTTTGCAATGATCCCAAAACAATCTCCAAACTTTGTTTACTCTCTGGAGGGAGATCCATAGTAGACAAATCATTTTCCAACTTGCCATAGTGGGATCTACATATTTTGTTAAATATTGTAACTTCAAAGAATATTATATTTGTACTTTATTATTCCGGAGATGTTTCATCCCTCCGAGGTAACCCTATTATGTATCCGGAGATGTTTATTCCTCCGATGGTTAGTATTAACTAGGGTTATTAGACCCACCATGTGTGGGTCAGCCCTGTAGTTATATTTTAGGGGTTATTAGACTTCTCCAGGTGAGGTCGGCCCCAACAGGTCTATTAGTCAGTTGAGATTCAAGTATAAATAGAGGAGGTGAACTCCTCATTAGATCACTCACTCACTTGTGGAAGAGTGCGCACTAGTTGAGGAGATCTGCTAAGGAGACTTAGGAGGAAGGAGCACATCTTGTATTTTGGTTATTCATCTTATTGAGGAAAGCTTTACTGGGTTTTCTACCCCATGAGGGTTTCCCAGGATATATAGTGTGTTTATCTTGTGATTGTGTTACTTTCAGAGATCTTGCTTGTCTATTTGGTTTAAATTCAACATGGTATCAGAGCTAGACTGAATAGGACATCTTTCACAAGGTAAGATTCTCTCTCTCTCTCCTTTTGGTGAAGTTAGGGTTGTAAAATCTCAAGCACAGTTGAATCTAGCTACTGTGGATTCCTCACTGGTGAAAGATTGCACAACACTTGCAAGAATTAGCATAAAAAATTTAAATGAATGAAGAACAATACACATGAATTGGTGAATAATGTCAATATTATTAACTGTCCAGTCTTAACAAAGGTTAAGAACACCCATATATACAAATCTGGAAGAATTCGAATCCATCTGGAATGTTCACACTGATCTAGCTTAGAAAAAGCTCAAACCCCCCTAGGTTGACCAAAATATCCCAAACCATCCCAAACTGGTTCGAATCTGCAGTGTGAATGCTGGGAATGACTAGACAGGCCCATGTGACCTCACACATGTGAAGAAACTGGTTGGTTAGAGGTTTGGAGTCTAAAATTGGTCAAAAATGTGACAAACCAAGGCAAGATTGTCCACAAAGAGAGCAAATGCGCCCTAGGTAGAAGAGAAGCATGCTGAGTGCATTAAATGACCTGAGGAGGGTGCTCTAGGCATGCTGAGTGCATTAATTGCCCTGGGGAGCGCTCCACATAGCTGGTTTGACTCAGCACTTGTTCACATTGCTAACTAGTTCAAGACAGTTTGACCATTTACCAATCTAATCAACTTAGGGATGTAATCATTAATCACTTGGGCTAATTAATCATCATTAATAAATGATTAATGTACATAGGTGGAAAAATGTTCTAACACCCCCCCTTAAGCTAGACTTAGTGAAATATCAAAAATTAAGGCCTTGGCAACTAGGCTCAAGTCACCTTTTACATCATAAAATTTATTTGTCCATGTAAAATGAGGAAAGAGGCAAAACCACATGGGAAAAATCCTCCCTCAAGAATGGACATGATACAGAGATGATCAAAAGGTCTTCAACAGGTCTTGTTCTTCACTTGAATGAGTTGAATGAACAACTTCTTGCTGAAATACTTGGTGAAGATGTTGTGGATGTCATGATCATGCACCAATTCTTCAATGTTTTGTAGGAAAAAAACATGTTGGAAGGCTCCTTGAATCTCATCATTTGATGATGGGGGAGCATTATAAGAATGCTTCTTGCTGCATACATACTCTGATATGAATACATGATCAATAATGGAAAAGATATCTCTGCAAAATCCTTCCCAAAGAACATCAAAAATCTCAACAAAATCTGTATTTTGAGGAGCTTCCACATGGCAAATCAAACCATGAATATTCCTTCCGAACTGATGTAGCACCTTCCCAAATCTGTAATAGAGATCATGTGGCTCTGATATATCAGAATAGGAGCCATATGGAGCAGCAAAAACTAGAGGTATAATGTCTCCATGATCGAATGGTTTTACAGTAAGAGAAGTGTGTGTAACTGGATCACACTGACAGTTGAGCAAACTTGAAGGGTCTGGAGACTTGAGTTTTGAACCATAGGTGGTAAGATCAGGTCCAGACATGTGGAATAGCAGTCCCATGATAGCCAATGACATGGCTGTCCAACCAAGGAATGATATGCAAGACATAAAACCAAGATAGATCAGTGACACAGTTTTGGAAACAATAAAATTGTGAGATTTTCCAACTGTAGAACTTGGGGTTTGTGTGGTCTTTTGGGCATCCAATGGTTGGGGAAATGGTTTGATGGCTGTCATAACCTATATATCAGTCTGCATATTATCTTCCATATCAGAATATGAAAGATCTGATTGAAGTGGGAAAGAGCTTTCAGAAGGCATGTCAAAAACTAGTGAAAAATTACTAGTATTGGGAGAAAGCTTTGGTGAACTGGATGGAGATTCTTTCAGGGAAGAGATTGAATTTTCTGAATCTGATATATCAGAATGTAAATCAGAAACAGAGATATCAGAAAAATATTTGGCTCTTTCACCCAAATTATAGAGCTTTTTACCTTTGCATGTGGCATAGAGGCAATGATCTTGTTCCAAAGAGAGCTTGGCTTCTTCTCTTCTTGCAAAATCTGGAACATCAATGTTATGTTCTTCAAGTAGCTTGGTTAGAATGTCTATCTTCTTTCTGAAACATGATTTTTCATTGTGAGAACCTCTGCAATAACCACATTTGGGATTCTCTTTCTTTCTCTTCATCTTCTTGACTTTTGAATCTTCATCACTTGAACTTGAGCTTTCATCACTTGAATGCTTCTTCTCCTTCATCTTCTTCTCTTGAGGTTTCGAAACCCTGGGTTTTTGCTTGCTTCTTCCACATTTCGAATCTCCAGCTGCAAGAACTTGATCTTTTTGTTTGATGGAGCCCATCAAGACCAGCTTGTCTTGCTCTTGAGTTAGCATCTCCATGAATTCATCCAAGGATGGCATCTTCCAACCTCTGACTGTGAGCCTTGTGGAGTTGAAGGAAGACACAAAAACTGAGTATTCAGAACCCAATTTGGAGAGAATGGACAACACCAACTGTTCTTCTTTCTTCTCTATGCCACATTGTCTGATCTGCAAGACCAAGTTCTTGAACTTGGTGAAGAAGTCCTGGATGGAATCGAAATTCCCTGGGCTCAGTGAGACAAGCTCATTTTCGAGCTGGTGGCCTCTCATCTCATCAGTCTTTCCAAACAGTGTCTCAAGCTTGAGCCACACTTCATTTGGAGTTGCTAGACTTTCTACATGAAACAGGAGGTCTCTCGAAATGCTGAGACAAAGGAGGCCAAATGCCTCATCCATTCTGTTAAAAAACTTGGATTTCTCCATAGCTGAGTTTGGCTCAACCTCAGTGCCCATCGTGATTCTGTAGAGACCCTTAGATCTCAGCAAAATCACCATTTCTGCCTTCCAATCGAAATAGTTGAAGGGTGTGAGCACGTTTGGGTGAGATGGCTCCATTCTCTCTGCTGCAATTCGCACTTGCTGACAATGCTGATCTTCAGTACCTGCAAACAACTCTCAAATCACTCTGGAGGGATCTACACTCACAGATTCGAACCCTGTATGGATAGTGGGTGCATTCGGGAGAGCATCACACCTGAGAGGAGCCACTAGATTTCTCCAGTAAGCTCAAGGCAATGGCCTCAGGAATTATGTGGTTTCTCCACTGTTTCTGGCAATCCACTACAACAGTCTGTTGGTTCGAATTCTAGCTCCAAGAGCTCTGATACCATGTAAAATCTCAAGCACAGTTGAATCTAGCTACTGTGGATTCCTCACTGGTGAAAGATTGCACAACACTTGCAAGAATTAGCATAAAAAATTTAAATGAATGAAGAACAATACACATGAATTGGTGAATAAAGTCAATATTATTAACTGTCCAGTCTTAACAAAGGTTAAGAACACCCATATATACAAATCTGGAAGAATTCGAATCCATCTGGAATGTTCACACTGATCTAGCTTAGAAAAAGCTCAAACCCCCCTAGGTTGACCAAAATATCCCAAACCATCCCAAACTGGTTCGAATCTGCAGTGTGAATGCTGGGAATGACTAGACAGGCCCATGTGACCTCACACATGTGAAGAAACTGGTTGGTTAGAGGTTTGGAGTCTAAAATTGGTCAAAAATGTGACAAACCAAGGCAAGATTGTCCACAAAGAGAGCAAATGCGCCCTAGGTAGAAGAGAAGCATGCTGAGTGCATTAAATGACCTGAGGAGGGCGCTCTAGGCATGCTGAGTGCATTAATTGCCCTGGGGAGCGCTCCACATAGCTGGTTTGACTCAGCACTTGTTCACATTGCTAACTAGTTCAAGACAGTTTGACCATTTACCAATCTAATCAACTTAGGGATGTAATCATTAATCACTTGGGCTAATTAATCATCATTAATAAATGATTAATGTACATAGGTGGAAAAATGTTCTAACAAGGGTTTCAGCCCAAAGTTGGTATTTTTGATTTTTGGTTGCATGGATGGATATCCCTCCTCAATACATTTCTTTTGAGCTCTAGATCGAACTTTTTGGTTGGGTAGAACTCCGGGAATTGCAAACCCTAATTCTACCAAAAGTGCGATACGTCAGATTTTGGTTTCAGAAAAAAGTTGGAATTTTTGATTTCTGATTGCATGGCTGGATAGCCCTTATCAAGAGCATTCTTTTAAGCTATAGATCGAACTTTTTGGTTAAGTAGAACTCCGGGAATTGCAAACCCTAATTCTACCAAAAGTGCGATAAAATTCTGTTTCAGTTTCCGGAAAAGTAAAAAGTAACTTTCCAAGTAAGTCTACTCTGTCTCTTGGACTCCCCCGAGAGAAGATGGCTCCAAATACTAAGCTTGAAGACAAGCTAGAAGGCTTAGAGAATTTCCGGGCATGGAAATACAGAATTGGCCTCATTCTTGAAGAGAATGATCTTGCTCATTATATCAAGGAGGAAGTTGCAGAACCAGAAGAAGATGAAGCCAAGGAAAAACACAGGAAGGATATGATTAGGGCAAAGAGAATCATAGCTGATTCAATTAAAGACCACTTGATTCCCCAAGTGTCTTCCAAGAAGACTCCAAAGGAAATGTATGATGCCCTAGGAAGAATGTATGAAGGAAAGAACATCAACAGAAAGATGAATCTAAGGACTCAGTTGAAGAGTACCAAGATGCACAAAGGAGAATCCATTCAAGACTACTTCTCAAGAGTCTCTTCAATCAAAGAGCAACTAGATGCCATTGGTGATACCCTTGATGAAGATGAACTTGTGATGACAGCTCTAAATGGTCTCACTAGATCATGGGAATCCTTCATCCAAACTATGTGTGCCAGAAAAGAAAGCATGAAGTTTGATATAGTATGGGAGGATTGTGTTCAAGAAGAAGCTAGGGTTGCCAATAGAGAGGCATTGCTCAAGGAAGATGACCAAGCCTTGGCCACCCATACCAAGAGAAGAAAGAATCGATCCTACTTTAAGAAGGATAGTCAAAAGGAGTCTCATCCTCCACAGAGATTTCAAAAGAAAAGAGGATCCTTCCAAGGAAGAGACTACTCCTCATACCAATGTTTCATTTGTCACAAATTAGGACACATTGCCAAAGATTGTCCTAGCAAAAAGATCAAGGGTACTCAACACAGAAGACATCATGCACATCTTGCAGAAGATGAGAGTGAAGAAGAAGTTGAAGAAGAAAGGCCTCTCAAAAGAAGATCTAGAAGAAATGAAGAAGAAGATGCAGAAGAGTATGTTCTTTTCTCCGCACTCTCTGGATCTATAACTCCAGGAGAAGATACATGGGTAATTGATAGTGGTGCCTCAAAGCACATGACAGGACAAAAGAAGACTTTATCAAGTCTTGAAGAAAAGACCTCTCCTCTAAAGGTATCTCTTGGAGATAACTATCAGTATCCCATTAAGGGAGTTGGAGAAGCAAACTACAAACTTGATTCTGGAACCCCCATGAAAATGAAAGAAGTTTTGTATGTTCCAGGATTGAAGAAGAATTTACTTTCAATATCAGCTTTGGACAAGAAAGGCTATAGAGTTGCATTCATTGATGGACAAGTGTTAATGTGGTCCAAAGGCAAATCTATTAAGGATGCAATTGTCATTGGTGAAGAAGAAGGAGGCTTGTATAAACTCAAGGGCCATCCAGAAGCTGCCCTTGTTCATGAAACATCTAGTCCCAGTGAGCTATGGCATAGAAGACTGGCTCACATTAACTACAAAGCCTTACCCTATGTAAGCAAGGTAGTCATAGGACTACCAGACTTGAAGGTGGATCATAATGGCTCTTGTAAAGGATGTAAGAAAGGGAAGAATGTCAAGAACCCCTTTCCAAAGAGTGAAACAAAAACTAAGAGTATCTTGGAGTTAATACACTCAGATGTATGTGGTCCAATGCCCACCACCTCTTTAAGTGGTTTTGAATACTACCTTTCTTTCATTGATGATCATTCAAGGAAAACTTGGATTTACTTTCTAAAAGGTAAGAATGAAGTCTTTGGAAAGTTCAAAGAGTTCAAGGCTCTAATAGAGAATCTCACAGAAAAGAAAATCAAGATTCTCAGAACAGATAATGGTGGAGAGTATACTTCAAAAGATTTTGAAGATTTTTGTAGAGAAGCTGGAATCAAGAGAGAACTAACCACTCCCTACAATCCCCAACCAAATGGGGTTGCAGAAAGGAAAAATAGAACCATCATGGAAGCTGTGAAGACTATGATACATGACCAAGATCTTCCCATGTATCTATGGGCTGAAGCAGCCAAGACAGCATTTTATGTGCAGAATAGATTATCTCACAGTGCTCTTGAATTCAAAACTCCAGAAGAAGTGTTTACAGGTAAGAAGCCTGAGGTAAGTCATCTCAAAATATTTGGGTGTCCTGTGTACATCCACATTCCAAAAGAAAAGAGAACCAAGTTGGATCCCTCAGGAAAGAAGGGAATGTTTGTTGGTTATTGTGAAACTTCCAAAGCCTTCAGAATCTACATACCAGGTTTTCATCATATAGAAATAAGCAGAGATGTAACCTTTGATGAGGAAGCAGCCCTCAAGAAATCCAGGAAGTGTCAACTTGAAGAAGTTTATGAAGAATATTCTTCTCCCAGAGTCTCAGAGACTGTTCATGTCCCTGAAGAAGTTACACCAGAGGATCATGACATGCTGGAACCACAAGAACCTCCTGTAGCAGATTTATCTAGGAAGAGAAGACCAGCATGGGCTAGAGATATCATTCAAGGAGCTGAAAGATATGGTGCTCCCGAAGGTTCCACTAGAGAAAGGAAGAAACCAAAATTAATAACCAATTACATGGCTTTGATGTGTGATCTTGTGGATCAACTACCTACCAGCTATGAAGAGGCAGCTCAAAAGAAAGAATGGGTAGAAGCAATGTCAGAAGAGTATCAGTCAATAATGAAGAATGATGTTTGGGATATAGTTCCCAAACCAAAAGATAAAAGTGTGGTTTCCTCCAAATGGATTTTTAAGATAAAGCATGCTGCAGATGGTAGCATAGAAAAGTACAAGGCAAGATTTGTAGCCAGAGGATTCTCTCAAAAGGAGGGAATTGACTATGAAGAAACTTTTGCACCTGTTGCTAGGTATACTTCAATTAGAACTATCATGGCACTTGCATCCATGATGAAATGGAAACTACACCAAATGGATGTTAAGACAACTTTTCTGAATGGTGTAATTGAAGAAGAAGTATATATAGAACAACCTCAAGGTTTTGAGGTCAAAGACGGAAGGACCCATGTATGCAAACTGAAAAAGGCATTATATGGCTTGAAGCAAGCTCCCAGAGCTTGGTATGGAAGAATTGACAGTTTCCTTTTAAGCATGGGCTTTACCAAAAGTAAAGCTGACCCAAACCTCTATCTTAAAGTAATGAATGATGAACCTGTTATATTGCTATTATATGTAGATGATCTATTTCTAACAGGAAATGAGAAACAAATCATTGAAAGCAAGAAGAAGCTTTCTTCAGAATTCGAGATGAAAGATCTCGGACTAATGCACTACTTCTTAGGCCTAGAAGTGTGGCAAGAGCCAAAAGGAATCTTTCTAATTCAAGGTAAGTATACTGTGGAGATCCTCAAAAGATTTGATATGTTGGAATGTAAGGCTATGGCCACTCCCATGGACTCCAACTTAAAACTGTTAGCTAATGATTCATCAGAAAAAGTGGATATAACCCTGTATAGACAAATCATTGGATCTTTGATGTACTTGACAAATACTAGGCCTGATATATGCTTTGCTGTAAATACTCTCAGTCAGTTTCAAGTAGAACCTAGAAAGGTTCACCTTATAGCTGCAAAGCATATCATGAGGTACCTAAAAGGCACAGTGGACTTTGGCCTTTACTATCTTGGAGACAATGAACTCAAGTTGCATGGTTTCTCAGACTCTGATTGGGCAGGTAGTGTCTCAGACAGAAAAAGTACTTCAGGTGGATGTTATGGTCTTGGATCTGCCATGGTCTCCTGGTTCAGCAAGAAGCAATCTAGTGTGGCCCTCAGTACCGCTGAAGCAGAATATATAGCTGCTTGCTCTGCCAGCTGTGAAGCAGTGTGGCTTCGGAAACTATTATCTGGAATTTTTGACTTAGAAATGGATCCCACTGTGATTATGTGTGATAATCAAAGCTGCATTAAGATGACTGAAAATCCTGTGTTCCATGATAAGTCAAAACACATTGAGATCCGTTACTTCTATATACGAGACATGGTGTAGAGAGGAGCCATCAAGCTCGAGTACATAAGCACCGAGGAGCAGGTTGCTGATATCTTAACTAAACCTCTGTCTCGAGTGAAGTTTGAGTACTTTCGAGACAAGCTTGGTTTAGTTCAGAAGGACCTTCCTCGAAAGGGGGAGTAGCATAGTATTACTTTCATTTACTTTCTGTTTTGTTAGCTACCGACACTTATTTAGATTTAGAACTCTTAAATATCATGTTTTGATTAGTTATGTATACATGTTTTGATGTACACATGTTTTGATGTGATGTGTACATATTTTGATTAGTGATGTATACGTGTTTCGATGTACACATGTTTTGATGTGATGTGTACATGTTTTGATTAGTGATGTATACATGTTTTGATGTACACATGTTTTGATGTGATCAGTGATGTATACATGTTTTGATATGTACATGTTTTGATGAGATGTATACATGGTTTGATGTGATACATGATTGTACCTGTATGGATAAGAATACAGTTGAGGGGATTGGATCATCCCTGGGCTTTCAGTCCTAAAGAGAACCGTAGACGTAAGGTCTCCGAGAATGAAGTCCTTAGTGGACAGTTGAGGGGATTGGATCATCCCTGGGCTTTCAGCCCTAAAGAGAACCGTAGACGTAAGGTATCCGAGAATGAAGTCCTTAGTGGACAGTTGAGGGGATTGGATCATCCCTGGGCTTTCAGTCCTAAAGAGAACCGTAGACGTAAGGTCTCCGAGAATGAAGTCCTTAGTGGACAGTTGAGGGGATTGGATCATCCCTGGGATTTCAGTCCTAAAGAGAACCGTAGACGTAAGGTCTCCGAGAATGAAGTCCTTAGTGGACAGTTGAGGGGATTGGATCATCCCTGGGCTTTCAGCCCTAAAGAGAACCGTAGACGTAAGGTCTCCGAGAATGAAGTCCTTAGTGGACAGTTGGTGGGATTAAATCATCCTTGGACAGTAAATCCAGTAATTCCGAAAGGAAGGATCGTCCTAAATGAATTGTGGTGGGATTAAATCATCCTTGGACAGTAAATCCAGTAATTCCGAAAGGAAGGATCGTCCTAAATGAATTGTGGTGGGATTAAATCATCCTTGGACAGTAAATCCAGTAATTCCGAAAGGAAGGATCGTCCTAAATGAATTGTGGAGGGATTAAATCATCCTTGGACAGTAAATCCAGTAATTCCGAAAGGAAGGATCGTCCTAAATGAATTGTGGAGGGATTAAATCATCCTTGGACAGTAAATCCAGTAATTCCGAAAGGAAGGATCGTCCTAAATGAATTGTGGAGGGATTAAATCATCCTTGGACAGTAAATCCAGTAATTCCGAAAGGAAGGATCGTCCTAAATGAATTGTGATGGGATTAAATCATCCTTGGACAGTAAATCCAGTAATTCTGAAAGGAAGGATCGTCCTAAATGAATTGTGGGATTAAATCATCCTTGGACAGTAAATCCAGTAATTCCGAAAGGAAGGATCGTCCTAAATGAATTGTTGGACTAATCATCCTTAGACAGCAAATCCAGGAGGGATAGTCTTAAATATGATTGTGATTGGACTAATCATCCTTAGACAACAAATCCAGGAGGGATAGTCTTAAATATGATTGTGATTGGACTAATCATCCTTAGACAGCAAATCCAGGAGGGATAGTCTTAAATATGATTGTGATTGGACTAATCATCCTTAGACAGCAAATCCAGGAGGGATAGTCTTAAATATGATTGTGGTTGGACTAATCATCCTTAGACAGCAAATCCAGGAGGGATAGTCTTAAATATGATTGTACGATGACGATGCTGCTGATCGTGTGATGACGATGCTGCTGATCGTGTGATGACGATGCTGCTGATCGTGTGATGACGATGCTGCTGATCGTATGATGACGATACTACTGATCGTGTGATGATGATGCTGATGATCGTGTGATGACGATGCTGATGATCGTGTGATGACGATGCTGATGATCGTGCGATGACGATGCTGCTCATCGTGCGATGACGATGCTGCTGATCGTGTGATGACGATGCTACTGATCGTGTGATGACGATGCTGCTGATCGTGTGATGACGATGCTGCTGATCGTATGATGACGATACTGATGATCGTGTGATGATGATGCTGATGATCGTGTGATGACGATGCTGATGATCGTGCGATGACGATGCTGATGATCGTGCGATGACGATACTGCTGATCGTGTGATGACGATGTTGCTGATCGTGTGATGACGATTCTGCTGATCGTGTGATGACGATGCTGCTGATCGTGTGATGACGATGCTGCTGATCGTGTGATGACGATGCTGCTGATCGTATGATGACGATGCTACTGATCGTGTGATGACGATGCTGTTGATCGTGATGTTAATGATTGACTGTGATGTACCAGTAACTGCTTGAGTTACTGATGAAGACAATTTGAAGAAAGCTTCCAATGATTTATAGATGTATCATGTGTAGTGACTCCTTGCTCCTGCAGATGCTGTTATAATATCCTTCTCGTTAAGGGGGAGTGTTAAATATTGTAACTTCAAAGAATATTATATTTGTACTTTATTATTCCGGAGATGTTTCATCCCTCCGAGGTAACCCTATTATGTATCCGGAGATGTTTATTCCTCTGATGGTTAGTATTAACTAGGGTTATTAGACCCACCATGTGTGGGTCGGCCCTGTAGTTATATTTTAGGGGTTATTAGACTTCTCCAGGTGAGGTCGGCCCCAACAGGTCTATTAGTCAGTTGAGATTCAAGTATAAATAGAGGAGGTGAACTCCTCATTAGATCACTCACTCACTTGTGGAAGAGTTCGCACTAGTTGAGGAGATCTGCTAAGGAGACTTAGGAGGAAGGAGCACATCTTGTATTTTGGTTGATCATCTTATTGAGGAAAGCTTTACTGGGTTTTCTACCCCATGAGGGTTTCCCAGGATATATAGTGTGTTTATCTTGTGATTGTGTTACTTTCAGAGATCTTGCTTGTCTATTTGGTTTAAATTCAACATATTTCAAGAGTCATTTGATGATCACCACTTTCCCATGGAAGCTCCTGAGGTAAATCAGATGGATATGTTGTAATGGGTGTACAACCCTCAGTTAATTAAACATATTGCATCCTAGCTCGACCATCATCACCTTGTGTGGAATGATGAGCCTCTTGAGAGCCTTGCTCTGCACCCTCATCCGTCTCCCTTGCTCGCTCTGCCTCCCTCTCTGTAGAATTACAAGCATCTTCTGAACCATGCTCTGCTTCAAATAAAAACAAAGTTTTGTTTAAACACATGTACAAACTTTGCATACACAAAAATTCAATTTGTATGTACACATATTAAAATATCAATATTCATATACCAACAGAAGGTCGAGACCGGCGTTCTCCCATAGAAGATACAGGGGAATCATTTGTACCCCTTTCGCCTCGTCGATGATCAACTGAATGTGAACTATACAATAAACTAGAATCTCGAGGGGAAGTTGACAACCTCCGATTATTACTTGTAACACCAACCCCAGAAGACTGTGAAGACCTCCTACACTTTCGCCTCAAAGACTCCTCTCTTTCCATTTGATATAATGTCTACACTTACACAAATATCAACTGATTACATATTCAAATTCTACATGTTATTTCTACAAATTCTAAAACCTAGCTTCTAGAAAAGCTAAGTTCTGTAATGAAAACCTATATATACCTAATATCATCTACTAGTTCTTAAAATGACTTTGACTAATATTGTTGGATGTATAAAGAATTAATGTACCAATCTTCTAAGTGTTTTTTATGTTTAAAATGAATAGAGCAAATATAGTTAAATACTAAGTTTAGTGTTACACCTAGATAGTAATTCTAGATATTCTAAAACCTCGCTGCTAAAGAAACTAAGTTATGTAATAACAACCTAAATATATACCTAATAACATCTAGTAGTTCTTAAAATGAGTATAACTAATAAGGAATTAATGTGCCAATCTTCTAAGTGTTTTTGATGTTTAAAATGAATAGAACCAATATAGTTAAATACAAAATGAAGGGTTCCCTTTCTTTATGTCAAAGAATGAGTTCATGAACATGTTAACTTTTAATTAAAATCTTAAATTAATTACTTAATTTCTATTTTAATAATATTTAAACATAAATTATATCTACAAATATTTTCATTATTCCATACAATCCTAAAATATTAACAATGCATGGTATTATTTTCCACAAGTTTGGCTATGTTTCAGAAATTTGCCATATTGCAAAATGGTCTTCAGTTTGGTACATGCTACAATTGACTTTTGTTCTTTCCTATTACATCTAAAGTAGAGTTTATTCATGTCTATAGTTTAGTTGTATATAAAGTAAATTTTAAAGTTTTGTTGTATCCAAAGTAGAGTTTAATCGTGTCTAAAGTTTTGTTGTATCTGTAGCTATACATTAACATAGCTTGTAATAAAACTAATATATTGATCTATGAACTCTGTCAATGTAGACAGAGTTCATGAAATTTGTCCAAGGACATAATTCATGGGCTCTGTCCATGTCCATGTTGACAGAGTTCAACTGAAAAGACAAACCTATATATAAAGGGGAGATATCATTTGCAAATACAATTACATAACTACTTTTATTTTCATTTCTAAACACATAAGCAAAATCAAAAGTTTAACAAGATTAACTAATTAAAGACTGCATATATTTCTCTTTTTATATTTAAATTTAAATCATTTTCAACATACGATTTGGATAGAGTTTAAGAACTCTTCCCAATTGGACACAGTTCATGAACTCTGCCCGACTAGGAAGATTTCATGAAATCTACCGAATTGGACAGAGTTCATGTTAAACCTCTTAATACTAATCCACTCTATTTGCTTATGTTACAGTTTCCATATTAGGTTACTATGATTATACTATTTGTGAGTAATAAGTATCATTATCTACGCTCTTTCTTAGTAATAGTAAGGTCAGATTCTCGAAATAAGGTAGATATCATCTAAGAGAAGTTATACTAGTCTTCTTGTCTTTATTATTGGACAGAGTTCATGAACTCTACCCAATTGGACAGAGTTCATGAACTCTGCCCAATTGGACAGAATTGATGAACTCTTCCCAATTGGAAAAAATTGATGAACTCTACCCAATTTTGGACAGAATTCATGAACTCTGTCCAATTGGACACAGTTCATGAACTCTGTCCAATTGGACACAGTTCATTTACAGGGACAAATTCAAAAAAAATTAATTAATACTTAATTGTTAAATTAAAAAAAAACTGAGTTTCGGCTTACCTGTTTGTATTTTCACTTATTTGACCGAGCTGAACAGAACTCAGGCGAATTTAGACCCAGTTGAACATAACCCAGATGAAATTGGAAAAACGAGCCCAAGCACCAAAAGAACACAGAACCTGCAACAACAATTAAACATTAATATAATAAATTTAAAAGAAAAAATAAAAACATAAATAAACAAAAAAACTTACCTCTGCAGACAACCCCACAATGACAGGTCCACAACCAAACAGCCCACTCTTATGCAAACGTCCACCAATCAAATGAAGGCTAGAATGATCGTCCACCAGCAGGCGAACACTCCAACAATATGATCTTCCACCACTAGGGTAACACTCCAACAACAAACCTCAACCAACAGAAGTCCGGTCGCACACTAAACCAACAAACGTCTAGATGCACACTCCACCAACAAGTGTCTGGATGTCTAAACGAGCTACGAACCAACGGCTATACAACTCCGCAGCAACGAACACAAGGAACGAGCGAATGGGAGAGCGAGAAGGTGGCGGACACACACTCCACCACCAGACGTCGACACGTCCAACCAACGATTGTACACCTCCTCCATGACTAGATGCAGAAAAGACGAGCAAAATGTGATGCAGAGGGTGGCGTAGAAGTGAGACGTAGAGAGCGGGGAAGCGGGTTGCGGAGTTCACCAACAACTAGGTAGACGGACCGGGGGCTAGACGAGTGGGTGGAAGGAACAGTGGTGAGACGGGTGGCATGGAGGTGGGGTCAGAAATGGCTCTCAAAGGGGTCCACGAAATCCTGCTAAAAATGACAAACTATGGCCACAGCCGAGCTTTTATGAAGAATAATTATTCGGCCGAATAATTACACAACGGCGTGCATTTTCTCCGTCTAGCTAAAACCTCGCACACAAATCGAGTCCACCATTAGGTCTAACGGTGGCCCGTTAAATGTTATTCACCCCAATAAAGTATAACATATTTGGCCGAATAACTAAATTATTCGACCGAATAACTGAATTTATTCGACCGAATAATTAAAATTATCCGGCTGAATAACTTCTGCTATGCCTCTTCGACACCCGATTCTCACCAAAGTGTAACCCACCTTCACATTTCCACCCTTACCATAATAGAATGATAATGGAAAAGGTACCCTTTTTTTGGGGTCTGCCCTCTTTTTATAGGTGAGTTTCTGTTTGGAAAAAAATAATATAGTTGTTAGAATAATAATACTAACCAAATTTGGAAAAATACAAAGATACTTTACTAAATATCTTACTCCTAGTTTATCTAGGACTTTTATTTTACTTAAGTGGATGAATCTTTAAGTTAACTCATAGATAATAATAATAATAGTAGTTATATATTATTACATAATATTAATAGTATGATAATGCGATAGCCATTTCTACGCATAACCTTTATGCAATTTATATATACATATAATTAAATAATGATAATAATGTTTAACTTTGAGATCTATAGCCTTTATGCATGTCATTCTCATAAGGATATTTCAATTATTCAGTAATTAATTTATGGTAATTTCTTTTGATTTATTTATGTATAACTCATAATACTTCTTTTAAATATTAGGGACAAGGTCTAACTCTTTGGACGGTGTCTTTTGGGTAAGCTTTGGATAGTTGGCTTGGTTAGGTACCTCTAGGCTTCTCTCTTGCATGTTGGACTCCCTCGTTTAACATGGTAGTTTCCCACAGTACTTGATGATAGATAAAATGATTCATTTAACCAATTTAAATAAGTGTGATGAATAGAAGTGTTTTTCAGAGTCTTCTCGACTCAACAATTTTAAGATCCTGTAGCCCCAAGTGCTCTTCAGATCTATTAACTCAACATTCTCACATGAGCATTACGTTAGTGCAATTCCAAAGCCTCCTGCTCAACACTAGTACTAGAATGTGGTTGTGAAGCACATATAGAATATTCAAGTCGCCTTGGATCCAGTATTCATTTATCAATCTTGGAGTGCTCCAAGGCTTATGCCCAACACTCAATGTACATCGGGGCTTACGCCCAGTACATAATAAAATACTCTAGGTACATAGGGGCTTATGCCTAGTACATAGGTCATTTGTGTGTTCCTGATTACACACTCAACACACCATCTAAGTCAATCAGGAAAATCATAACTCTGCACAGTATGTAACAAAAAGGTCATCTCAATATATTAGGGTTTGTACCCAGATCATATGATAAAAACATACATCAAACCATTAGGGATTCCTTTCCCAGTATATAATCAATAATGAAGTCAGTCAGGGTCCATGCCCAATATGTCAGTTTATAAAAGAATAAATCATGTGTGCTAGGGATTATGCCCAATACTCAAAATAAATCATATGTGGTGGGGCTATGGGCCCAATATAACATCAGAAATAGTTAGTCCAAAATTTGGGATATTATAATTAGACCTTCCTACCAATGTTGAACTCAAAAACATGCTTCATGCAACATCATCAATATATAATAGTATTCTATGTCTAGATCCTAGTTTTAATCTATTTTTGCAATGGTTTCAAACACAATACTCTTGAAGAACTAAAATCAATCTTCAAAAGATGCTCTATGTTACCTCTCAACCCTACACTTCAAGTGGCAAATCCCTAAAACACAAGTGCAACCTCAAGGTAACTTCGAGGGGATACCCATTATTACCATAGTAGCTCCCTCTCACTTTATGTTAGCTATCCTATGACACAAGGGGGGATTCCATAGGAAAATGTATGAAAAACTTTAGAATTAAGTGGATGGTTGGTTTCCAACACCAATTCCAATCCAAGGGGTGTGGAGTCAAGGAATACAAACAAAGAGGGTCTTAAGTTATGTGGAGAAGACGTAATCAATCAATACACTGATGTGCCATGGCTAGTCTAAGTATATTTTTTAGGTTATATGAAACTACATAAGGGCCCTTATTCAAGATGCACCATCAACACTATGAATTTGCTTCCAATAAATAACATGCAACCATAAATAATGATGAAGAAAAACTATAACATGAGACTATAAAAAAAGGATTAGGTAGAAATCCTTCTAATGAATGAATAGCCCAACCAAATTTAATATCATCACATGCAACCTCATAAGATTATTAAACCATAAGATGTGTCATACCAAATATGTCATTACAGTAGAAAAATTCCCCCAATATTTTGGATTACATCAAGTGCTAAGGAGAGTTAAGAGCCTCACACTTAGTCCCTGCTCATGTGAAAAGATTTTCCTTCTATATACTTTTCTGGAAACAAGATACAATAGCTACTCAAAAATAAAGCCCAAATCATCCAAGCAAAAAGATAAGAAGAGTGAAAACCTCACATTTGCTTTCCCTTTGACTTCCTCCTCCTACAAGTTGTTCATTTTTCAATTAGGATTAGAGGGGTTTTTAGTCTGATAAGGGTTTTCCCTATCAATCCAACCATGAAAATACAGTGAGCGAGTTTCTCTTTAAATAGTATTTAGATAAAACTCTTACAATAAAATAATAATATCATTTTCCAGTTCCACTAATCTCTCCAAAAATAAACATTAAAATATGTTTGGTAGCTCCTAGATCCACGTTTTTCTCCAAGAAATACAATATATTAATAAGCTACTTCTAGATCCATACTTTTCTACAAGGGATAATGAGAAAATAATCTTGGTCACATCTAGATCCCCGATTTGCTCCTAGGGATACTAATAAAATATGTGGAAAAAACTCCTCCAAGGTGGCCACTCCTCTTCCTTGTAACATGTGCTTGATGGCTTCTTGAACAAGGGCATCCTCTCCAAGGTGGGATCTTCCTCCAATACTTAACCAACTCCCAAAATAATGGAATGTTCCTCATAAAAGACTACACAAGAATTGGTCAAGGGTTTGTTACAATAAACTATTAGAATGCTCCATAAGATCTCCATAAAATAAGACTATTAGCCACAAAACAAGGGAGAGCTCACTAGATAAATTAGTCAACTGTCTAGAAATGCCAAAAGTGTGGAAAACATAGAAAAAGAAGTTAGTGCACTCCTCCCAACAAGAAAACATACTCTCAAGGGATGTATATTATGGAAAAATGTGTAATAAATGGTCCAAGTTTCCAACCTTCCTTTCCATCATTCCCTACACTTTTACTGTTTGACCAAATCATGCCACAAAATATGCATTTAAACCCCACTATAGGTTGAGCGCTCCTCAATATTTGTAACTAATTCCTCTTGAGACCAAATATAATTTCCACTTTCCCTCTCTTGGGTTAAGGTGTTCTCTAAAAATAGCCACAGATCTGGAGATACCTTTTAAACTACTGCTAAAGGCCGTTTCTCAACCACCTTCATTGCAGACCTAATGTTTGTTGCATATAAAATTGATCTGAACCTACATATATATGCCAGTAAAGTTCTCATGCTTTCACTATGTTTCATTCAAATCTGTTTTGCAAGGTAATTAATACTATCATTAGTTAAGTCCCATTACTCTTAAAAATGATGGTGCCACTGCTACAGGTCCCCATGTCATGTTACAGGCTGAAATTAAGGTATACCATAACCACCATGCTCTAACCTGCAAAGGAAATGATGTATGATAGAGAAGATAGACAAGGGTGTTGATATGAAGAAGTGTTAAATCTGAATGTCATGACCCTATGCTGAATGGATTTTATGGCAACATTTTGATGGATTTTCTACTCTCAAAAAACCTTTCCCTTTTATTTGTTGTAGACCATGTAAAGGGATTAAATATCCACGAAGAGGTTCTCCTTGTTTGTTGTTAATAACTCCTAGTGACAACACCTTCTGGATGGATTATAAACAATGATGAGCAAGATGAATACAACCCTCAAAGAGTGTGCCCAGTGCTAGTTGTAATCATGCTTGAAAATCTTTAGCTAGTGTGACCACCATAAGTAAAGATCATAACTAATCAAAGCAGTTTTCACACAAATCAAACTATATACGATCTAAATAACCATTTACACCTTCCTACAGTGTGGTCTACTATAGGGATCTGGGTATCCACTGATTGTGGATCTAGAAATACATTTTATCAGTGGTATCTTAGACTGGAGAGTCAATGCAATGCATTAGGATTCCCATGATATCTTCATCATCTAATTCATCGCTATCTTCAACTAAAATCTGGTGAGAATAATATATTATTTCAAAATGCTAATCTCATATGATGTTGCAACATATGACCATGTGTCTGGAGGTATACTCATTTCCACTTTTCTCTTCGAATGATGCTAATCGTTCCACAACTCAGGATCAGAACAAGGGTCAGTAAACTTTGAGGTATCACCAAAATTCATTATTGCATGACAATATAAATCCTATGTTGCAAACACTTCTACCAGGTGCTTTCAAATAAGTCCCTAGATCTTTCCTCCTTTTATAAACCCTGATTGCATCCTCAACTTAAAGGTCCAAATCCATTGTAATAGAGACAACACCTCTATTTGTTTTATTTTGTGTCACTACTTAAGGGGTGTGCATTAAGATATTCTAGATTAATTCCAAATAGATATCCAATGGACGGCCTTGTATATTCTTACCATCAACTGGACTATCATTTAAACATAGATTGCTTCTAACGCAGCTAACTGGGAATGCTCAAAAGAGTTTATAATAGGTAGGAAAAACAAGGCTTTAATATGTCCAAGGTATCATAATCCCCTTATAATCATCATGAAAACAAGACCTAAACATATGATGTGATATAACCCTCTGAATATATCAAAGTAAATATACACTTTGAGGGGTAACACCCTGACCTCTCTATATATTGGTTGGATTCAATGTCACTTGAATCCACATACAAAAGACTCATACATGCAAACTTTTTTTTAGACAATTGTCATTTCTATTTATGTGATGCATTCAAACCACAACGTGAATTTAAAGCCTATAACTACGTATCACAATATCTCAAGTCTACCTCCAATGTATCTTGTGTGTCAAGTGATATTGCTTTTCCTATATGTGACCATCATGGGTTTCTAGGATAGCTTTATCTTGGAGTTTTGATACAGGAAAAGGAAACTAACTTGTCTTGACATATTTTAGTAGGATACCACTCTCACTATTAGAATCAACTGTCAATTCCACACCACATCACAGGTATTTATCAACCTCGATTCCTTTTTAGCAAATCATAATCCTTTCCTTTCAAATCCTTGGCCATGTCTAATGCCACAGGGATCTTGCTAGAAAAAAAAATGGTGGCCCTTGTCATAGATGCTCCTTCTCTACATATCTTGGATCTATTGCATCCAACTTTCAATCCTCCGTTGGATCATAAATACAGGAAAAGATATCTAGATAGTCATTTGCAAGTACAAGGGAACAACCCGCATGAATTCCAAAGCCTTCACTTATGGATGAATGCAGAACATGAATGTAGAACATCCTGTAAAGATATGCACGAGTAACAAATAATTTGTGGAATTCCAAATATATCTGATCCCTATAATATATTTCTATTATTTCATCATCAATAACCTTAATGTTTTCCATCAAACTTAATCGAAAACTCGTATTTATACCACATGCTCAGCAGTCACATTCAAGCTAGTCAAACTTCTCAACATCTATTCCATTTTGTCCATCTACCACAATTTCAAATAGGAAATTCTTCACTGTGAGCCTACAGTAAGCTATAAACAACAAAAACAAATATTATAAAACCATGCTTTTTGCAGTCTTTTCCTTGTCAGAATTCTCGGATCCTTACTTTAGGCATTGCATGCATATTTGTAGCAATTGGTGGAATAAGATTGGATATATGAAATTGTTTGGACTATTGCGAATGCAAGTATACTTATCTAAATCTTTCCAAATATTATGCATTGTCGATTATATTTTATTTCAAATCTATTTGTTGAATTCTTCCTTAAAAAAAACCAGAAATTCCAAATCCTTGCTAATGCTGTCCCTTATTTTCTTGTTTCTAGACACCACAAGATTCATATATGGTAGGCCTGGGCATCCTTTAAATGCTTCTTTCATGTCAAAAAAAGAAAGTATAGGCTATACAGGTAGGTGAAATATTAGAGGATTAAGGGACAACTATTTTTTGAGAGAATGCATATCAATCAGTTACTGGATTGTCAGTCTCTTTAATCCAATTCAGTCCATGAAATCAAGCTTGTTTACACATTCAATAACACCATTTTTCTTTAGCATGCATGCAGCAAATGATATATCTCCATCTCATATATAAGATATTTTCCTGCTTACGTGGTTTCTTGTTTCGTAGTTTGGAAGATATTAGAAGATATTAAAAATAATGTCGTCTCAATCCAATCCCTGATGAAGTTGCCAAGCATAGATACTCATGATTCAACTTTGTCAAATATACTGGATATCCCATATCCTTTGGGGAATATTCCATTTGATCATTTTGGATCCTCTATAACCAGTTCCTTTTGTGTATTTCCAACTTTCAATCCTCTCTCGTAAGACCTTATGTCCTCGATTCAAATCACATGAAACATTCCATTACAGGAATCACCAAAAGGGAAAAATGTGGATCCATTTGAGTAGTCCACTTTCCTTGTACGGTTTGTCATGAAACCTTCTCATTATTCATTATTTGTTTCAAACTCATATCCATGTTTCCACATCACATCCATGGATAGGCCTGGCCTAAATTTGTGTGTTAATGATACAACAACAAATTGTCAAGGATAAACAAGTCAATTAATTGGTTTCTTTTATTGTTGTTTTGACTGACTCCCTTTTAGAAAGAAAGGAAACTGTCATTTTTATAAGTCTCTTGGATGTTTTTAAATCACCAAACAGTTCTCCTCCCTCACCATTTTCTTCAACTAAGGCTTCCATACCAGCTGCTCTCTTTCCTTCTCATCCACTAACAATACACCCTGTCTATTGGTCAAATCATGTTGCTACATGAAACAACGCCATATTAGTGTAATGAATGAGACTTATAGAAACACCCTCCACCACATAAATATGATTTATTGTAAATGATACTTGTAGGTTGGCCCTAACATCATTTGAAAAATATACCGTCTCTAGAATAGCCCCCAACAGGCCGGCCCCTTTTGCTTTCTAATTTGCTTCTAATTGTCTAGCATTCTATCATAATCAAGTGGCGGGATTGATGGGTACTTCATGTATGCAAAAGACATGATATTTTGGTCATATGGTTGTTCATTGTAGCAAGGGAAATACCAAATCCTAGGCTTATGCACAATGGTAACAATCCAAAGGTCAAACAAGATATCCTCTCTTTTACTTGGGTGTAATATCAGTCAAAAGGAATAACATGATTGAACCTTTTATATGGATTTCTCTTATTTTAATCATAACTTGCGATGATACAGTCCAAAATTACTACTTTTTAGGGTACATCACCATATTGTTTTCCAAACCAAACACCCAGATCACTCATGTCAAAGTCTAGTCTATTGTACATGATGTTACTGAAGCAACATGACCCTAGAAAATAGCTATCACAATAATGTTGTCCCATAAATTCTACTAATTGCAAGGATGTATATAGAGAATAGGCGTGAGAACTGCCAATTAGAGTGCTTCACCTTATCCATTGAACTATTTTCCCATGAAATGACTAAGATCGAGAAAAAGAATTTATTCACTGTTGATATGAGCATTTGGATGTGGTTCACAAAAATGTGTTAATAACCCTCTTCATTTTCATTCTAAAACTGCCTTCAAAATTATCAATTATCAATGATGGTTATAACTTATCAAATAATGACTTATGGTACATTAGCGCTAACAGTGATATGCATGAAAACTCTCTCTTTTTGGCTATAACTTATAGTTATACTCTTGTTTTTCCTGAATAGTTCTGATTCTTCACTCCATTTTTTAAATTTATTATAAAAATATTTCAATATTTTTTTGTGATTGTTGTTTCCCTTCTATATCTAGATCCCATCTTTTCAAAATTATGGCAAATCTGTATCAGGATTTGGATATGTATCTATATCCTTGTAACTTATTTATTTTTCCCATCGATGTTTTGTGTCAATCTTCTTGATTGCTCTCTCCTAAACTTAGAGAAATGTTGTGTCATATTGTTGAGCACATTTACTTGCATATGAAATGCTTGTTTCACATTTTGGAATTTTCACATGGATATTAAGTATATACATTCCAAGAACATCTGATGGGGCCAGCCCAAAAAAAATTTATGTATCAAGAAATTTAATGCTCAAGATTGCTTGAAGCCAATATTTTAGCTTAAAAAATGCTAATCAAGTTACTTGCTCACATATCATGCATGCATGAACAAATGTCCATTCTATTAATATCTCACTTTATTTTTTTTATGAGATAAATCTTGTTTGAAAAGGGAGTAGATTCACATTCACTTTTATTTGTGCCCTACTTCAGAAGATATTTTGTAGCATCATGCTTTTTGAATATTTTATGTAGATGTAGTCTATGTTATCTGTGAAGCCTTGAATGTTACAATATAAATTTTACTCAACTTTTGAGCTGTATCTATTATAGTTAATTTGTATTTTCTATCTTTGTGCACATTGCAGTTTGGTGAGTGCCTTAAAACTATTATTAATGCATACTATCTAGAGCATTGGCCTGCCCTTCTCATCTGGGTCAAATTTAATTTGCAAGGTCAACAAGTATATGGTGCTTTATATGTGCTGAGAATTCTTTCAAGGAAGTATGAGTAAATATTCTGCTGTAATACAACATATTGTTCTGGCTTTCATAATTACCTTCCATTTTTTATATTAAACTAATTAAAGGTTTCTCGGCATGCTAAGTATTTGTCTCAAGTTTCTATATAGTTTATATATACTCTTACTTTGTGTATGTCAAGGTTCTGACAAGTCAGAGGATGAGCGAACTCATGTATATCTTATCATTGATGAGGCTTTCCCACCTTTACTTAACATTTTCAACTTTATTGTTCAAATTCCAATCCCTACAATAGAGATAGAAAAGTTGATCAAGCTCATATACAAAATATTTTGGTCATCCATATATGTATGGAGGATTTTACTTTCAACACCCAGAAAGCCTTTTTCTATATTTATATCTAAATCTATCTTATCTGATTTGGATGTTGAATTATGGTTGATGACATTGTTGTGTAGCTAGAGGTCCCTGAGCAACTGTTTGATCCCAATGTCTTCAATGCTTGGATGGTCATAGTTTTAGCTATGTTGGAAAGGTCAGTTCCTCCTGAGGGACAACCAACTAACCCATAACAACGAAAGTCTTGAGAATGGTGGAAACTAAAGAAGTGGACTGTGCATCTCATGAGCCACGTGTACACTTGTTGAGTTGAGGGAAGAAAAATAGGATTGTTTTAATGTATACAATAATTTACATGGATTTAAAGTTGTTATTCAACATATATAATGTGAGTTCATGACTTTTGTTCTTTGACATAAATCCTTCTTCTGATTCCTATCTTATGATTCCTAACTTGTGTTGATTCACAGGATTTGTGGTAGTAATTCATTTAGAGGATATGGTGGCACTTTTTATGAAAGTTCTAGATTAGATAATGGCATCACAATGAATATTTACTGAAAAATTCTAATTGTATTATTATGTTTTGGTCACAATATATAGGTCTCTAATAAAAATGTAATCATTAGCTGTAAATAGATGTCTCAATTTTTTTTGTTCATGATGCCAAATCATGCTATATCACTATGCTTATTGTGCTGCAGATTTGGAGACCCAAAGCTTTTAAAACCAAAAAACAAGCCTTTTGCTCACATGTTTCAAAACAATTATGCAATGAATATTTTAAAGTGTCATTTGAAACTATTGAATGTCATCTGATAGGGTGGCTACCTTCCAGATAGGGTGACCAATCTTGTCCTTCAATATTTGAGTAGCAGGTAGGTATTTCAATTTTTTTCATTTGTATAAATGTTCTCTTATTGGAAGTTTGTTACTATCGAAGTTGCATATTATAGATACACATTTTTTATTTGCCCGAAACTTTAAATTTGTGATATGTTGCATTAAGTTCCATTTCTCTTTTATTATTTTATCAATTTCAAAGGGTAAAGTTCAGGAAGATGTAAGGCTTGAGGAATTCCTCATGATTGGAGTTGTTTCTTTCAATGGTGCTTTAGTTGATGATAAGTTCCAACAATTGGAAAATATTGTGGCGCATTGTGTCCAGTTTTTGTGATATTTATTTGCACATTAAATTATGTTGTTCATTGGAAAACATGATTCTATTTGATTGGAAGTAACACAAGATTTCCAGCTAAGACAAAAGGAGGGTAACTAAATCCCACCAATCGTACCTCACAGTGAGGGAAATATATCCACCTTTAGTTTGTACTGCAAGTCAACATTTGATACTACTAAAATAGTAGTGTGACCTGAAAACAAATATAGGGAAATTAATTCACACGTAGCTGATAATAATTTTAAATATACTGGAAATAAACCATGGTCCATGGCTCAATGCCTTCCAAATAACCAACCAACCACCAGACCAAAATCTTACCAAATTTTCAATTTAATTGGTAGAGTTGTGTTCCTCATCCAACCTCTTCACCATTGCAGTCTGAGGGTGGATCGTGAGATAATTTTAACCCATTTTTGGAATCAATTGTTGTTTGGAAAAACAATATAATAGATTTGTCAAGTCTCTAGAATTGTAATGCCCCTAAAAATAGTAAAAAATTTTTAAAAAATTCTGATACTGAATTAAACTGGTAAGAGATGAAGAATAGTAAATTAACTTCAGCACTAATATGTACCTACTGCACTGGTATTTTATTTCTACATTTCGAAGTGTCTTAGTTTCATAAGTATCATGGTTTACTGGTTATAGATCCTTCATCTCTGTGGAAGCATTTTAAATGAAATAAATGTATGAACTGTCACATGTGTACGAATGTGTTTTGAATGTAATAATGTGAATCTCCTTCTTACATCTGTAAGGGTTTGTGTGCATATGTAATAACTCTAACTGGTAATTCAGGTGGGAGGGACCCCTAATGGTGGCGGTTGAGGCCCATGACGTACCGTTAAGTCTTTCAAGGGTATGAGTACCCCGACCGGGCTACCGAGAGGTAAGGTGTAAGAAATGGAACTTCTGACTTACTTAGCGAGATTCACTAACGTCCTCAATTTGCATCTATTTACAAGTACACCTACTACAGTGTCCACCAAGGGTACTTACTCTATGGTTCCAACAAATTCTAAAACCTAGAGTATGAGATATTTAAAGATTGGCACCATAAAAACTTTGATGGTCGTTGGCAATACTTGTGTAATTCATAATCTTTGTTGACTTAGTAAGGTCCTTGTGGGTACTAAGCAATGCTTATGGTCTTTGTTAATACTTGTGCACTTATAAAAACGTTGTTTGTTCAATCGTGACTTTACCACTATAGATCTTTGGGTCTAAATTGAAATATTGGGGTTTGGTGGTAGCATTGAATGTGGATCTACATTGGCACATGGCCAAGCTTCCCTTTGTTTTGAGGGTTTTACTCCTCGGGTTCTTCTCCAATGAAGTGCAATCTCGTAGTTTGCTTCACTTGTTTCACTGTATGTGCATTTGGGGGTTTTCGTGCTCTGGCCTGAGCTCTTTCTCATGTCCAGCACACCTTACATGGCTCTACACACAGAGATGGAAACTGAAGGTAACTCCTTCCCTGGCTCAAGTCTTACGCTTCTTTCCTTCTATTTTATTTGGTATGTGTTGATACTAATCCCAGGTTTTGACTCCATGGTGTTTGCTTGTTTGGCAGATGGTCGTGTGGCATCTTCCTTCTACATGGCTACCAGATGCTAGCCAGTACCTCGACTCTAATTTCGTCGCTTAAGGTAAGTTCAGGGTTCTTCATTCCTTCACTCCTCCTCTCGCCTCTGTAGAGGGTACTAATGGTGTATGCTGTGAAGAAAAATCATGAGCCTGCTTTGGGTTGTACTATAACACGTTTTGGTTTCCTTGAGGCCATCGTTGGATGGATCATTGTGTAATGTACCTATTGGTTTTATGTTTAATGGCCCTGGAGGGCTTTGGCCATTTGGATCACTATTAAACCCTATAATTTTGTAATGATAATACTCAATGTAAAGACTGATATTTTCGTGCTTGTGTAATTTGTTTATAAAAATAAACCGTGGACTTCAAGAATGGAGAGTATGGCTTTACCCTTTGGTCTCTATGTTTTCTTATGGTAATGGTAGTTATCGATTTTGGTGTTTGTTGTCGTCGCCTCTATTTTGGTAGTTTGTTGGTTGTATGATTGTGAAAGAGGAAAATGGTGCTCTTGTTTTATTTGCAAAAGCTAGAAGGTTTTAATAAAGGAATATGGCAGGGATTCGATCCCATGAGTTGCATTTGTTTTGGAGTCTCGTCCGTATGCTATTGACAATGTTATTCAAAAGCTGGGTGGATAGTGTATTTGGTTCTGCAAAATGTATGCCTTTTAATGCGTTTTGGTTTGCTAAGCATCTATGTAGTGATCCTTGCGTTTTTAAAAGAATAATGGTGAGACCCTAGTTGTGTGTTTCAAAGAATAGAGTTCTGTGTGTTTTCTGCTATGCTGTGGCGATTTGTAAATAGCTGGTATTTCAATGTATTGTTGATGAGAATCATTCTCCTGACCTACATTTTCAAATTAATAAAAGAAGTTTTGTTTGTACTAAGTAGATATTTTGCTGACTATGGGAATCGACCCTTAGAAAACTTCTGTGGTGCTTTCGTGGTAGTGGTTGACTGATTCATTGATAATGTAAAAGCTTTGAGAAAATTACTGTAACATGCCTTCACTACTTGGTACTTTTAATTCGAAGTATGAAATCGTTTTCCTGTAAGGGTTAGTAGTTTCAAAATATTCTTAGCCACATTTGTGATGCGTTGATGTTTTAAACTCGAGAGAGGGTTTTAGTAGAAACAAATATAAACAATAATGCGAACAACAATCTTATCCTATCTATACAAAGATTAAGAAAAACTTAAATCCATACAATGTTTCACAAATGGGAGGATATATATATAAATATGATAATGCTGCTCTGAAGGAGCGATCTAAGTTTATCTAAATTATCAAGAACAGATTTCTAGGTTATGATTTGCTTGGATGTCTAGCACAGGATAGCTTGGATAGACCTTCTAGACATTATACTGATCCTAGCTTCTAAAGTTAACGTGATCCTAGCTTACAGTATTTTTTTGTTATATCAAAAAATCTATATTTAAACGATTTAGGATAAAAGAAAAAGGACCAATAGTGCTAGGGTAGCATATTTTGTTTTATTATTTAACCTCTATTATAACTTGAAATGGAATATTTATATTTCGTACCTGGTTACTTTGTAGCTTGCTCCCTTCCTATAGTAACTTGCACACTCAAACAATAATTAGTGTAGAGACTTCTGAGCTTAGATGACTTGTTAGAATGACTCCTTAGATGGATAACTTTGGGACTACCATGTTCCTCCCAACCTTGACCCTTGAAGTGTTTCCTGGTTCTATCTAGATCCTCCCGAGCTTGGTTCCAACATGCAATGAGAGATAGAGGCACTAGGTCCACTGCTGGTTCAGATTTGAGATTTATTAGGTGAGGCTACTTTAGTTTCTTGGAGCAGAATAGTTTTCTTGGATTACCATAAGAGAATGATAATAACCCATAATGATGATCCCCCACTCTTGAGATCTACCCTCCTTATGTAGGGACAAACAATCTTGAATTATGACTATTTCAATAATTAGTTTTTCTTTAAATTAAATAAATAATATTTAGAAGATATTTAATTAACCAATATCTAGTCCTCTTGAACTAGGACTTTTTCAATTGTTTTAACTATATGTGATTTTGATTTAACACTTTTCATAATATTTATAATAACAATAATTCATATTTACAACCTAGCTACTAATACATTATTAATGATTTTTAATAATGCATAAACTATATACCATGAATATATTCCATAAATAATTAAATAAATAATAACAAGATTATTATTTAAAGGTCTTGATAATATCATTAGCCTTGAGGCCTTTATGCATTAATCATAGAAAACTACCATTAGTCAATCCATGTTTTAAGTGGTGGTAATTAACTTTTATTTAATTATGTATCTTCACATGATAACTCTTTTAACTTTTAGGACAAGGTCCAATTATTTGAACGGTCTTTTGGTAAGCTTGGTTAGGCACCTCTAGTCTCTCTCTTACATGTCAGATTCCCTCATTTAACATGGTAATTCCCACAGTATTTGATGATAGATAAAAGATGAATAATTTAATTAAATCAGATAAATGTGATGAAAGAAAAGTGCTATTTAGAGTCTTTTAGACTCAACACTTTGAGATCCAGTAACCCTGAGTGCTCTTCAGAGCCTTTTAACTCAACACTCTCACATGGGCATTACGCTAGTGAAATTCTAGAGCCTCTGCTCAACACTAGTGCTAGAATGTGGTTGTGAGGCACATCTAGAATTTTTAAGTTGCCTCGGATCTGGTATTCGTTTATCAATCTTGGAGTGCTCCAGGGCTTAGGCCCAACACTCAATGTACCCCAGGGCTTACTCCCAGTACATAAAAATTCTTCTAGGTACATTGGGGCTTATGCCCAGTACGTAGGTTACGTGTGTGTTTCTGAGTCCACGCTCAACACACTCATAAGTCAAATAATGTAAAATCATAGCTCTGCATAGTAAGTAACAAAATATCATCTTAGTATATTAGGGTTTGTACCCATATCAAAGCTAAAGAACATCATTAAAACATTGGGTCCTTCTTGCCCAGTATATACTCAGATGAAGAAGTCAGTCAGGGTCCATGTCCGATATGTTGATGTATATATAAAAGAATAAATGATAGGTGCTAGGGATCATGCCCAATACTCAAAATAAAACATAGGTGTTGGGGCTGTGGCCCAATATAAAAAAAAAATAGTTAGTCCATAATTCGGGATATTACATCCCTCCCCGCTTAGAACAACACCATCCCGTTGTTTCTAGGGACTAGGAATGAAGTCATGAAACAAGGTGGGGTATGCATCTTTCATGGTGGATTCATTCTCCCAAGTAGCCTCATATGGTCCAAAGTGCCTCCATTGCACTTTTAGCTGAGTAATGGTCCTCCTCCTAAGCTGGACCTCTCTCTTGTCTAGAATGTGGAGTGGTTCTGGCGTGAACTCCCCTTCGGGCTCCACCTGTAATAAGGACCAATCAATAATATGTTTAGTATCGTATACATATTTCTTTATTAGTGAAGCATGAAAAACATTATGAAATTTTATATAAGTTGGTAAGGCCAACTCATAAGCCACTGGGCCCTTCTTGGCCAGTATTTCAAAAGGTCCACAGAACCTTGGAGCTAGTTTCCCGCAACGTCCCAAGCTCAACGAGCTTTGTTTTGCCTTTATTTTTATAAACACATGTTCACCAACTTGGTAGTCTTTGTCCTTTCTTTTCTTGTCTGCATAAATCTTTTGGCGGTCTTGTGCTTCTTTTAAGTTCAGTTGCACCTTGGAGACTAGCTGTTCCAAGTCCTTTAGTAGGTCGGATCCTAACATAAGTCTGTCTACTAGACTGTCCCAAGTCATGGTTGTCCGACATTTTCTTCTAGAGAGTACCTCGAATGGACTCATTTTGGCCAAGGTTTGATAATTGTTGTTGTATGCGAACTCTGCGAGGTGCAAATAATCTTTCCACTTGGTGGGGTTGTTCATGACATACATCCTCAACATGTCATCAAGGATTTGGTTTACTCATTCTGTTTGTCCATTGGTCGGGGGATGGTAAGTGGTACTGAATTGTAACTAGGTTTCCAAACCGGAGAACAATGCTCTCCAGAAGTTATTAGTGAACTTCGTGTCTTGATCAAAACTTATTGCTTTGGGTATCCCGTGCAATCGAAAGATCTCTTTTAAGAATATTTCTGTGGTGTGAACTACTTTGTAGGTAGATTTCACCAGTATAAAGTGGGATCCTTTAGACAGCTTATCTACCACTACAAAGATGGAGTCGTTCAGTTTCTTACTCTTGGGTAAGCTTGTAATGAAGTCCATACTTATTACTTCCCATTTCCATTCCGGAATGGGTAAGGGTTGAAGTAATCCCGAGAGGTGTTGGTGTTCTACTTTGACTAGTTGGCACTCCTGACATTTTCAAATGAACATGGCGATGTCAGCCTTCAACTTAGGCCAAAAGTAATGTTTCTTGACGGACGATATCATCTTTTTATATCCGGGGTGCCCTGAATAGGGTTTCTAGTGAAACTCGGTGAGAATGTTTGATCTAATGTCTCCACTCTTTGGGACGTAAAGTCTCTCTTTTGACCACAGTAGTCCTGACTCGTCTATCCTGTATTCCTTCTTTTGTTGGAATAATTTGTCTTCTTGGATATTTACAAGAATTTTCATGTATTAAGGGTTGCTCTTACAAGCCATTCGATTTGTGTGGTGTAATTCTGAGTTGGTTTGACTCACAGTGACTTCATAAAGCATATGCGCTCGACGACTCAAGGCATCCGCAATCTTGTTTTCCTTTCCTTTTATATGTTTTAGTTCGAAATGGTATTCACTAAGGAAGGATAACCATCTGGCCTGCCTAGCATTTAGGTCAGGTTGGTCGAAAAGGTACTTCACTCATGTTATCAGTCATCGATAGGAATTTCTTTCCCATAAGGTAATGTCGCCACATATTCAAAGCATGGATGATGGCGGCTAGTTCGAGGTCATGCATGCGGTAGTTCTACTCATGTTCTTTTAATTTCCTTGATTCGTAGCATATGGAAAAAATTTCTTGCATAAGGACTCCCCCAAGTCATTCCTTGCTTGCATCCATGCAAACGACGAAGTCCCCATTGGGATTCACAATACGCAGAATTGGTGCACTAATTAGTAGTTGCTTCAGCTTCTGAAATCTTTCTTCGCACTTATCCATCCAGATAAACTTGTTTTCGTTTTTCTACAAGGCGGTCATGGGACATTCAATACGTGAAAATTTCTCAACGAACTTTCGGTAGTAACCAGATTATCCTAAAAATGATCTTATATCGAATATGCAAGTAGGCGTGGGCCATTATTCGATAGCTTTGACCTTTTCGGGGTTGACAGCTATTCCCTTATCGAAAATGATATGTCCTAAGTATTGAATCTAGGGTTTTTAGAAATCATACTTACTAAACTTGGCGTAAAGCTGGTGTTCCTTTAGTATCCATAAAACAATTCAGAGGTGCGCTTCCTATTCTACATTGTTCTTGGAGTAGATCAAAATGTCTCCAATAAAGACTAGAACAAATTTATCGAGGTATTTACTAAAGATACTGTTCACCATACACATAAATTTGGCCGGTGCATTCATCAACCCAAAGGGCATCACTACGAACTCGTAGTGGTCGTAACGGGTTCAAAACGTGGTCTTGTTAATATCCTCATCATGGATCCTCACCTGATGGTATCTGAATCGTAACTCGATCTTCGAGAAGATATTTGCCCCTCTGACTTGGTCAAACAAGTCGTCGATCCTAGGGAGTGGGTAACGGTTCTTAATGGTCATCATGTTGAGTTGGCGGTAATCGATGTACATCCACATCGTTCTGTCTTTCTTCTTGACGAAGAATATCGGTGCGCCCCAAGGGGACACACTAGGATGGATGTACCCTTTGTCTATTAGTTCTTGTAACTGAATCTTGAGCTCCACCAATTCTAGTGTGCTGATGTGGTATGGGGCTTTAAAAGCTGGCACTGACCCAGGTGTTAGCTCAATGGAAAAGTCTAAGTCTTGCTTGGGTGGTAATCCGAGTATTTCCTCGGAAAATACATCTTTGAATTCCACGAGGACTGGGATTTCTTCGATCTTTTGTTCCTTATCAGTTTCTATGTTTTGGATGTTAACAGCAAAGAGCTTATAGCTCTTCCTTATGCATTTATTTGCTTGTAAGGTAGATATATGTCTTACGGACACTTTCTTAGGGATACCCTGAATTGTCTTCTGATTCCCTTGGTCATCCCTGCAGAGTAGGGTCTTGTTTGAGTAGTCCAGTAGGACATGGTGTTCTTCTAGCCAATCCATGCCTATAAGTACATCGTACGATCCTAGGGGTAGAATGTTTAATTCTAACCTAGTTGGAAGACCGTTTAAGTCTATCTCACAAGTTTTAACTAACTCGGAGACCCTTCATTTGGTACCAGTGGCTAGTTGTACCAGCCATGGTTTCTCGTGATGCTCTAGGTTTAACTTACAAGTGTCCACTATCTTAGGGGAGATATAACTTCGGCAAATGTTGGGATATATTAAAACTGAAATGGCAGTGTTAGAGATCTTACCCTCAATTTCCACCATAGTGGCTTGGTGATCTACCTGTCGGCCATCAAGAGTGGCATAAATCCTAGGTGTCTTTTCCATGTCCCCTACGATAGGTTCTGCTTGGACGTTGTGTAAAACTCCATCCATTTTGCTGGGGGAGTCTCTGTAGTAGTGGGGCCCTTGGAATTTCCAGCAAGAAACGGTTGGTGGGACATCTTTGGTCCCTTTGTTGAAAGCTGGCCTGTTGGTCGATGGTGGTGGTGCACTTGGTCGTGCTTGAGGTCGGTTGAAGACTCTATTGGGAAGAAGACTGTTGTTGTGTTTTCAGAAAGGTGGAGGTCTAAAACCTGGTTTGCAGTTGTCCAAGAAGGTTCTGAACCTATCTCTATTTCTATTGATGTTGTCATTCCTTGGTTGTCCATGTTCATAACACAGTCTTGCTATATGTAAGGTGACATCATGGGTTTTAGGCATGTCAAACTCTATATTTTCTCTAAATTTTGGTGGCATCCCTCCCAAGAATTGTTGTATTTTGACCTTCTCGTCGTTAATGTATGGCACATAGTGCAGCAAGTCCAAGAATCGATTTATGAATGATTCCATAGTTAGGAAGCCCATTTTTAACTCATGAAATTCTTTAATTTTCTTGTCAATGAATCTTTCAGCCATATATTTTTCCTGGAATATTTTGTTGAAAGTATCCCAGGTTATGTCTCTCAGTTCTTGTCCTTTGATGTGTTTCAAGTCCCGCCACCATTTGGAAACTTTACCATTCAAGTTGTATATGGCTAGTCAGGCTTGCATTTCACTGGAGTAATTACCCACTTAGAAGTACTTATTCATTCCCAATAGCCACTCCTACGCCTTCTCCCCCGAGTTAATTTCTCCGTCATAGGTTGGGGATTTTATCTTTCTGAATTCTCCTTGTAGACTGTCGTCACTTTTCCTCCTTTTCTTGCAAGGAGGTGGTGAACCTTCAAAGTTGGAAGAATTCTTTCAGTCCTCTTCCTTTGATTCTGGTGTGTTTTCACCATGTTCCTCTCCCTTAGGACTGACAGTTTTCTTTGGGTGATTGTTTCCCTTTTTGAAAGTGTTGACTGAGAGTGTGGGCTGTGCTATCACCTATTTTGTACAAATAGCTGAATTTCTTGTGAGCCGCCAATTTATTGAACATGATTCATGTTCGTCATCAGTGTTCAAAAGTTTAGAAGTCATTTTCAGGGCAATTTTGCCCCATTTGTAATAACTGCATGTTCATACCCCCATGGGGAACATGTAAAAAGTTGGTCTAAATGGGATCCTTTTATAAAAGACTCAGCTATCCATAGGTTTAGCCACTTGGGGGATACTCTAGAGTGTTTTTTCCTTAGGAATTATGCGCTACTCATTAGTGGCGTATAATCCCTCAGTTGTTCACTCAAACCTCCAAAGCTGGAGTATTCTCCATGATGGTCAAAACCTAAGGTGGTTATTAGAGTCTTGTTTTAGGATTTTTTACATGTTATCCATTTCGATTGAGTCATATGAACATGCACTAGGTCCCCTAGGAGTTTCGTTTCATTCTGAGAAAAATAATGCTTTCCATAAATTAGACCATTTTTTAATGGTTTAATTAAAAAATTTCAAAAAGTGATAAAGACCTCATTCGGAGGCGGAATTGAGAGTGGGGAGGTTCGTTTTGACGCTCGGAGCATCCTCTTTACCCTAGTGCTAACTTTTCTAAGGTTTCAGGCAATTACATCACCTTTGGGAGCAATTTTTCATTATTTTGACATTTAGTGGTCAAATATGACAAAATTCACTAAGTGACAAAAATGAAAAAAGTAAAAAATATGAATTTTTAACTTTGAAAAAGGTTGAAAGTTTGTTTTCATATGGTGTACGACTACATGGAAATATTAAAGCACATATTATATCAAAGTTTGGAAATATTTCAAAAGAGAGATGACGTGAGCCATTTTGGCCGTACGGCTAGCTCTCACGATTTTGTGAAGTGGAAAACGTTGAATGGTTTGGTGGTCATGCATTAAATGAATGGTGGGCGCCTCCCTCGTATTGTGGCCACATCACATGGATTAACACCCATGAGCTCGAGTCTATCTCTCCATTCAATGCCAAGCTTCTGCCTCACATGGATTCACGCATACCCTTTAGCTCACGTTAATGTAATGTGGCAGCTTCGTTTTTAATGGGTGGCCTTGCCATGGTGGAGGCCACCTCTCCATCCATATTCAATGAAACTCGGGTTACTTTGTTGGACACCACTCCAAGCTTGGAGTTTGACTGGATTTCGAATTTATGACTCATGCCATTGGCACGCTTGATTTCCAATTCGAATTTTCCCTTTGAGGTTGTAGTTTTTGTATAAATAGAAGTGCTTTGCACTCTCTTCCCATGGATTGTTTGGCAAAGAAACTCTCGAGGAATTGTAACTTGATTCATATTTAATAATATTGTGACTTTGGAGGTCAATTCGTGGAGGCTCTTGGTGGCCATGCATCATCCCAATTCCGAGGTGATATTGTGTATTTCTCATATGCTTAGGAATATTAAGCTTTGATTTATATTTCTAAAAGGCTAATAATCTAGCACATGCATCTATAAATCTTGTCTTTTCGCTTGAGCATGTTTGACTTGCAGGTATCCTCCAAGGTTTAAGATTTTTTGCAGGTTCTCCTTCACTCTACTTGTGGCCAAAGGACTCTCAGTTTTATAAGCATAAGAAAAAGGGGATCTTGCTTCACCCATCAAACATTCAACAAACTTCTAGGGAATTTTACAGAAATGATGATTTGAGTACTGATCTTTAAAGAAAATAAACCCGGGGAGCCTATTCCCATTTGCCCTTGCTCTATGACAGAAAATAATTAAAACTCATAACATAAATGTTGCATATAAATCCTATCTTAAAAATTCCTTGATCTTTATTTAAACTGAATGAAAGAAAATCATGATTCATACCTGGTTCTTGCAACTGGGTCCTTCTCTGTCGAACTTGCACACCCAAATACTAATTAAGGAAACCAACTATGTGAATTTAGCTGACTTGTATAATGGATTTTAATTGGATAACTTTGGGACTACCACGTTCCACCCAATCATGACCCTTAGACCGTTCCTGGTCTTATCTGGATCCCCCTGAGCTGGTTCCAACATGCAATAGGAGAAGTAGAGGCTTTAAGGTAGCTTGCTCATTAGATCTGTATTGTATAGTAGGCTATTATAGTTTTGTAGAGTAATTCTCTTCTATTGTAACATAATCTACCCTAAATATTTCGAAGGTCTAGCAGGGCTAGCTTTGCTAGCCTGTGCTAGACAACGATCCTTTTCAAATTAAAGTATTAGAATTTTTAAACTCCCGACAGATGTTATTGAAATCATATTTCTTCTAAAATCCCGAGTGCTGAACTCGCTATGTATTCTTACACTTAAGCTAGGGTTTATTTCTTTTAATTCTTTTAATTCCTTTAATTCTTTCAACTTTGTCATTTCCTTGTAATTCTTGAAAAACGATTCATACGAATCGTTGGATAGACTAAACCATGGAAAAATAACCATATGATTTATCCTTCATTGGAAACCATTACCAACAGAGTTTTAGCAAAACACAGGTTCAATTATCAAACCCTACTACCATCATTTGAAACATAGGATAACCGACTTCATGCATAGACATACAAGTTAAACATAAATCGCAGACATAGTCAGAGATTTTTGTTGTAACCGTTAGTATTATAATTTTTCCCCAGGCCATACAAAAACGATTCCTACAGTATCGAAATCTAGTATTTTAACGTGTCCTTGCTTTCATATTTATTATCAAACAACATTGAAATAAATACAGTGCTTAAACCTACCAGATTCTAAGAAAACCATAAAACACGACTTGTATTCTCTAGCTAGGGTTTTAACATTTATCTTTGTCTACCCTACAGGAGTCATTTTATTACCCAGACATTTTATTACCCACGCAAAGCCACAAACTAAATTCAGCATCCAACACATTTTTCCAAACTGTAATTGCTAATCTAGACACCCTCAACCATTACAGAAAAACATCCATGATTCACATAGGTTCAATAAATCCAAATATCTAAACCACAAACCCCAAAGGGGAAACACATTTAAATACAGATCTAGGAAATTAACAACATAGAGTTTACATTCCCATTTAACTAGTCACTGTACATCAAAACCAAAACACAGGGCAGGTATCCACATCCTGAAATCAGGAGAGGGCGTTTCCAATATGTAAATGTTAAATATTTTACCAACCACATAGACCTTGCCCCATTAAAATGCCAGAGAAGTAAATGCTTCCAGTTTTACTCCTAACATCAAAGGATAATTACAGAGCCATACAAACCCACTAAACTCTAAGTTTTTCCTCCTCAAACACGATAGCTTCAAAACCCCATTTAGACCAAGGTGATTATACATCAATATTTCCCATCTCTACAAATGCCCACGGCAAAGAAAATGACCCACATAAACGTAGGACTCATACAGTGAGCTATAGGGCCCATCATTACAATTTAATTTCTCATAAATAAACATAGAGCCTGCAACATGATTGGGATAGGAAGGAATGAGTGTTTCCAAGGGCTAGACTTACCAACTCATGCTAGAACCAAGTCTGCTACCACCGTGAATATCCAAGTAGAGAATGACATGCATTTTGAACCTACCATGAGACTACTAAAGGAACCCATAAGATTAAAACCATGGTCTTTACATAGAAACTTCATTTTGCAAATGAGAAAGGCTGCGAGGGTATTGATTTGATTACCTTCTATTAGAATATGCATAAGCTCTCCCTTCTCCTCGCCATCATCATTGCATTAGCACTGACCATGAGCATAGCTCAGGTCAGGGCACCCCAAAACTTGAAGTATGAAATGAAAACACTAAACCCTGAAGGCATTCAACACTTAAACTTTCCCTAGGCTGGTTTGAGCCACATGATTTTCTGAGTGAGCATTAAATGCCACAGCTAACATCCACTAGCGCAACCCTTGTCAATACTCCATAGTTTAGGGTGGCATCATTTTATTAAAACCCCAAACTTGTTTATGCCTTACAAAGTTAGTCTTTTAGGCCCTCTTCCTCTCCTAGGACAAGGCCTTGTAGTCTAGGTAGTGTAGGGGTAAGTTCTTTGACTAGACCTGCAAAATAGAAAGTTTATAAATGCTTTAGAAATAAATTTTCTAAGTAAGCCTGACATTGCTTAAACATCCATTCCTTACCCATCCTCGGTTGCAGGGAAATTGGGTCTAAACCACACCAAAACATTCTTACCCTCCGCAGAAATGTCCATCAATCCTGAGTATAAGATGTAAACACATTCAAAACTTTAAAGATAAAACCTAGCATACATTTGATATTTCATCGGTTAAGAGGGAAACATCTAACATACATAGATAATGATAGCTTCAAAACCCCATTTAGACATAACTTCCAAGCATTAAAGATATTATGATTTTATTACTTGTTTAGACAATATCGAAAGTAAGGTAAAAATTTTAAATTTTACTATTTTTAGGGACATTACAAATTGGTAAGACAAATTCAGTGTAATTTTAAGTTTGATCGAGTTCCATCATGGATATAGATTCTAGATCACTTGCATGGAGACCAATAACATCCAGTTCTAGTCCATACATGCATATGTGCAAGAAGAATAAAGATAGCTTGTCTATCAAGTTAATTTAGTGCATACATGGAGGATTACAAGTTATATTAAAGTAGGTGTATGCATGAGTTGTCTAATATTTGGTAATTTAAGAACAAGTGGATGCAATTAAGTGAGTTATCTGCAAGTTAGAGTGTAATTGTTACCTTGTCAAGGGCATAAACTTCACATACAAACTTCGTTTGAGGAAATTTAACCATTGTTGAAAAGATATCGACTTGGTCCAATAATGGCACTGGAGTGATTCATAATCTATTAGCAGGAAGTGGCATGCATCTCAGAAAGGAACAAGGTCAATTACTGTTGCTTCTCCCATTCATTATCCTATACTGGGTCCCTATCATTATATACAACAAATAGAGATGGGCATCCAGTTACACATACATGGTTGCGGTTGAGATCAATGGAGAAAATGGCCCAGCCGCAGATAGATGGGTCGCTTTAATGGCTGAAAATACTAGATGCACTATAACAACTTGTCTTTCTTATTTTTCCCCACCCACATTCTAGCTCGCATGAAGGCTGGAATTTTTTGTAAGGTCACAACAAGCAAGCTCTAGGTTATCAAAGGGACAAAGTGGTGGGTACCAATTTGATGTATTCTGAAATGGATGCATTACCTATCATCGAAAGCAATAGTTGTAAATCCTTTCAACTTCTATTGTACACATTACAAGTCCAATCAACCTGATTTATTAATGTGGCTTATTTGATATTTTTTGTGGTCTATTTTGGTATATTTTTATGGATGGATATATTTCTCACACATGACATGAATATTTGATCAAGAATCAATGGACTATAATATAACTCAACCAAAATAACAATTCTTAAATAATAGCTACAACAAACCTTGTTTGTGTAGATATTAAAACCCTGAATAGAGGAGAGTATATATAAGGTACAAGAACCTAGCAAACATGTGATTCAAAGTGTTGTTGAAATTATTTGATATCCCTATTTTCAAGGGTGGGAATGTATATGAGACATGGTGGAAGTACAGCAGAAGATAGGGGGATAAATCCCCCATTTCTTGAAGTCCTCAAGACAACGGGGACATGCTATCATATGGAACATGTCCCCAACACATTAGTACATTTCTTTGTGCTACACCATTAAATCAGTGCAACTGAAATCTTATAAGGCTCCTCTTGAATGTATACTAAACCTACCATTTAAAATAATACTTCCATATATTATATAGTAAAAATTCCATTAATGCATAATACAACTACCATTTGTGCATCCTGTAGCTGTTATTTAAGGCATGATACAACTCTATTTAATGAGTAAACTCTTCAAATGTTGCTAGAAACATGTTTTACACACATGAACATTTTAACCAACACATACAAAAACATAAAATCCAAAATAAAGGAATTTTTAAATAGATTATAAAGAATGTAATGTGTTTCTTCAAAATATAATGGTTTTTCATCAAGAATATGAAATTCACAAATTTTTACTCCAGAAAATCAGTGCAAGGGATATGCATTTCCTTTCTAGGTAAATTCATTTTGCTTACAATATAATGTTTAGAGCATTCATACTTGAATAGCTGAGATAGTGATAGCATCATCCATAGTTCCTCGTCGCTAGCATAAGCCCTAATGCAGTTGAACATGCATTTCTTAGACAAAAATGTAAACAAACTAGTAAAAAGAAAATGATGTTTGAAAACAAAAAGATAGTTGCAGTTGATATATATCTATAATAACCATTCCTTCCACTATAGAATAATAATAAACTAATTCCTAAATCTCCTTATCATCTTTTTATCTTCTGATCAAATGAATAGAAGTGAAAATGCATTGTTTAAATGAAAAATTAGACAATTCATGATCAATTGCAAGCCATTGAAAATATGTTCTATTATATAATACAACCTAAAACAACTACTCTTCAATGACTATTAGAAATCGACAAACTCAATAAATGGGGGAAAATAACAAAAAATATTTTAGACAAGGTTATATGATTTGTGGGTGTGCATCAGAGTCACCAAAAAAATAGGTGCAAGTGCATAAGCTATTGGAAGTTTAGGATTAGCATGTGTGGCCATATATATTTTCATAAGAATATGTTTTTATAAACTACATAAGAATATGTTTTTATAAACTACATCATGCAAATATAGAAAATTTCCATTTTTTTTTGGAACAAATGAATGAAAATCTACATTTTGAACATATAGATTGAATGATGCTTCATGGGATTGGGAACATAAAGAAAATGCTTGGCAATTGTTACACCATGTTGAGGAACAATCATCTTGAATTATATCATCAATATTACTATTAGATTTTATGGAGTTCTTTCTTATAGTTAGGATGGTAGCATAAACATAATTATAAAGACTTCTGGAAAGAAAATGAACAAGATGACAATCTTACTAATGCCATATTCACTGTTGACTGTGAAATATGTTAGTAGTTAAGAAAAGATTGTAAAGTTTGAAACATATCCTCGCAGTGTGCAGAAAAATGAGGGAGGAATCACAGTTTTTTTAGACTAAACATAACAATACTGTCCCGTCGACAATAATATGTTCATGTCCAATCTCATAACTTTATTATTTCTCATTTTCAAACATTAATATAAAGAAAAAAATCTATAAAATGAAAACAAAAGACCATAACAATTTCAATATTTCTAAACAAGATACTTGACAAAAACAACCCAAGGTTGGGAACATGAAGAAAATGGTTGCCAATCATTACACCACATTGAGGAATAATGATATGGAAATATATCATCATCTACCATTAATTTTCTAGAGGTCTTTTCTTCCAGTTAGCATGGTATAGATAATACTAATTATAAAGACTCCTGAAAACATAGTGAACAAATTGAAAAACTCATGAATGCCCTATTCGTTGTTCATTGAAAAATATCCCAACAATTAGGAAAATAATCCAGCATGCCTAAACCATTATTAGTGGAGATATCACATGAGATCTGAGATTATGAGTTCTCAAAGACGATAAAACGAACCATTGCATTTGGAATAAAGTTTGCATGATCTATTTTTTACCTGTTCGACCACTTTTGAAAATTTGGTTCATAATACTTATCTCACTCAACCAGTATCACATTACATCTAGTCAAAGTTAGATAACTAACAATAACAAGTAACTTCTAAGGTTACTCCAATGCACTAGAAAATCAAACAAGGCTAACAACACTTACATTGTAATCTATAGGTTGAACAATTAAACTTTTTTATATTCAAGAAAGCTACTCATAAATTGTGAGCATCAAATTCTATTTTACAATGCCCTAAGTCCAGGAAACACATAAAACAAGGGGAAAATATCAATTTTGTGCCCTCTCTGTGTTTCCAATTGTATATCAAATGATTCTTGCAAAGACCTCTATTGTCAAGTTTAATGCTAGTAATATATGTCAGAAGACCATTGCCATATAAAGGAAAAATATGAAGCCAATAATAGATTTGTTTCATGGTTACATGTTGGAGTTCCTGGTACTATACCTCAACAATTGGCAATACTAGAAACATATTGAGGCAAGATCAGAACCTCAAAATTTTTTCTGAGACATTGAATCCTAGCTTATATAACTTTGGGATAATGAATCAACAAACAAATGTTGTGACCCCATCGATTAAGGAAGCATAGAGGAAAATGTTGGGATGTAGATAATCAAAAGTACTAGATCCATACAATAAATAAAAAGTACTAGAGCCATACAATAGTATATACTAAACCCAAAGAGGAAGAACAATAGCTTGTGGTATTTTTATGTGGAAGATTTGTAATTCAAATTGAGGTAATTAGCAATTCGCTCATCCTATAGGGAAGGACCTATAATGACAAATAATCAACAACAGTCTGAAGTTGGGGTAAACAATAGTCAGAGGGAAAACAATAGTCAGAGGGAAAGTTTCAGTGGTTTTGGGCAGCAGTATTTATGGCATCCTGTCCATACACTCTGGGGCCAATGGAAAAACTATATTGCATACCTTAGAGAACAATTTATGGATGGCCCGAGCCCTTAAATAAGTCACTAATTATGGGCATTCCTCGTTGTATTATTAGGAATTGTTGAAGGAAGGGCATTTGAGGACCTTGTTGCAAATGTATTTGTTCTTAAATTGTTGATTTGGATAAGTCCATAGATTGTCTCTGCCATGGACATTTGATTCATACTGGTGCATGCATGTTGAAGGAACGCATGTACTGCATACCCTACTGTAAAACATGTCAGGTGGAGTGTGGTCATTATGATCCTGTTTTGTTGAAAACAATTTGATAACTAGTGTATCTTGGTTGGGACACCCTGAGTATAATATCCGTAAAATTGATTGTCACGGGAAGGCTAATATATGAAGATACATGGTCAAGATAAATCTGAATATTGACGCCCTAAAAAATTAGCACACCAAGATATTTTCATCTGCAGGTGTAATGGTTTCAATTCCAATATCGCCTTCTACTGCATCATCTGGCATGTTCCATTTAGATTGTTGTTACAAAAATCAGCTGAAAAAAATCATCTATGTGGCAGTGGGACTTCTGTTGCATTCCATCTATGCCATATACACAAGAATTTGGTTGTATTTTTAGAAATTGTTTTGGAACTCTTGTAAGTGGTTTATTTATCCTTATTTTCAATGTCTAAATTATTTTCTCTCACTACATTCTAAAGCATACTTTGGAAGAGCCTCAAGATTTATTTGCTGAAGATAGAGGTACCATCTATGAAGGTGTGGTCATTTCGTGACAAAGAAATTGAATCGAAGGAATTGAACTACAGGGAGATCCAGTGGGTTGGAGGAGACATGATTTCACTCGGTGATTTTCTTTTTTCCTTTCCATCGTAGATATCTCAATATTGGAGGGAGATGAAGTGTTTTCCCTCCCGCATTTTTCTATGAACTTAGAGATCCCCCTACGCTGATCAAAGTTTCAATAATCTACAAATATATCCATCGAAACTGCACCATGAGAAGATGGCAGAGAAATCGACAAACAAGTCAAGCAGATTACAAATAAAAGAGCGAAATCTATTTGAATGCCAAGAAATATAAGGATCGGGGACATTGCAGCAATTGTATACTTACGATCATTTAGCATATGCATACATTTAGCAGGGCCGCTCTCTGTGTAGTTTTGGATCCCACACATTCATCCAATCAGAATGCTTTTTTTCTGCTCATTTCGAACCCCTCCATCGTGAAGTAAGCCTTGGTTGCTGGGTCGATTCTTCACTAGGAATTTTGGGTGATACATGGAGCAATTGTTGAATTGATGCGTTTGTTTGTTAACACCAATCCATTTGGACCCAAAAAATGACTGTTGTTGACCACGTTTCTTTCATCAGAGTGGTGCGTTATCTCTTTGTTGAGGGGGAGAAACTTGAGGAGATCGATATATTTTGTGGGCTTGGAATATTTTGTTGAGAAGATGAAGTGGGTCGATCCCTCATAAAGGCTAGGCTAAAAATGGTAAGTGGAAAAAATCCAAGTTAACTTGGTCTGCTAAGGGCATTGTTACCTTTTGTTGGTCATGGTTTGTCAAATAATTATCATTTGAAAGGGCCTAGTGAGGCCACGTGGCATATTCATCAACTATTAGATTCCCCTTTATTAGGGAAATTCTAAAGCATGGTTTTAGATTGGCAATTAGTTTGGATGGATTATAACTGTCTAGACAAATAATTAATAGGTCATAAAAGTTCAATAACATCCATATATTTGAATCAAGTTAGAAATGGTAAGATCCATATAACATAAGTGATAGATATAAATTGCTTCTCATGTTTGTTGAATGTCCACATTTTTTAAGTTTAAATGGTAATTGGCAACTTATTTAATTTAATAAATGTTCATGTATTTTCATGGTGATTGTTAATGGATAGATATATTTCCTTTCTGTCCATGGATGGTTGTTGAGTATTTATGATTTGATCTTCCATGTGCCATGTAAACTAGATAGGAAGCTTCAATACCGTTCCTATCATGTGCATGGTTTTTTAGATACCATACAACCCTAGTTGCATGGGTCTATTTAGAAGTTCATCCTCTTATAGTATCAACCCAATGTTAATAACGATCTTGATGTTGGAGATTCTTTCAAGATCATTTAACCGGCATATGAGGTTAGTTAGTCTATTTATTTATCTATGATTCCAATTTGTTAATTGTGTATGCTTTCATTGTTATGCTTCCATGTTATGCTTCCGTCTTTTACTTTTAATTGACTTGGGAATCCATGCCACATTCGAGTACAACAGCCTATAGGTATTTTCAAAGGATAATCCTTAGTTAAATTGAAGTAGCATGCTCAACAAGCAAACTAGGATACCATTAAGATACCTCTGAAAGTTCATAATTCCCTTCTTTCGATGATGAGGACTTTGTGGAAGAGACCTATGAAATTTCATCCCCTTCTTTATCCCATACAGTTCTCATCTCCATTACTACTACTAGTGCACATATGTAATTTAACCCAAAAAATATTTCCAACAGTCGTGACATAATAAAATATCTTGACCCAATTTTCACGCCCCCTCCTGCCAATTAACTGGTAATGAGCAAGATGAACTCCATCTGAACTCCATCTCCATCTCCCCGAGTTCTGTCCCTTGTAGTTCTCATCTCCATTGCTACTACTAGTGCACATATATAGTTTAACCCAAAAAGAATTTCCAACATCCTGACTTAATAAAATCCCTTAACTTGGTTTTCACACTGCCTCCCGCCAATTAACTGGTAATGCACATGTCGATGAACTCCGTTAATGAATGTTGAAATCGGCCTAGTTTTCATGCCCTAACCCAGTTTTCACACCCCCTCCATGAGCAGGTCAATGAACTCCATTAATGAATGATGAACTCGACTTGGGATAGTGTTAATTATGAAGAGCGATTAAAAGGGGAGAGCTTGAAACAAACGGAGAAACATTGTGTTTGAGTAATATACTTATTTGAAATATATGGTTCCGATTGTGTTTTAAAATGAAGAACTATTTTCCTTATTTTCTTAAGTTCTCACTAATAGTACATGTGACGACAAATGGGATAGACGGAATAAATTAATTTTATTCAGTAGGAAGGCTAGCAAAAAATGCATGGTAATGTACGATGAGATGTGTAAAAAATGACATGAAGAGATATAATCATTTAGAAGGTACAACCATCGTATTTCACTCCCTAAACAATTACATGATCAATGGCTCACAGAGTACATAAACACATGGTTGAAGGAGCAAATTTTAAATTGGATCTACATAACAAGGGAACTGAAGTAGATGCATTCAACATTGGAATTGGATGGAAAAGTATTGTATGTAATTAACAATACATTGGAATTGCATGTAAGTATTGTATGTATGTAAGTATTAATGTTAATGGAATTAACAATGAAATGCACTTTCATTTCATGCATGCCCATACACTATAATAATTTTTATTATTATTTACACTTGCTTTGAAAAGATATCCCATGCCATATCGTTACTTGCCTAGCATAAACCTTTGACTATATGGTGACTCATAAAGAAATTTCATGGTTCATTTATTGAGATGGATTGAACAACCCATTTGCACACATATCCTATGAATATTTTTTACTATGCAGCCTAAGTCCCCCAAATTAAATCTCTTGATGTGAAATATATATATAAGGTCTAATCGAATATTATATAATGGAGTAATTTCACATGGTTGGATCTGGTTCAAAGTAAGTAGGTCCTAATGGAATTTTCAAGATGTTAATAAGCCATATTGAATTAATAAGACAGAACAATGAGTAACATAAATGGTAGTTGCTAGGACTTCAATGTAGATATAGAACTTTAATACCAAAGATAAGGGTTTCAAGCACAATTATATTATATAAAATATTTACAACAATATTATATAAAATGTTTATGTTTATTTAGTTATAGGTTTATGTTATATACAAATATTTATGTTTATATATTTAGATGTTTATGTTTATATGTTTATATTGTATGTTTATACAACATTAAACTATTTTCTATTTTCTTGTTTTGTTTACAATTATATTATATAATAATAAGCAAATTGCTTCTGCTCCAAGAACAGAAGACTACATATAAGGCCATTAATGTAAGCGGTTAAAATGATCTGCTTCATGTCCATAATTATAATGGCATTAGTCGTCAACATATCAACATGAATAATTTGGTGTCTTACTAGGATGTCTTCATGATTCTATCTCGCTATACGACGTCGTCATGATCAGACGTAACACTAATATTTAGTTGTCAATTAAATTGCTAAGATATGACACATGATGGGGTCTACAATTTACTAAATTTTAACACTACAGATCTATCCATTCCTTTGAATCTATTTGTAGTGTTAAAATTTAGTAAATTGTACAAATTTATTGTCAAAATTGTAATTAATTTCCATTGTCGAAGTGACACAACTAAAAATGACCAAATAAATGACCAATCGTTATGTGGTCATTTCTAGTTTAGTTCTTATCCCATGACCAAATTGTTCATTTTTAGTTTAGTTCTTATCCCATGACCGAATTGGTCATTTGTCTTGGTCATTTTTGGTTAGCTCACTTAAAATTTCTCAATTTTGGTCATTTATCCCTTGAAAAAACTGTGGTGACCAATTTTTTTGGTCGCCTAGTCACTTATCTCTCATTTTTTACTAGTGTACCTCCTCTTTACCCCTCTCCCACACCCCATATCTCCCCCCTCCCCCTTTCACCCATTCCAACCCTCACCTCTCCCCCCACTCTCTGCCTCCACTCACACTCTCTGCCTCTCTCCCTTCTTCTCTCCCTCTCCCCCTTTCTCTTTGTTTCTCTATCCCTCTCCCATCCATCTCCCTCCCTCTCTCCCTCCATATCCCCCCTCCCACCCTCCTGCACTCCCCCTCCCTACTCCACTTCTCTCTCCCTATATCGCCCTCTCTATCCCTCCCTCTCCCATCCCCCCCCTCTCTCTCTCTCTATATATATATATATATCTGTCCCTCCCTCCCCCTTCCCACTCCATCTCTCCCTCTCTCTCTCACCCTCTCTTCATCTCTACATATATCCACTCCTTTGCCTGTCCCCCTCTCCCTCTATCTCTTCCTCTTCCTTTATCCCTCCCCCCCTCTCTCTCTCTTCCTCTATCCCACTCTCCTCTCCTCACCCCCCTCCCCCCTCTCCCCCGTGCTCCCCCTTTTCCCCTCTCTATTCCCTTTCTCTCTCCCTCTCTCTCTCTCCCTCCCCCCTTTCCCAATTTGCCTCTATATCGCCTACCATCTCCTCCATTTACCTATGTATCTCTCCCACCCTCTTCCACACTCATCCCCTTTCCCTCTCCCTTGATTTCTCCCTCTTCCTTCCTCCCCCTCCCCCTCTCACTCTACCCTTTTTCGCTATCTCTTCCATCCTGACCCACCCCCCTCACTCACACTGAACCCTTCTATATCCCTCTTCCCCATAACAACTCTCACCACCCAATCCCTCCCATCATTCCCACCCTGTTGTGGCCACAACAGATCCCATGCTTAACTGAAGCACGGGTGCCCCATTTTTTTTAATAAACACAAAAAGCGTTCGGGTAAGTTATTTTGTAAACACCAAATCTTGGGATCCATCTTGAAGACACCTTACCCAATGCTTTTAGTCTGCTTGTTTGCCAAAATTTTGATTCCTTTTTCTAAGTGTTTTGGTCTAGAGAAACCTTAATTTTTGAGTGTTTTGTTGTTTGTTTATTCCAACCCGAAACCCAATAGTTTTCGCACCCGAAACCTGAAACACAATAGTTGCGGGTTGCAGGATTCCTTTTTCTTTGTTTTCTGGTTATGGCAACCCGAAAATCAATAGTTGCAGGTTGCGGGTTTCTCCTTTTAATAATTCTGGGATATCTATTCCCGAAACTCGAAACCCGCTATTGCAGCTTTCATCTTTTGGGACTTCATTTCATTTTATCATTTTTGTGTGTTCCCAAAACCCGAAACCCGACAATGTCGTGTTTCAGGATTCATGTAAAGACTTTGTTCTTGTCTACTTTCATTCTTATCCCAAAACCCAAACCTGACCTTTTGGGTTGCGGCTTCCGAGAATTACTTTTCTCGTTATGTTTTGCTAGTGTGCAATCCCAAAACCCAAACCCGAGTTTTTTGGGTTGCGGCTTTCAGGAACCTTTTTAATTTTTGTGAATAAAGCACCAACGACCTGATCCTGAATCCTAATTCATGTAATCTGAGCCATTCATCCATTCCGATTGCACGGTTAGGATCTCACCTTGTAAATTCAATAAAGAAGGGTTTTTTCTATCTTTCTTTTATCACTTTTCCTATTCAAATTACTGCTATGTGCTGGTTTTACCACGATTGTGGTTGCTAAGGGTCGCTATTACCATTTTGTTTAGTTATTTTAGGTTGGGTTGTTGCTATAGTTGCTTTCTGCGTTCGAAATTTTGGTTGTTTTGGATTCAATAATGGCCTTCTTCTATTATTTGATTGGACTTCGCAAGGCTTTGTGAATTGTACCTTTTCAATTTTGTGGAGTCGCTTTGGTCATTTTGTTAATTCGGTGATACAAATCCGGTATGATAGGTGAAGTAAGGTTGTTTTGTTTGAACGTGCTAAAATCCTTGTCTTCATCTTTTCGTAGTCATCTCTCCTGCCATTATTTCTGTTTTCCTACCAATATTGGAGTCATCATTACCAATGTGATTAGATTGGTAATAATGAGCTTTCAAATCCAACTTAAGTCTTGCGAGTCTCGATTGGATTTGTACTTTCGCATGGATCCAGATCCGGTTAACACACATTATAGCTCTTTTCGTCACAATCCGGATGATTGCAGTGTCCTTATGGTAATAATTTGATCATTACGGTTGGTTCTGTTTAATCATTACCATCCTATCAATTTGCCTTAAATTGGTAATAAACATGAAACCTTCAGTTCGTCCTCTGTATTCTTTAAGAGGAAAATTTGCATGTTGATGTTGTAAGTTTCCTCTTGACGCATTTGGTATGAGCAATATGCAGACAAGAAATGAATCCCTTGATACATGTTTTGAAGATGAGGAATTACATCCCTTGCTATATCAAGAATCTAGGTCTCTTCCTTTTGATGCTGGTATTCCTGATGTGAGCAGCGATAGCGAAGAAGAAGGTTCTAAAGCTCTGTCTGTCTGCATGCAGCTCCTCAGGAAGAAGGAAAAGAAATATCCTGAAGAGTAGATTAATAAAGATGATACTGTTATACAGAACTTTATAATTAACAAAGAACCTGATATTCTGCCAACTCCTTCTGAGGTGGACCCCTTGATGGATTTCTCTGTTTTTGAGGGTGTCTTTCATAATCTAGATTATTCCTGTGGGAGATACTTTGGAAGCCGAACTGCCCATTGTTGATGCTCCTCAATTAAGCATTGATTTTCTTTTATGTCACGAGGACCTTTTTAATTAGAAGATGGATCCCTCAAAATGATTTGAGAGAAAGGTCGTTAAGGTTATGTAAGCCGACAAAATGACAAGATTTCCTGGATACTTAGAAAGATCCGAATTTGTAATCCCTATTTTTGGGAAAGACCCAGCCAGACTCTTTTGTAATTTCCTATTTAATGAGCAATGCTTCTCGTAGTTAAGGGTTGAGAATTTTGGAGTTACACAGTAGTAGGAGAAGGGACTGGGGATACTCTATTCATTAGAGCTTTTGTAATTTCTGTACAAGACTCTTTGAATACAGTAAAGTTATCTTTGATCTATCTCTTGTTATTCCTCAAGTTTATTTGAGAATTACTGATTGTGTATTTTAGATTGTCATCTATAGTGAATGTTATCATTTTGCATATATATAATGTATGAGTCTATCATATTGGTTTCCCTATATGATTGATTGATGCTGTGAAGTATTCCATTGAGTTTTTTCAGTATTAATACTTTCTTTATCGATTTTTGCAAATGATTCGTTGGAAATAATAATCATGGTTAATTTTTCAATTAATAGAAGGATTACAGATTGAATCTTGAACAGGATTAAGTACTTGAATTATTGTCTCTTAATTTTCATTAATAGATCGTGATTTAAGTTAATAAGTAACACATCAAAGACATTTCTGTTGAAGGTGGTAATTTACTTGTTCATCATACCTCAAGGTTGATCTGCACAATATCAAGCTTTCATTTTAGAGTAGGACTAACCTAGATTAGTTTCCTCTTCTACAATAGGTTAGCTTAGCTTAGCTTTACCATTTTCACAACCCTATTTTCCTCGATTGGAAAACTGACCTATTTGGTCAAATCAACAACTCTTAGAGTGCCACCAGAGGCCAAATATCCATGGAGGATCACCATACCAAACAGGTTGGGGATAGAACTGCCCTTGCGCAGGGTCTTTCGAAGCCTTTCAACTTGGGTTTTATTCCTCTGTTGGGAGCCTTAGAACCATTCCAACACCTTTGCATCTAACCTACACAACCGAGGCATCAACACACTCCTATTCCCATACACCCTCCCCCTCCCCTCTCTCTCTCTCTCCCTCTAACCCTTCATATACCCCATCGCTTCTTCCTCTATCCCTCACTCCCTTTTTCTCCCCCTCTCTGCTACCACTCTCTCTCCATTCCCCTCTCTCCCTCTCACTCTCCCCCTCTGACCTCCCACCCTCTCCCACCCCCCCCCCCCCCCCCAGCTCTCTCTCTCTCTCCATCCCTCTCCCTCCCCATCCCTATTCCAACCCTCCCTCCCCTTCCCCATACCCCTCCCCCTCTCCTTCTCTCCCCTTACCTCACACTCACCCCCTTCCCCTCTTCACCCCACTCCCCCTATGCACCGCTCTGTTCCACTGCTCTCTCCCTCTCTCTCCCTCCCTCCCCCCACCCCCCCCTCCTAATTTCCCTCTCTCTCTCTCCCACAATCTCCCTGCTCTCCCTCTATCTCTCTCCCACCCTCTACTCCCCTCCTTCCCTTACCCTCTCCCTTGGTTTCCATTTTTTCCTTCCTCCCCCTTCGTCACTACCTCCTCCATCTCTCCCCCCTCATGAGCCAAGCCCCTTAGTCAGAATGACCCCTTCTTTCTCCCTCTCCCCTAACCCAACTCTCCCCATCGCCTTCCCTCCCCCCTTAATCCAACCTTCTCCTCTCCCTACTAGTCTCCCCCCCACTATTTCCCTCCCCTCTCCCCCTCCTATCTCCCTCACTCTCTCTAACCCTTCCTTTCCCCCTCCCCTTCTTCCTATGTCCCTCACTCCCTTTCTCTCCCCCTCTACACTCCCCCTCCCTCTCCATTCCCCTCTCTCCCTCTCACTCCCCCCTTTGACCCTCGTGCTCTCCCCTTACATTCTCCATTTCTCTATCCCTCTCTCTCTCATTATATCCTCCCTCTCCCCCCTCCCCATCTCCCTCTTCTACCTTCTCTTTCTCTCTCCCTCTCTCTCTCTTTCTCTCTCCCTCTCCCTTCATACCTCCCCTTTCCCATCCCTCCCTCCCTCCCTCCCCCCCCTCCCCCCTCTCCTTGTCCCTCCCATCCCTCTCTCTCATCCACCATATCCCCCCTGTGCCCTCCCTCTCCCTCCCCTCCCCTGGTATTCCCCTCCCCACCTCCTCTACCCCTCACACTACACCACTTTCCCTTTCCACCTCTCTCCCTATCCCCCCCTCCCCCTCCCTTCCCATCCTATTTAGTCACTCCCAGCCACTCCCAGCCACGCCCTCTCCCTCATCCACCATCTCCTCCACCTAACCACCCCTATCCCAACCCTCCTCCCATCTCTCTCCCACCTCTCCCATCCCCCTAACAATCCATCCCCTCCCTCCCTCTCTCCCTCCCCCTCTCCCTCACTCAATCCCACCCCTTCCATTTCCCTCACTTAGTCCCACCCCTTTCCTCTCCCTCACTCAATACCACCCCTTCCCTCTCCCTCATCAACCCTCTATGCCCCTCCCCCTCACTTGGTCCCACCGCTTCCCTGTCCCTCATCCTCTCTCCACCCCTCTCCTCTTCTCCACTCTCCCTCTCCTCCTCCCATCTCTTCTCTCCTCTTCCCCACCTCCTCCCATCTCTTCTCTCCTCTCCCCCACTCCCCTCACCCTACCCCACTCCTTCTACCCATCTCCCCTCCCACTCCCCCATGTTACCCCTCCCTCCCGCTCCCCCTCTCCCTCTACGTCCCCCTCACACCCCTCTCCTCGGTCACCCAACTCTCTCCATATCTCGCTTTCCCCACTCCCTCGGCCCCCCCCCTCACCCTCTCTTCCACCCACTCCATATCCCTCTTTATCCCTCTCGCCCACCCCCCTCCCTCAACCGCTCCCCCTTTTCCCACTTCCTTCGCTCATCCCTTCACTTTTTGCGCTCTCTTAACCCCCCCCCCCCCCCGCCACTCACTCGCACTCCCTACCTTTCCCTCACCCACTCCCACCATCTCCCTTTCCCTCACCCACCCTCTCACTCCCATTACCCCCATTACATCCTCATTTCCCTATTTCCCTCCCTCTCTCCCAACCCCCCTCCTTCCTTCTCTCCTTCTCTCCTTTCCTCTTCCCCTACCTCTCTTCCTCTCCCACTCTCCTCTGCCCTCCCTCACTCCTTCTGCCCCTCCCCACCCCCTCTTCTCATCCCCCCCACTCTCTCCGCCTCTTCCCTCGCCCTCCCCCTTGCCCCTCTCCCTACACTACTGCTCTCTCTCCCTCTCTCCCAACCACCCTCCCTCCTTCTCTCCTTTCCTCTTCCCCTACCTCTCTTCCTCTCCCACCCTCCCTCACTCCTTCTCCTCCTCCCGAGCCCCTCTTCTCGTGCCCCCCACTCTCGCCCCCTCTCTTATCGCCCTCCCCCTCCCCATCTTTCTAACTCCCTGCTCTCTCCCACTCTCCCCAACCCACTCCCTCCTCCTCCCCATCGCCTCCCTCCCACAATTCGCCCTCTCTCCCCCTCCCCCCTCCCCATCCCTGTCTCCCTCTCTCCCCATCTTCCTCCCTCCTCATCTTCTCCCCCCTCTCTTGGTCCCAACCGTTCCATGTCCCTCATTAAAACTCTCTTCCCCTCCCACTCACTTAGCCCCACCCGTTTCATCTCCCTCACCCACCCTCCCCCCTCTCCCATATCCTATCACCTCTCCCCCTCTACCCTCACCCTCCCCTACTCCTTCTATGCCTCACTCTCTACCTGTCCCTCCCCATCCGTCACTCCCTCTCCCTTTATCCCTCTCCTCCACTCTACCACCCACTCCCTTCCCTTCATTTACTCTCCCCCTCGTACAAAATGTCCCCCTCCCCCCCCTCGTACCCTCCCACCCCCACCCCCACCCTCTCCCTGGCTCCCTACCCCTTTCCCCCCTTCATTCACTCTTCCCCTTCACTTCTCCCACTCCTTTAAACCTCCCTCACACACTCCCTCCCCCTCCCTTTCCCTCACCCACCCTCTTCAACCCATTCAATCCTCTCCCTCACCTCTCCCCCGTCTTTCCCCCTCTCCCCTACCCATCACCCTTTCCCTCTTTCCCTCCCTCCCATGCCCCCTCCCTCCCTCTCTCTCTTCCTCTTCCACTTCCTCTCTTCCAACCCCACCCTCCCCTCGATCCCCCCACCCCTACCCTTCCCCTTCCATGCCCCTCGCGACCCCTTCCCATGCTCCCTTAGTCCCTCAGTCCCCTTCCCTTTCCCCCCCTTGCTGACACCCCCTCTTGATCACCCCCTGCTTCCCCTCTCTCTCTCCCTCCCTCCTTCCTCTCTCTCTCTCTCTCTCTCTCTCTCTCTCTCTCTCTCTCTCTCTCCCCCCTCTTTCTCTCTCTCCTCCTTCATCTTTCACTCCCTCTCCCGCTCTCTCCCCCCCCTCTTTCTCTCTCTCCTCCTTCATCTTTCATTCCCTCTCCTGCTCTCTCCCCCCCTTTCCCTCTCTCTACTCACCCTCCCTATCTCTCTCCTAACCACTCTCTCCCCTCTCTTTCTCCCCCCCTCTCTCTCGCGTCAATACTCAAACATTATCTCTATCTCTCTCTCTCTCTCTCTCTCTCTCTCTCTCTCTCTCTCTGTATCTATCTATCTATATATATATATATCACACACACACATCAATAGTTAAACAAATGCATTAAAATAAAATACATCATTATCCATCTCTGGCTCCCTCCTCCATCAATACTCAAACATATTTTCTAAGGTAAAATACATTATTATCCAAATCAATAAACATACAATTCAAACAAACATAGACAAATTCAACACCTATATCTCATAAACATAAACATAATTTCATTGTATATCATATCATTTTGAATACATAAAAAAATCCACATTTACATATCTATAAATAAATAAATATAAAAAATTTAATATCAATTTCAATTTAAAATATACATATTTTTAAAATTAAATGAACTAAAATTTAACAAAAACAAATAAAAACAGAAAATAAAGTTTTTTTTAAATATAAATTTTAAAAAATATTTATGTAAAAAAATTGTGTAGAGACATTATAGTCAATAAATATTAAGTAAAATTAAATAAATTTGAAATATTAAAAAAACATTACATTAAAGAAGTCCTCTTTTTTATAACATAATCATAATGATATATATATTTATATAACCAATTTTGAATTAAAAAATAAAAATAGATAAAAACATAATTATTTTTTTAATGGATGATTTGAAAAAAAAAACATAAAAATATGGCAAAAAGTTTATAGGGATAAACATTAATACTACTTCTAAAATAAAAATCTATTTATAATATTTATCATGGCCTAAGAAACATTATGAAAAGATTATCACTATGCTGTTAACAAAACATTATGAAAAGATTATCACTATGCTGTTAACAAAACATTATGAAAAGATTATCACTATGTTGTTAACAAAACATTGTGAAAAAGATTATCCCTGTGTTTTTTAGTTGTTTGAATGGAATTCATAACTCTTCAACATAATAATGAACAACTTGTCGTTATTATAAATAAGTATAAAAATATTATGAAAATAATGCATCAATTAACCCGAAAAACAAGAAGATGGTGGGAGAGGCATGAAGACAGAAGTTCTCGGTGATGAAGAGAAGACACATGAGATGCCTACTGCCATGCTGCTCATACTTCCTCTATTAATGCAATAAAAAAGAATTAACCACACCAACATCGCTATTTGGATTCTGCAAATTCGACTCAGTGGTGCTGGTAGAATTAATGTGACATGTTACATCTGTTAGCTAACATCTCTATTCGGATTCTGCATCTAATGGCTGCAGTGGGAACATAGTCCCATCCAACAAATGGAAATAGGTGGGTCATCAACTACGTTTTTTGGTTAGGGTTTTGTAACTGGAACCCACTGTCATGTAACAATTGACTTGGGTGGGAATAATAAGCGAATGAACATGTAACAATTGACTTGGGTGGGAATAATAAGCGAATGAACAAGAATATGGTCATTTAGATTTCTTAAACCATAAACGACAATCATAAATCCCTACATCTATTGGACCAAAACCCATAGGAGCAATGCTATAGATCGAGCAACCCACTTTATTTACCTATTTCCACTCAGCTTATCCTTACCTATTATTTACCTCAGAAATAGTATGAGTGGGAAAACCAAGATGGTGTCCACTTCAGGCTCAACTGCAGGCTGAAAAACCTAAAAAATCCAAAAAGGATGGATTCCCGTGGCCAAAGGAGAGGGCAGAAAAACAAAAGAGACCATCTACCCGTGGTTAATAATAGAGTAGATAAAAGTTGCATGGTTTGTTGGGCTAAAAATAAAGAGGCCGGTAGAAACTCATTCTTAGATTAAATTTGATTTCGACCCCCCCCCCCAAAAAAAACGGCAGAGACAGGAGGAGAAGGAGAAGCATACATATGTGGAGTCGAGTAACATGGATTTTGTTTCTTAGTACATTCTTCGTTGCATTGCCATAACCCTCATAATTTTTTATTCTTCTGTTTCTGATAGGTCGTAAACAGACATATATTAAATTAGGAGGACATAGCGGAGAAGAGAATATCAAAGCAGACTCACCGGTAGAGGTCCTTTCAGAGGTATTTAAATTAGAAAGGGCGTTCGAGCAGCATCCTGTAGATGTCCTTCCATAGCAAACGTCATTTTCCCCTCCGAGTGATGGCCGGCTTGCTGATCCCACAGAAGCCGCTCATATCTCAGAAAATCGATCTACAGAGTCATCTACAGGAGAAGATGCTTTTAGGCTTTCTGGAGCGTGGAGCTTCACCACAGAAGGCATGGCGCTCCCCTCCATATCTCGCTTCACCCTTTCGTTTGCTAAATTGTGTTCCAAGAGTTCGAGTCGAGGATGGATTGCCGGTGTTACAAACTCGGATGGATTGCCAGTGTTACAGTGGCCACTCTGGTTCTATTGTCTGTCGTGGTTGCAGCCGTGTTTTTCAAGACAGCCACAATTATAACAGAGAAAAAATTGAAGAATGGGAGCGTGAGCTATGGTCTCTTACAGGGTGTACAATGGCGGGGCTGCTTGACCACCGTCCTCAGCAAGCAGACGCAGACTAAGACGTAAACATCGACGTCCAGACTCAAGAAAGACACAGCTCAAACACAAGTTAACAGTCGATAGAGGAACGAAATGAAAATATTTTGAATTTGTAACTATCTACCTTCTCTTTCTTGCTTTTCCGGCGCGTCTTTCTTGCTTTTCCGGCGCGTCTTTCTTGTTTTTTCCGGCATCTCCGACTTCTCTTTCATTCAACGGATATTATAGGCGCCTCCCAAGAAAATATTCTTTTCTAACGGCTTTCATTTTAAATTTGAAAAAGTTATTTCGGGCGCGTCTTTCTTGCTTATCCGACATATCCGACTTCTCTTTCATTCAACGGATATGACAGGCGCCTCCCAAGAAAATATTCTTTTCTAATGGCTTGCATTTTGAGTTTGAAAAAGTGCTTTTCTAACGGCTTTCATGTAACTTATGGATCTTTTACCGTATGCAAACAAATGTTTCCACACTATGCTAATGTGGATAATAATATAATACTTGTGCATAATAATATGTGGGTGCACTTGTAGAATAATGAAGCGTTAAATTAAATTTTTAGATAAACTTAATTACTAAAATATAATAATTAATTAATTTGATTTTTGGGTTGCAGTGTAAAGGAACATTGCATTTTAAAGTCAGTGTAGTATTTTAATGACAATAATAACTCTATTTTGTTTAATTTATTTTACTATACAAACCAATGTTTCTATAATTTTAAGTTTATTTTAAGGTTTTGCATTAAAGATGCGTTTTTTTATCATTTTTTCAAACTATAAATCAACATATGCACATGTTTAAATTTATTCATGATTGATTTATACTATTCTAGAATATTGATTTTATATAATTTATTTAAATTAAAAAATTGAAATTGAAATGTAGAGTTTAGATTTAGATTTTAATGTTATTATTAATATTTATATTTATTGCATTCACATAATTACATTAACATAACATAATTACACTAACATAGATATATTATTAAGATTTGGTTTTTTATCATTTATCTAAATAAAAAAATGAAAACTTAAAAGTATATTTTAATGTTCAGATTTTAATGTTATTAATATTTATATTATTATGATTACATAATCATATTAACATATGTATATTAGGATTTTGTTGAGTTTATAAGTTTAGAATTTGTATTATTATTTTTTAAAAGTAAACATTTTAAATATTAAAAAGTTAAGTTTATGTTTTAATTATTGGTTTTTGTGTATTCATGTATTGAGGTATGATAAGCTTGAATTTTCTCATTATATTAAGAAGTGACATTTTTCTATATTACCATTATATATATATATATATATATATATATATATATTCAATATGTGAATGTACCAATGCTTTGAATATAAAATTATTTAGATTAGAGTTTCTATTTGAGGACACTATTCTATGTGATATATGGATGTGGGAATGGTGCATGCATTGGATTCTAGATTGTGGGGCTCTTTTTAGTGAAAAATGGGGTAGTAACTATTTGGGCACAAGTTTGTTATTAAATGTAAATCATGGTGTTGAGAGATATTCACAGGGAGTTCAAAATGTCCACTTTTGAGTATTCTCATATGTATCTCGATTGGTCTTTCTAATGCTAGAGTTTGTAGAAAGTGTTATTCCCATATGGGGTAGAATCCCATGAAAAATGAGTTCTTTGTTAAGACGTAGATTCAAGGAAACTTGGTGGGAATGTTATGTTCATTGTATGCACAACATTAGATTACTTGATTTTTTTTCATTGTTAATTCTTCTCCTAATCACAACTACAATCTCTTATAGTTGTGAAGGTTATCCATCCACTCACTATATTCAACTTAAAATGGTGAGTTAGTGGGAGACTATGTTCAATGTGTGCATAACCATTAGATCACTTGTCTATGCTTCAATGATAATTCTCCTCTACGTCATATCTAGAACCTCTTATATAATTCTATTAATAACAATGCATAGTTATTATTTTCAATGCCTTACTTTGAGATATCATTCTCCTATGCTTAAGTTGTAGTAAGCCTAAATCATCAACATACTTATTGTACTCACAACTTTTGGCATTCCAATTTCTAAGTAGAGCTCTAATTGACATTGGATTGTATGGAACATGTTTTTCATGCATGATGTCATTGTCTCATAACAACAATCTTTTTATCAATAAATATGTCACCTACAAGCCAATGGAATTGTTCCTGATCTTTTCTAAAACTTTGTCATAATTATATTAATATCGACATCCTTACATATGTAACTTAGCTTAGAAGATATTACACCTTCACATAACTAAACCTAATTGCAAGGATGGTAATCTTAAAAGTAAAATCATCATCATAAGGAAATAACATGATGTGGTGACAAAATTCCAATTTTTCCATTTCTTTCTCATGATAATATTTTCTTGTGGATGTGCATATTTCTTCAAACCCCATGGACTCATTTCAAAAACCCATTTTTTTGTATCAAAAGATTCCATAGATATGTTGCGAACATTGTGGTTAAGGAAACCATTCTCAATTAATTTCAAAACACATATTTGTAATGGAAAAATAGATGTTGATGAATGAGACTTCAATCCACAATAATTTTGATTATTGAAATTTTCATTCGATGGCTCTTATGTAGTTGTTACACCTTAGTAATTTCCTTTTGAGTAGTTCTCAAGGATCTTTATTAAATCTGAATGATTGCTAACTCATTGGATTAGGACCCATAAATTTGTAAGTGGCACAACCATGGCCCTTGGTAATATAAAACAAACATCAAACAAAACCATGGGAAACTAACATATCAATAGAGGTTAAGACATTGATCATCAATAGATAATTGAAAATGAGGATTTTAATAGTGTTAATAATAACTCCATTACTAAAACAATGTTTGCAACATATCCAATTACATATGGTCAAATTACATTTGAGTAATATATTATTGTCATGTACCACAATATTTCAAAGGGACCATAAATCTATGAGAGTTTGGTTTATCTCCATAAGCATGTTCAAATGGCCCTCTGTTTCTGGATGAGTGGAAGCTAACGATTGTCTCTCATGATGCATTAGTGAAAATGAAAACATCGAAAAACAACACTATGTTGACTTGGAGGACTAATTTGAGGTACTTTCACAATGAATTTGAATATGGTATAAGAAAATTAAATGCAGGACATCGAATTAGCTTCTACAATATATATCATTTTTATTTATGGACTTTTTGTATTATCATGTGAAATTCAAGTTTTTCTAACATTAGTATGTTATTTTTCATGAAAAATATAATGCATATGTTACCATTTTTGTAGGTGTTGAGTGCCTAAATGATAAGTTTGCTGAATTTTTTTGAGCAATTGTAAAGAATGGAATTTTCTTCTACATAGATATTTTTCCAAAAAAAGTAATGTTGTTTATTTTATTTTATTTTAAATTATTAAAGTTATTATATCCTTAAAAATATGAATTCATGCATTATTATAGAGTTTGAGGGTCTTAACATAATGAAATAATTTTTTTTAATTCAATTGTGTATCTCAACCCAAGTTAGTGTAACATAAAAAATAGGTGATACGACAATAGAAAGTTGTAGAAATATTTGATTTTTCAAAGCACCATGAGCATCTCTTAGAGATAATTTGCCGATAAAATCATTTTTTTCTTTCATCGCATGTGTTTGCACCACTAGCACACAATAAGAGGCACAAAGAATCTTCCAATCGTAATATGCTCTTCACCTCGCACTTCATGTGAGCTTGGTGAATCAGAAAGGTAGGGATTGTGAAATATCCCTCTTACACTCCATAAGTGAAACATTCAAACCCCTTAAAAACAACATTGTAATTGTCTCAACCAACTAAAATCCTCCACAGGAGGTCACAAAACAATATTTTAGTTAGGTAGGATTGATTGGTCTAGGAATCCATTGATTCCTGCCAATCTAGTTTCATCAGTAATATTTTGAAACATAACATTGTTGTCTCATAGGGTACTTACAAAATCCTATTATAAGCAAGTGTTAAAATAAAACTCGGATAAGAAGTGCGTCGTGATCAACGAGGTGAAGGTAGAGGTATAGCTACCCTGCTCTCCCCTACAAGCCACTCATTTTGTTGTAGGGAGACAACACTATACCGTGCAGGCTGAACCATTGATCCACACTTGACGCAAGGTATCTTGGTGGCCCAACTTAGGATATCACCAAGGAGAAATTATGAATGCAATTGACTCATGAAGTTAGCTATTGTCATTGGGAGGTGTTTCCAAGTCTTCTTGATTGGATCATTGGCCCCATTGTCGGTAGAACTAGCTCTTTGTTACCTCCACTAGTGGATTGGTGAGTGGATACCATTATCACCATCAATTGTTCTTTTGGGAGGCCCAATTACATTTGAGAGGAAGGACATTAGGTATTCTAGGGAATTTATATTTATTTTTCTTTTTAACTACAAGTTAACTAACTCGTAATAAAAGAACCTACATGTGGGAACTCATGCACTAAAATCGACATTGAACATATCACTCACTTATTGCACCATTTTGTATCTGTTGTGGCTGACATATTTTTGCATTTGTTCAATTGTGCTTAAATTCCAGTACCACTCTCATTTGACACAAAGCCTTCACCATTGAGGAACGAAACAACATCATAAGATATTCTTGTAGACTGCAAGGCCTATCCCCTCTCTCGAGGGGTGGTTTTACACCTTCCCTCCGTATTACACGTAGAGGGAATTCAAGTTGGGGTCATTCCCAAAGTGTTCCTAGACCGTATTGATAGGATCATCTGGTTGAGGTCAAGCCTCAATAGGTACATTTTATCCCCTAAGATAAACTATTAATTACACCACTTCTTCCCCCATCAGAATCAGTACCCCATTGGATTTTCCCCAAGGATATCCCATGGTTCCATTTGACCCATCCTCTCTCATAGGAAGTCAATAGTTGTTTACAACACCACCTGGGTCTCCCCCTCGTGGAAATCACATACCATATATAATGGCAAGACCAATCATCCCCATATTTCCATTCATGGCTAGTTTAAATCTATCCAATTTGGCCAAACTAACTAATGATCCCATTGATCATGATGCGACGTGCCTGGATATGCCTGAAAAACTTCCTTCCGACATTCCCAAATTTGAAGGAAAATAGGGATACAATCCTGCCAAACACATTATGTCTTTCCACTTAAGGTTTTCATCTAACAGCATAGTTGATGACCCTGTGAGGCTTCGCCTCTTCCATCGTACCCTCACTGAAACGAAAAGAAAGTGGTACATAAACCTAGAAAGTGGAACCCATTCCACATTTGCAACATTGGCCACCACATTTCTTACATACTTTCAACTTCCAATCTGACATGATCTAGGCCTCAAAATTCTCACTAAGTTTTGTAAAAATACTTCTACCCATATCACGGACCACATCCATGAGTGGTGTAGACGCTACACACTATGCAAGACTGAAATACAACCTCCCTTTTTGTTGGATTGGTTTATCAAATATCTCCAACCTTCCATAGATAAGGATATCGCCACCTCCATGCCACAAAGTGAGGAAGAGGCCATCCTGAAAGCACAATAATTCAACCTCATAGATGCACAATCTAACTACTTGTGCACAATCCTCCCTGATGCCCCCCGACATCGGTTATTGGATCCTACACCTTCGGTCTCATCAAATTTGGTAGATGGGATATTGGGTCCATTTTCCATCTAGAAAGGCTCCTCCTACCAAATCGGTTCCATTCAACATGGTTCTGTATTACCCATCCATGTCATTTGCGTTGGTACCCCCCTACACTAGTACCAACACCATTATTTGGTCAAATACAGTATGGACCATATAAACCTACATACCCATTCATTAGACAAGAAATAGTGGTTCCTACACCACCAATGGCACAAGTTGATCCTATGTCCACCTCGTATGGAACACAAACTACATTTATCCCAACACCGGGATATAACCCATATTATCCGTTCCCATGCCCAACTGGTCAACAACCTGCCCCCCACATGGGGGTTAACTTCGTTCAACCTTCTTATGTTCAACAAGCTCAACCATTTGAGCAATCGAATGTCGTAAACCCCCATAATCTAAAGAATCAGGGGAAGAAGAAAGGTAAGAACAAGCAGAATCAATATCCAAGACAAGGGTGAAATACTCCTCCCCAGCAAAACCAGAATACAAGTGATCCAAATGTAGGGACTAACAATCCCCCCAAATAAGGAAAGAATCCCCCCCTCAAAACCAATTATTCTTGCTCCATTTGCGATGATTATGATCACTACACAAATCATTTTCGTCTTATCCTTGACTGCCAACAATTTGTTGAAGTAAAAAAGAAGATGATGGAAAACCCTCCTCAGGGAGAGAATACTCCCCAACCACAAACCACCATGTTACAACAACCCTTTGCCAATCAAGTGGTGGTCACACAACAACAAGACCTTCACCCACCTGATGACAGTTCTTTCCAAAATATATATACATTGGACGTAAACCTTTAGACATGAGATAGAGGTTATGATGGGACTTCCACCCCCCAATTGGAATACGTTCCTATCCCCTTAGAGGCCCTCTATAGATACCACGCCCGAATACCAAGCAAATCCCAGAAAGTTCCACTTCAAGGTAAAAGCATGTTAATGTGTCTCACTTTTTCCCCTTTTGTGGTGATGAACTAATGAACTAAAAATATTTGTTCATAAATATGCAAATCCATTGAGAATTAGATAATGGTGTAATGAAATCTACATTACCATGCTTTTACCCTTCAGCGTACCCCTAATAAACCTCACCTGAAATCCTCCCACATATACAGTATTGTGAACGACTTGGCTCAATATCCTGCAGTTATGTCCACATTAGAAGTGTTACAATGTTTCCCAACACAATGAAAGGAATTAATCAATACACTCGGCGTGGTCGATCCATCCAACTCGCACCTCATGACCTTTGATGTTGACAAAGGTGATCCACAACTACCATCATCAGTCGCATTCCAAGTCCCAGTCACGGTAGAAAACATCATGATCCATCGTTGTATCATCGATGAAGGAGCATCCACTTGTGTTATGTCCGTAAAAGTATGGAAACAATTAGGATCTCCTGAGTTAGTCCCATCATCTATCGCTCTTCACATGTATGATGGGAGACCATCCCAACCAATAGGATTGTATCAAAATTTCCCCATAGAGCTGGGGGGAAAGATGGTTATGATCGATATCGAGGTATTCGACGTAAAACTTGACTACAACATCCTTTTGGGGCGTAGTTACATGTACGCGACGAAGGAAATAGCCTCCTTAGTCTTTTGTATCATGATGTTTCCCTTAAATGGGAAGGTAGTTACCCTAGACCAGCTTAACTACTATGACCCGAATACCACAAGCAACCTCGACAATGTCCTACCAACTGTACTTGGCAATGATAAAATGTATGTTGACATTTCCCCTAGTATGTACAAAGAATCCAATTTGTTAGGATTATATTTGGGACCACCACCAAATATCCATACATCAACCGATGGCCTAATGTGCACAATTTTCACCGCTGAAAGTGGATCCACCTCCACCTCAACATTGTCATCAACACCACTGCTGAGTCATGGCATTGAACAAGCATCAAGTCCCTCGATACCACCAATTTTTCAAATCCCATTATTTTATCCTCCCATGGGTGTACAAGGTACGCTATTTATGGTTTAGTTAACTCTACCTGGGCTAACTCTGGGGATACCAGTATGGAACCTCACACCACCCTACCCAAATATGGCTTCCAAACCAGTCTCCCATTATGAGTTTGTCCCTATTTCGGATTGTACAACTACAAGGCCCGTAACACATTTTGTTACAACAATCCAACCTATGACATCGACAACTACACCACAATCGGTTGTTGCTGAGACAACCAATGGTGGCACCAAACAACCAAAGTTGAAAGGTCCCCTATTACCTAACTTACCATCTAATTCTCTAAAACCATGAATCCTAAAGCAAGGAGCATCAACCATCAAGAGTTAAAAGCCCTAGTAATGATCAATACTCCCAATCAAAGGGTCACACTATCGTGTTCTCTTTGCAGGAAGCAAGGCCACACGACTAACCAATGTCCTATCCTACCAGAGATAAGGACTTTGTTGAACACCCCCATTATCATCACCCATGCTCCACCTGCGGTGAAAGGGGGCACACCTCCTTCATCCACATCTAATCCCAAAACATTGTGTACCAATCACTCATGTTCCAAATGTGCTCAACGTGGGCACTATACACACCATTTCCCTGAAATCCCTCGATATCGAGAGACGTTAGCAACGGTTCCTCTCAGTCAAGTAACAATTGAGGAACCCCCATTCTTACAACATGAAGTAGCACCCATTAATGTGGTCACCACATTAGTGACACCGTCAACCACCCGTCCCACAGAAGTTGTGCTACCTACAGAAAACATGGTAGAGCCTATAATGCCGAAAAACCCATCTAAAATTACAACGACACCATCACACAATGAATGCTCGTCATGTGGGCACTCCACACACATGCTCCCTCCTAGTGCCATCACATACATAATGGAGAAAATCAACACTCAAGAAAACCAAGAACACTTCCGTCCACATTACTCCTTTCAATGCCCCATTTTGCATGCCGAACGGAAAAATTGTCTTGAACTAATGAGAATTCAAGATCAATTACAACCCCTTTGTATAACCTCACAATGGTCACCAACCGAGGAAGTAATACTGACCTTACCAGATACCATCAAAGTTGAATCTCCTTTAGTCGATGTCCTCAGTTGCGATGATTCCTCGTCCTCTGATGGAGACATAGACCACCTGCAAGCATTCCAAAAAAACTAACATATCAAAAGGGGGTTTGTACCCCTCAACACAGAAAAGACATCCAACACCAGCTGTTGATATTCTTATTTTGTGTTAAAAACTTTACTTTCGTTTCACACTATCTCGAATTAGAAAGTAAACTACCTCTCTTCTTCAAATGCAGATGGTATCCCACACGGACATCTACATAGGATATGCAGATGGTACCAGTCGATGGTCCAAACATCTAGCATCTGTTTCCTAGGTTATATATTCCCCCTCCCACACACTCCACCACACTAGCAGAGTGTGCTTGGGGGCACTAAAAAACAACTAAGCATAGTACAATGTCATAATAGGTCTATTAAGTGATGACCTACACCTAGGAATTCAACATCTACAAGTGCACCTCGACTCACAACTTGTCATATCGCAGTTGAATAATGTATTCTGTGTTTGCAACTCGCTCCTCTTCTGAAATTTTCTACGCGTGTGCCTTCTTATTCGATAGTTTGAAACCATAACTTTCATACATATACCAAGAAATGCCAATGCATTTACCGGCTACTTTGCCAATGAGGTATTGAATTGACACCTAGTACATCACCCAACTGCATAACCCTGGATATCAATCATACATAAATATGTCCATGTGTTTCACCTGCGACTACACATACATGTATCTCATCATCACAAGTCCTACAGTCGATAACACATGCGCAAAACAAATATTGTAGTATCAACTACTACATATGCATCACATCTACACATAGGCACCATAAAGAAAAATACACATAAATAACATATATAAAGAGATGCATACATCATGTGCAGCCAAAATGGTATATATATATATCATCAAAAAATATATGTTTCATCTATAAAAAATGGCCCTCCTAGGGCATATACATAGTATCCTTATGGGGGACATCAAAAACTGCCTCCCATAGGCTCATCAAAAATATGTATCTACAAAATTGAGGCTCATATCCCTACATATAATCAAGTTGTCATGCCATATTGTGGATCCCGGCATCCCAAAATAACCCAAGGAAGCACAAACACCCCTCATGCCGACTCTGGTCCCTGCTGAGGCCTCTGTCATGGAGGAGGAGCTACTCATCCCTACACCTCCTGTTCCACATGGCACACTACCGTGACTCACCGCATGATCTGCCTCCAAGATGGCCCACACTCAGCTGGTAGGTGAAGTGTCAAATCCACCTCATCCTCGAGGTCGGCCCAATCTCGCTCATCAACCCCAGCCGATAGCCCCTGAACCGCCACTCCAAGTCTGCTATCACAACATCCATCTCGTCTGCGACAATTGCTCCCTCTACATCATCCCCTCCAACACCGGCTTCTCCTGTTGTAGTAGCCCCACCCCCAGTTGCACCGAATCCTCCCATGGCCTGACCAAACCCAGTAGTTGGCTTGCCTCCGAGGTGGTCTCATAGAACCTACATTTGCATCATAGAAAAGGAAACCATCATCAGTACCTGATAAACATGTATATAAAAAATGTACAGAAACAAAATTATGTACAAATATATATGAGAAAAGTACAAAACCACAAGAACATACTAGTAGCATCGAAATCGCCAACAGGAATGGGAAGCTAAAGGTTTCCTCGGAAGTCCATACCACTCCATGGATATCTCTCTGACCATCCTATGCGGCCCTCCCAGACATCCAACATCTGTGGCGTATAATAGGCCCCCACAGGACCCCCACCAGCATGAGGCATAATACACCCCCAAAACGCCATATGATGCTCCTATGGTACCCTCGGTGGAACTAATACCTACGACATCAAGGACGGGTAGTGATCGAAGAAGTAGGAGCACAACACACTTCCATAGCAAAAGGTGCATCGCTCCCCACCCTGATGTAACTCTGACATCCGCTGCATCATATACTGAAGCAACAATGCACCCCACTACACAAGCCGACCAGGCATCATCCTATCTACCAACTAGAGCTACCACCCTATAATATGGTTGGGGGCCATGGCCCCAAGTACATGCACAATGGTTGTTGCAACAACCTCCACCGAAAGATCCCTTATATGGCTCACCAATACTCCACCAAAGTTCACAAAAATCTGGTCACCACTACAGTATCGATCCACTAAAGTATGGATCATCCACCCCACTGGCTATGGAGGGAGTGGCTCCCTCACCCCTCGATGAGGAAACCCCGTCAAGAAATAAATATCCCGAGTTGCAATGCTTAGGTCCTCACCTCCTACCTGAAACACCCCTTGGTCCGGGACCCACGTGTCTAGTAGCCACCACAAAAGGTAGTTTGCCCACCACATCAAAGGGCACTTAAAGAACTTCAACATCCCAATGTCTCGTAAATCCTTGATAGCCACTCAGTCGGCCAATGTATGATCTCAGAGGGTGTCATATTCCCTCTCTCTCTCCTCAACATCTCGTACATGTGCCATCACTAACAAGCAATTGTTGGCTATACAATGTTGACCAGAGGTTTTATGAAGACCCAGGTTCGACAAGGTTACCTTACACCAACAAAACCCCTTCCACCGGCCCTTTCGGCAACAGCCCGCAAGCAGGCTGAGGTCTCACCCGAGGTGTTTCTAATGGAGCACTGCAGACTCAGATGTCCACAGTGAGTGATGAGATGATGGTTGTGACAAAGTTCGCGGCAGCGCACCGGCTATGTGCTGCGAGGGTTGGACTACACAGCGATGGCCAACACCACGTCCTGCATCACTATCTTCTTCCTTACTGTGGGGTTAATATTACACTGTGAACACGACCACTTGACTTCCTATACTTAGACTAAGTGCAAAATGCTTAAGGCAGTGAGATGAATACCACTTATCCACTTAGTCATTCACGTGACTATCTTACTACTTAATTCTCATAACACACACTTATGATGTTACTATTTTAAGCATAACCCTCAGGTGCGAAATAACTGTTATACATTCATCGACTGCATCCATTCAAACACGTAAACAACTTTCTCCATACTCAAGCAAATGATAGATTCACTGTCCTTAGAAGCGAACCTAATATTAACCATACATCTATTCATGCAGACTTAACATATCATTCCATACCCTCTTGATGGCAAATGCATATAAAAGCCTCCTCATAACAGATTGTGAGAAAATATTCAAACATCCAACTACAGAAACAGCTAAATGCAAACACACATATAAACATCCAGTCACTCGACACACTATTTAACGTGGTTCACTCCCCCGGATGGGAAGCTACGTCCACAAGAACTGTGTTTGATATTTCTTTTAAGGAAGGGTTCACAGTTCTTAGCCGCACACTCAGTTGTGGCTCTCTTCTGGCTCAGATAGGTCTCTGCACACTCAACTATAGAGCCTTTACAATCTATTCTTAATTTGAAAGATATTACAATACAATATGATCACCATAACAATCATCAACAATGACCCTTTACCCCTAACCAACCCTTCCTAACAAAAATGGTCTTCTTAAATAGATCACGCCCAAAGGTCGTGTCTTTACAACATTGAAGACCGAAACCCTTAGGGTTTTCAAACCACTACGGTACCTTTGAACCGTCATGCAGGCTTCTGGTAGTGATTCTGTTGTCGTGGCAATCGTCCACTCCTTAGACCCATTGCTTTCAGCCTTCCTGTTGTGCGCACACCAACAGATCATCCGTTTTGAGCCTCCCTTCCACTAACGGACTCATGCGACTGGCTCAGCTCCTAGTGGCTTTCCCTATAGGTCGTCCATCCTCTAATGACCGCATACAATTGGCTCAGCTCCAGTCATTGTCCATCCACCATTTTCCCCTTAATGGTCACGTACTCTGCTGTACACCGAACTATCACTTTCCTGATCCGTCCTCTGCTTAACGAACTCATACAGTCGACCGCCTTCTTAATCTGCTTATGCCCTCAACTTGGCATCTTTCCAGCAGTCTTACAAAAAGCATACCATCGTCGGTCTATTCACTCCATCTGGTCATCCTCCATCTAGTACACAACTTTACTGGCTCCACGTGGCCTACTACCTTCATAGCACTGAACTTGTTCAGCGCTGATCTTCGCAGCATCCTTCAAAACTCGGTACTGCATACATCTTCGCAGTACCCCCAATACTTAGCCAAAATTTACTTATTTTCTGAGCTGCGCTCAGCTTAGCTCCATCTAGACTCAAAAATGTTATAAAAAATGGCCCTGTTGGGCCAGGCCCAACGTGCCCCTAACACTTACATGTGGCTCGTCCACGAGCCACTTGCTGTTGCAATTGTCTCACTTTGCTTCGTGGCTGGTGGAACTAGTTGCTTCTTCTGCTGAATAGAAAATTGTTGCAGTGTCAGCCCCCTTGTCAGAAAATCAATGATATCCTTATAATAATCATCTGCAACCTATATAGCAAACAACTGCGCATCGAGCAGGCTGTCTTCAATGTTTGTTGGCTCCTCTCCTGACTCAATTCGAGATAGGTGGTCAGGTCCCAAATTCATCCTGCCAAGTTTAACAATGATCTCAAAGTCGTACTCCTAAAATAGCAATAGCCATGTACATATACGCCCCCCTAACATTGGCTTATTGACCAATTATTTCAATGCAGAATGATCGGTGAACATAAGGAAGTGTGCACCAAGTAGATAGTGTCTAAAGTTCTGAAGGGCATATACCATCACAAGTCCTTCTCGCTTAGTAGTGGTATAGTTCTTCTCTGTTGTCGATAGCATTCTACTAGAAAATGTGATGGGGTGGTCAGTACCGCCTTATCATGGCTGAGCTAGCACAATACCGAGGGCAATGCATGATGCATCCACATGAACATGAAACGGTTTTTCCCAGTCTGGAAAGACTAGTATTCGCATGGTAACCATCTTTTCTTTAAGGGTGTCAAAACGTTGTTCGCACTTTTCATTCCAACTGAATGGCACGTCCTTCTTCAGCAACTTCTCCATTGCTACAGTTATTTGCGCATAACCCTTAATGAACTTCCTGTAATAACCTGTATGACCCAAGGTAGAGCACAACATCTTAACTGAAATTGGTGTAGGTAAATTCACAATAATGGCAATCTTCGTAGGGTCCACCATTAAGCCCTGCTTGCAAACAATTTGTCCCTGTAAAATTCCATAGGGCACACTGAAGATGCACTTCTTTAAATTCAATGATATTTGATGCCGGTGGCACTTGTCAAGCATCATCCTAAGGTTCGCGCAATGGTTCTTCAACAAACCAAAGACAGTCCAGTCATCAGAATATGCTTCCAGAAACTTATGCATGAAATCTTTGAACACCACGACGACAACCCTGGAGAAGATGGCGGGTACGTTCTTTAGACCAAACGGCATGACTGTATACTGGAACGACCCCCATTCTGTAGAAAATGTCATCTTATGTCTATCCGTGGGATCAATTATGATCTGATGATAATTGGAGAAACCATCAGTAAATGAATAGGCCTCATTCCCTCCAACATTGTCAAGTACCTCATCTGTAAACGAAGTAGGGAATGGGTCATGCATATAGGCATCATTAAGTTTTCTGAGATCGACACAAATCCTGATCTTGCCCTTCGTCTTCTTGTCTTGGACAAACATAGGACAGATCCATTCAGATTCCTCGACAGGTTCAATGATTCCTACCTCTAACATTTTGTCCAACTCTGCACAGACTCTCTCTTTATACCGTGGATTCAGTCTATACGGTCGCTACTTCATAGGCTTAGCACCTAGCTTCAAAGGGATTTTCATGACTCCTAAGTCACCCAATATTCCTTTCATCTCTATAAACTTGGTTGGAAATAGCTCCTAATATTCGTCTAAAGTGTCTGCAATCTCTACGACAGTCTGATCATCCCAGTAGTCTCCGATAGATGCGAGCTTCGGCTCTTCACTGGTGTTGATGTTCACCTTCTGTGTCTTAACCGCTCCACTCATGTCCGGGATTTCCAATGGCGATCCTTCTATATCACGCACACCTTCTGACTCTGGTATATTGAGATTGCATGGATCATCTTCATGTTCTTCTCTTCCATGCTCATTATCTTCAGCTAGATTATAACACTCTATCGGATGTTCTTCATGTTCTTTCCATTCTGAGTGTATATTCGCAGGACTGTCATCTGTGCCAAAGAATTCTTCCCATGACATGTCTTCGCGAGGACAATCTTGTCTGAATACAAGTTCCTTGATTATCTGTAGTGCCTCGTGTATTAAAGGGTTCTCATCCTCGAAGCTGAAATATCTCTGGAAGTTCGCAGTTAACGTTAACCAACCTGAGGTTTCACTGCGTAACTCTAGGTCTAGATACCACTTCTTCGGAATATCCTCTTCCAAACTGTGCACGAACAAGTGCACCCACTCTTCAGGTGGTCTTTCTTCCCATGCCTGCAAGCAGAATTCCAAATGCTGACTAGGATCTGTCTGCCTGTTGAACTTCTCAAAGGGTAAGGTAACCCTTGCTGCGAACCGAATCTGCATCTTTGTTCTGCATTGATCCCAAGTGATCAATATCTGCTTGTGCAAATCCCACCATACGGCGGGTATGCCACGTAATACCATATCCAATGCTAGTAACCTGTGCTTTTCTGGAACCGCTGCAGTATAGTCTTGAATAAAAGTATAAACGTTAGCAGAACCATCGAATGCAGGGATCAGGCTTACCTCCTTTCCAATCCAGCGCAGTGATTTCGTGGCCTGCATGCACCTTCTAGCTGACACTTCGTGCATGCGATTCTGCCAGTTTTCCAGTCCAGCATCGAAGTTAGAAACGCAAGAGCTGTTACATATCCAGCTGAGTGCACCATCCGCATTAGGATTAATGTAATCCTCCTAGTTCGCAGTCATCTGGTACAGCCGATCCAAGTCCTGAGCCTTAGATTCTTCGTGAATCGGCTCACTATATCTGTCCCCATCTGCAGGATCCAGTTGTGCGATAACCCGTAGATGCTTGCCTTCGAATATGATCTTCTTTGTTTTCAAATTTATAATGGCCAAATTGTCAATATCCCAGTCAATTCCTAACAGCGCTGGAAAGGGATGGCTATCGTCAACAATCTCGATGACTTCAAAGTCCGCATGGCTTTGTACTCCGTCAATATCAACCACAACATTGGCTAAGCGGCCAAATGGTATAACTTTCTCTTGGTTGGCCATTCTCAGCTGGATAGGTGACCACGATAGCTTTGGTCGACCCATCTGCTGCCATGTCTGCTTAGTTAAGACATTTACTTCTGATCCCAGATCAAGGATAAGTTCGTCCATCTCAAAGTCTCCTATCTGTGCAATGAGCCTCATCTCTTGACCCGACCTATTCAATTTCTTTATATGATGTAGTGTGCCATCAGAATTTTTTGCTTCTGTCTGTGGTTCGTATAGATTTATTAGCTTCTCCAGCTCTGCTATCGCATTTTCATTTTTCAGCAGCTTCATGCAGCTTCTTAGGAACTGTGCAACAGAGGTGCTAACATCCACTGTGTGTCTTGTCTTGTCATACGCAGCAGGTGTGTCTTCAACACATGGTACTTCGCTGCGTAGTGGGATCCTTGGTGATTTAGGTGCTGGTTCTCTGAAGGTGTCCCACGCCTCAACGAAAGCTTCTTTGTTCTTATTCAGATCTAGAGCAGGCATCTTTCTTGGGGCTTTTGTTACCCATATTGTTTTAAGATGGCCCTGCTTAGCATGAGCCTCTCCTGAAGTGGAAGCCTCTGCTCCCCTATCGTGGCCTGTCTCGACGCCACTGTGTGTGACTACTTTAATGCTAGGATCCACAAGTCGGTTCTTTGCTATGATCCACTGGATGTTCGGGGCTGGTGCATCTATCCTTCTTCTTTTCTACATCTCTACCTATAGCACTGGGAATTCTTCTATCACATGCTCAAATGATTTACAATAATTATAGGTGGTGCAAAGATTTACAGAGTCTCTAGATACATGACCTGGCTGGCCACAGTTATAGCAGATGACCCCGCCGTGGCCTCTTCCTTGTGGGGGGTCGGTATTTCTTCCTCTACCGCGGTATCCACCACCACAGCCTCTCTAAGAAGATTGATCATAATGCATGTTTTCTTGCTTTGGTTGGTTATCTTCTTGCACTTTGTACAAGCCAACGCCTCTCATTGAATCCATGTTGCACTTTCTTTCATTCATTAGTTCATAGGTGCGGGAGTTGGATTCATCATGTCCAACTGATTTGCAGAAATTACAATATAGATTCTTAGGTGTCTTTACATATTTCTGTATCAGGTAACAATATTGAGGTCTATGACCAGTAGTTCTGCAGATCTCACGCCAGGGTGCCTGGTTTTGATTGATGGGGTTAGGCGCACCACTGGCGAGGTAGTCGTGGTATAGGGGACAATGTTTGCGGTCATGCCCTTCTCCTTTGCAACTTGTGCACCAGATCTCATGAAGAGGTTCATATCGCTGCTCTTTTCCATTCTTCATGCTCTGCAGCTCCAATGTCAGGGTGGTAAGTTGGTTCTGAATCTGGGTCATCCTAGAACTAGACTCATAGATCAGCGAAGCCTCCAACTTCATCGCGATCTCTAAGGCCTCTGCCTGCGAGGTAACCTTCTGCTGCATTAGTGGTAATCTAACGTGGGGTATTAGCGCAGCAATGAACCATTCCTTGTGCTAATTCGGAGCTATAACAAAGCTTACTTGGTCTAATAGGGTCTTGAACTTCTGATCAAACTCCCAGACCGATTCAGTTGGTCTCTGCTTGATTTCCTTCAGCTCAGTTATACACTAAGATTCAGACTTTGGTTTCTTGAACTCTCCTATCAGCACAGCTTTCCAGCAGTCTTACCAAAAGCATACCATCATCGGTCTATTCACTCCATCTGGTCATCCTCCATCTAGTACACAACTTTACTGGCTCCACATGGCCTACTACCTTCGTAGCACTGAACTTGTTCAGCGCTGATCTTCGCAGCATCCTTCAAAACTCGGTACTGCGTACATCTTCGCAGTACCCCCAATACTTAGCCAAAATTTACTTGTTTTCTGAGCTACGCTCAGCTTAGCTCCATCTAGACTCAAAAATGTTATCAAAAATGCCCCTGTTGGGCCAGGCCCAACATGCCCCTAACACTTACATGTGGCTCATCCCCGAGCCACTTGTTGCTGCAATTGTCTCACTCTACTCCGCGGCCGGTGGAACTAGCTGCTTCTTCTGCTAAATAGAAAATTGTTGCAGTGTCAGCCCTGTTGTTATAAAATCAATGATATCCTTATAATAATCATCTGCAACCTATATAGCAAACAACTGCGCATCGATCAGGCTGTCTTCAATGTTCATTGGCTCCTCTCCTGACTCAATTTGAGACAGGTGGTCAGGTCCCAAATTCAGCCTGCCAGGTTTAACAATGATCTCGAAGTTGTACTCCTAAAATAGCAATAGCCATCTACATATACGCCCCCCTAACACTGGCTTATTGACCAATTATTTCAATGCAGAATGATTGGTGAACATAAGGAAGTGCGCACCAAGTAGATAGTGTCTAAAGTTCTGAAGGGCATATACCATCAGAAGTCCTTCTCGCTTAGTAGTGGTATAGTTCTTCTCTGTTGTCAATAGCATTCTACTAGAAAATGCGATGGGGTGGTCAGTACCCCCTTATCCTGGCTGAGCTAGCACAATACCGAGGGAAATGCATGATGCGTCCACATGAACATGAAATGGTTTTGCCCAGTATGGAAAGACTAATATCGGCATGGTAACCATCTTTTCTTTAACGGTGTCAAAACCCTGTTTGCAATTTTCGTTCCAAACGAATGGCACGTCCTTCTTTAGCAACTTCTTTATTGCTGCGGTTATCTGCGCATAACCCTTAATGAACTTTCTGTAATAACCTGTATGACCCAATGTAGAGCATAGCATCTTAACTGAAGTTGGTGTAGGTAAATTCACAATAATGGCAATCTTCCTAGGGTCCACCATTAAGCCTTGCTTGCAAACAATATGTCCCAGTAAAATTCCATAGGGCACACAGAAGATGCACTTCTTTAAATTCAATGATATTTGATGCCGGTGGCACTTGTCTAGCATCATCCTCAAGTTCGCGCAATGGTTCTTCAACAAACCAAAGACAGTCCAGTCATCAAAATATGCTTCCATAAACTTATGCATGAAATCTTTGAACGCCGCAACGACAACCCTGGAGAAGATGGCGGGTACGTTCTTTAGACCAAACGGCATGACTGTATACTGGAACGACCCCCATTCTGTAGAAAATGTCATCTTATGTCTATCTGCAGGATCAATTATGATCTGATGATAATTGGAGAAACCATAAGTAAATGAATAGGCCTCATTCCCTCCAACATTGTCAAGTACCTCATCTGTAAACGGAGTAGGGAATGGGTCATGCATAGAGGCATCATTAAGTTTTCTGAGATAGACACAAAACTTGATCTTGCCCTTCGTCTTCTTGTCCTGGACAAACATAGGACTGATCCATTCAGATTCCTCAACAGGTTCAATGATTCCTGCCTCTAACATTTTGTCCAACTCTGCACAGACTCTCTCTTTATACCGTGGATTCAGTCTATACAGTCGCTACTTCATAGGCTTAGCGCCTAGCTTCAAAGGGATTTTCATGACTCCTAAGTCACCCAATATTCCTTTCATCTCTATAAACTTGGTTGGAAATAGCTCCTAATATTCGTCTAAAGTGTCTGCAATCTCTACGACAGTCTGATCATCCCAGTAGTCTCCGATAGATGCGAGCTTCGGCTCTTCACTGGTGTCGATGTTCACCTTCTATGTCTTAACCGGTCCACTCATGTCCGGGATTTCCAATGGCGATCCTTCTATATCACGCACACCTTCTGACTCTGGTATATTGATATTGGATGGATCATCTTCATGTTCTTCTCTTCCATGCTCATTATCTTCAGCTAGATTATAACACTCTATCGGATGTTCTTCATGTTCTTTCCATTTTGAGTGTATATTCGCAGGACTGTCATCTGTGCCAAAGAATTCTTCCGATGACATGTCTTCGCGAGGACAATATTGTCTGAATACATGTTCCTTGATTATCTGCAGTGCCTCGTGTATTAAAGGGTTCTCATCCTCGAAGCTGAAATATCTCTGGAAGTTCGTAGTTAACGTTTCCCAACCTGAGGTTTCCCTGCGTAACTCTAGGTCTAGATACCACTTCTTCGGAATATCCTCTTCCAAAGTGTGCACAAACAAGTGCACCCACTCTTCAGGTGGTCTTTCTTCCCATGCCTGCATGCAGAATTCCAAATGCTGACTAGGATCTGTCTGCCCGTTGAACTTCTCAAAGGGTAAGGTAACCCTTGCTGCAAACCGAATCTGCATCTTTGTTCTGCATTGATCCCAAGTGATAATTATCTTCTTATGCAAAGCCCACCATCTGGCGGGTATGCCACGTAATCCCATATCCAATGCTGGTAACCTATGCTTTTCTAGAACCACTGCAGTATAGTCTTGAATGAAAGTATAAACGTTAGCAGAACCATCGAATGTAGGGATCAGGCTTACCTCCTTTCCAATCCAGCGCAGTGATTTCGTGACCTGCACGCACCTTCTAGATGACACTTCGTGCATGCGATTCTGCCAGTTTTCCAATCCAGCGTCCAAGTTACAAACGCAAGAGCTATCACATATCCAGCTGAGTGCACCGTCCGCATTAGGATTAATGTAATCCTCCTGGTTCACAGTCATCTGGTACAGCCGATTCAAGTCCTGAGCCTTAGATTCTTTGTGAATCAGCTCACTATATCTGTCCCCATCTGCAGGATCCAGTTGTGCGATAACCCGCAGATGCTTGCCTTCGAATATGATCTTCTTTGCTTTCAAATTTATAATGGCCAAATTGTCAATAGCCCAGTCAATTCCTAACAACGCTGGAAAGGGCTGGCTATTGTCAACAATATCGATGACTTCAAAGTCCGCATGGCTTTGTACTCCGTCAATATCAACCACAACATTGGCTAAGCGGCCAAATGGTATAACTTTCTCTTGGTTGGCCATTCTCAGCTGGATAGGTGACCACGACAGCTTTGGTCGACCCATCTGCTGCCATGTCTGCTTAGTTAAGACATTTACTTCTAATCCCAGATCAAGGATAACTTCGTCCATCTCAAAGTCTCCTATCTATGCAATGAGCCTCATCTCTCGGCCCGACCTCTTCAATTTCTTTATATGATGTAGTGTTCTATCAGAAGTTTCTTCTTCTGTCTGTGGTTCGTATAGATTTATTAGCTTCTCCAGCTCTGATATCGCATTTTCATTTTCCAGCAGCTTCATGCAGTTTCTTAGGAACTGCGCAACAGAGGTGCTAAAATCCGTTGTGTGTCTTGTCTTGTCATATGCAGCAGGTGTGTCTTCAACACATGGTACTTCGCTGCGCAGTGGGATCCTTGGTGATTTAGGTGCTGGTTCTCTGAAGGTGTCCCACGTGTCAATGAAAGCTTCTTTGTTCTTATTCAGATCCAGAGCAGGCATCTTTCTTGGGGATTTTCTTACCCATATTGTTTCAAGAGGGCCCTGCTTCGCATGAGCCTCTCCTGAAGTGGAAGCCTCTGTTCCCCTATCGCGGCCTGTCTCGACGCCACTGTGTGTGACTACTTTAATGCTAGGATCCACAAGTTGGTTCTTTGCTGTGATCCACTAGATGTTCGGGGCTGGTGCATCTATCCTTCTTCTTTTCTGCATCTCTACCTCTAGCACTGGGAAATCTTCTATCACATGCTCAAATGATTTACAATAATTATAGGTGGTGCAAGGATTTACAGAGTCTCTGGGTACATGACCTGCCTGGCCATAGTTATAGAAGATGACCCCACCGCGGCCTCTTCCTTGTGCGGGGTCGGTATTTCTTCCTCTACTGCAGTATCCACCACCACAGCCTCTCTAAGTAGATTGATCATAATGCGTGTTTTCTTGCTTTGGTTGGTTATCTTCTTGCACTTTGTACAAGCCAACGCCTCTCATTGAATCCATGTTGCGCTTTCTTTCATTCATTAGTTCATAGGTGCGGGAGTTGGATTTATCATGTACAACTGATTTGTAGAAATTACAATATAGATTCTTAGGTGTCTTTACATATTTCTGTATTAGGTAACAATCTTGAGGTCTATGACCAGTAGTTCTGCAGATCTCACACCAGGGTGCCTGGTTTTGATTTATGGGGTTAGGCACACCACTGGCGAGGTAGTCGCGGTATAGGGGACAATGTTTGCGGTCATGCCCTTCTCTTTTTGCAACTCGTGCACCAGATCTCATGACGAGGTTCATATCGCTGCTTTTTTCCATTCTTCATGCTCTGCAGCTCCAGTGTTAGGGTGGTAAGCTGGTTCTGAATCTGGGTCATCCTAGAACTAGACTCATATATCAGCGAAGCCTGCAACTTCATCGCGATCTCTAAGGCCTCTGCCTGCGAGGTAACCTTCTGCTGCATTAGTGGTAATCTAACGTGGGGTAACAGCGTAGCAATGAACCATTCCTTGTGCTAATTCGGAGCTATAACAAAGCTTACTTGGTCTAATAGGGTCTTGAACTTCTGATCAAACTCCCAGACCGATTCAGTTGGTCTCTGCTTGATTTCCTTCAGCTCAATTATACACTAAGATTCAGACTTTGGTTTCTTGAACTCTGCTATCAGCACAACTTTAATCTCTGCCAGGGTTCTGGGTCGCGTGGTAGAATACTTCATGAACCAGTGCAACTCTCTATCTCTAAATGTTGTAATAAGCTGGTATTTCTTCTCATCATCATCCCGGATCTACCTGACACTCCAGACAGCTTCACAAAGGAACCAGTGCTGATCAGGATCTTCTAGACCCGTCCCTTTCAATATAGGCAACTTCATATCCGTATGGGCCATGGATCTAGGGGTAGGTGTAGCACTCGAGGGGGCACCTTGAGGTGTGCCCTGAGGGGTGCTAGGGTGTCGTACAGGACTCTGCGTAGTAAAAAAAATGGGCTTATAGGGGTAGACATACCAGGCTGTACGTTCGGCGGGGTTGGCTCTACAAGTGGAGGATTCTAAGGGGTAAATGGGGGTGTGGCTTCATTTTCAATATCAGAAGGAATCTCAGTATCTACGTGGAGTCCAGATCCTCCAGGATTCTTATTGAACTTGTATCTTTTCCCACTTCTTAAGTTGTGAGTATCTTCGTCGGAATCGCTATAAATGTTATTTACCATGACAACTTGAAAAAATTACTACATTCTTAAAACGCCTTTCTGAGCTAACAGCATCTTAATGTATAGACTGAGATTTTTCAGGAATTTATCTTGGAAACCTGCGAAAAAGTGTGCCTCTGCTTGGCTGTAGGATTTGAGCGTATCCACAACACACGCTGTGACAAATCCTTCTACCATATGATCGACCCAAAAATCCACTACACATTTCAATGCACTATCTATTGCTTTGAGCTGTGATATGAGCTCAGGATTCCACTCTGTACGAACGCCTCCTTGAAAACAAGTTTTCTTTTCGGTGAGCCGCGAGATCCACGCATGCAGTTCGTTCAGAAATGTAGCCCAGAAAATATCGTGAATGTCGTCCAACAGATATCTATCCAACCACTGCGTGTCACTTAGACGCGGATGTCTATTCTCTTGTCTTTTAAAGTCTCTTATGGTCTTATCCCACCAAGCCTAGATTTCTGTCTTCTTGGGATGCCAGTAAAATGCACTTTCCGGGAGCTCAGAGTCTTCATCACTCATCACGACTGGAACTCATCACGGATTCTAGCATGGAAACAAAACCGTTTATTGGCTATACAATGTTGACCAGAATTTTTATGAAGACCCAGGTTCTACGTGGTTACCTTAAACCAACAAAACCCCTTCGCACCGGCCCTTTCAGCAACATCCCACAAGCAGGCTGAGGTCTCACCCGAGTGTTAAATTTTGAGCATTAATTCACAATACTCTAGGATCTTTACTGAGAGAATAACATGTACAGTATATCAATGCATAACAATCATAACAAGCATGACAAGCATCATAAGAATCAAAAGCATGAGAGACCAGAGACACAGAGTTTCCGTGGGGAAAACCCTAAGGTGGAAAACCCCACAAATTCCTCAAAGATAGAGAGAGCAATGGCTCAACCAAAGTACAACCAAAATACACATAGATAGTCTCCTAGTAGAAGATGATCCTCCACCTCACTAGTGCGCCACTTTCTGAGTGAGAGAAGTGTGAGTTTTTGAGTGATTAAAATAGAGATCTCCCGATCTCTATTTATACTTGTCTGTTTTCCTAGTGATATTATGGGGGCTGACTTGTCTAGCTAGGTACATCCACAATATAATATATATTTCAGGGTCGACCCCACACATGGTGGTCTAATAACCCATTGACAAGTACACACACTTGCAACACTTGTCAATACACATGACGACACTTCCTTATAGAGGAATAACACATCTCTTATAAGGGCACAATAAATATATATGAAATACATAGATGAAATACATTCCGAAGTTACATATACATCAACACTCCCTCTTAACTAGGAAGGTATTTCTCGATACAGATCTGCTAGCACAAGTATACTTCTCGGAATCATCGTCATCGATGCACCATCATCTTCACTATCACTGCTACTGCTATCTCAACCAATCTCTGAATCTACTCGTCATAGGAAGTTCTACAGAGCCAGTCCTTTTTCATACTGGATGTAGGCCCACCACCTGCAGGTCTTCATCATCACTGGCCATATTGTGGAATCCTCAGGACTTATTACGTGCATCACAAAACCTTAAAAGAGTCTCTTTACTAGAAAGAACCCTAAAGAGCATTTGAGGCCTTTTTCATCCTATCCATATCTCCAGGACTTATTACATGTGACTGTCACAAAACCTTAAAAGAGTGTCCTAGGAACGTTTATGTGCATAGCACGACCGGAAAGAACTCTAAAGATCATCCTAGGAACATTTATGTGTCTAAGCATGATCAACAAGATCTCCAGGACTGATTACATGTGACCTATGCTACAAACCCTTGAAAGAGCATCCCAGGACTTATTACGGGCACACAGCCCAACCTATCGGATCTCCCAGGTATTACATGTAGCATCCCACCACAAACCCTCGAAAGAGCATCCCAGGACTTATTACGGGCACACAGCCCAACCTATCATATCTCCCAGGTCTTACATGTGGTCCACTATCACAAATCCTCGAAAGAGCATCCCAGGCTATTACAGGTACACAACTTTGACCTATAGGATCTCCCAGGTCTTACATGTGATACACAGTGCCAGTCCTTTTTCATACCGGATGTGACTTAGAAAAAATCTAGGATTTCCTTTGCACAACCTGTCCATGGCCACAGAGTATCAACCTGATACTCAACATACATCATCCTGATGTGCACATGATCATGCTGATCATCATCACTGTACCATCCTGGTACATATCATCTGGAGCAACATCGTGAAGCTCATCATCATGATCATCCTGATCATACAGTGCATCCACCTGATGCATACCAAGTATCTACCTGATACATATCATCATACATGATCCACCTGATCATATAATGTATCCACTTGATACATACACAGATACGTGATCCACCTGATCACATAATGTATCCAACTGATATATATCAATATACATGATCTACCTGATCATACAACATATCCACCTTATACAGATACATGGTCCAAGCATCAAACACAATGCATATGCAAAATACATACAAATGATCCAACTAATGATATCCAGCATCCAACATGATGCATACATACATATACATATAAATGATCCAACTGATCATATCCAACATCCAAGATGATGTGTATACAGAGCAGTAACTGGAGCATCTTCCTAATGCTCATTATCTGTGATCCTCCTGATCATCATAGTATCGTCCACGAAGCACAACCTAGATGCACATCATTCAGCACTTACACCACCAACATCAGAGAACACATCTACCACCATTCAGGGAAGGCTCCAGCCCTTACTTTTTCACCATGGGAAAACACATCTACCACCATGTGAAATATGGCTTCAGCCCTTACATCTACACCATGGGAGAACACATCAACCACGTCAGAAAAGCTCATGTGCATCTGCATCTTCTGGACTCATCACTTCCCTTTGGAAGGAACCTCGATCTGAAGTGCACCAAGCCTCTCTCTAAAGTAATCAAACTGCACTTTGGCCAACGGCTTGGTCAATACATCTGCAACCTACTCATCCGTCACAACATATTCTGCTTCGACTGTACTCAGTGCTACGCAAGACTGCTTCTTTCTAAACCAAGATATCACACCTGATCCCATACTGAAGCAGCACCCATAAGTGCTCTTCCTATCTGTAGCACTGCCTGCCCAATCAACATAACCCTACAGGTTAAACTTTTGATTCGCATCATACTTGAGCCCATAATCAGCCATACCCTTCAAGTACCTCAGAATATGCTTTACAACACCAAGGTGAACACCTCTGGGATCCGTCAAGAATTGGCTCAATGTGTTCACCGCAAAGCAAATATCTAGTCTAGTGTTCGTCAGGTACATCAAGGACCCAATAATCTGACAAAACATCGTGACATCAATTGGATCAAATGGAGCATCACACAGAAGCTTCAGGTTTGATGTCATAGGTGTGGCCATAGCCTTGCAGTCCATCATCCTGAACCTTTCAGGATCTCTACTGCATACTTCCCTTGTCCAAGGAAGATTCCATCTACACTCTGCCACACCTCCATGCCAAAAAAAAATAATGCATCATCCCCAAGTTCTTCATCTTGAACTCGGCAGCAAGCTTCCGCTGCGTGTCAGCAATCAATCTATCTTCACCTATAATAAACAGGTCATCCATATACAAAAGTAGTATCACTGGATTTCCTTCCTCAACCTTGTAGTAAAGGTTGGAATCTGCTTTACTCTTGGTAAAGCCCAAACTGGATAGAAAGCTATCTATCCTACCATACCAAGTTTCGCACGTATATGGCTCCCTGTCATGTGTCTCAGAACCAAGTGGCTGCTGCACATACACTTCTTCTTCAACTACACCATTCAAGAAAGCTGTCTTGAAATCCATCTGGTGTATCTTCCATTTCATCGCTGCAGCCAGGGCAAGTACTTGTTCTGGTGGAAGTGTACCTTGTATTTCTCTATGCTTCCATTTGCAGCATGTTTGATTTTGTAGATCTATATGGAAGTCGTAACAAACTTCCCTTCAGGTCTTGGGACTACATCCCAAACATCATTCTTCATGATCGATGGATCATGGCATTCTTGCATTACTTCATCCTAGATCCTGGGAACTTCAATATCTTCAATATCTTCAATAGATATCTTTGTTGCTAGAACAAATGTTGTAGTCCTTCTTTTGTAGGTGATGGTATATGATCTTTCCTACAAAACAAGTTAAATTTCATGATTAGAAACATCTCATAGTTTTCAGAACAAATTCTTACACACAAAGAAATATTTCATACAATCATGCAATTATCTTAGCCAATGCTTCAATACAACATTTATCCATATTCCGTAACTTTCTAGATGCCTTCCAATCTCTACCCGAACATTGTTAAGAGTGTGCACAACTCCCAACATGTCAGCAAAGAGGTTTCATTCTAGATAAGTAGCAATGGAATGTTGTACAGTGCCATAGGCCACTTACCCATCATATGCATATTAGTAGTATCTTGTTCATTAATTCAAATATGCAAAATACACAACCTAAGTCAAGGAACATATTATTTAAACAATCAAATATACAAGAAATGACAATTTAAATACTTATCTTTATTTGTTTGTTGGGTGGACTCCCTCTAAGTCTTTGCTTCCTTGCAGGAGCTACTGGAGTCCTAATATGAAGTAGCTTCTTCTTACACCTTTCTATTGTGGAATGTAGAGAGATGGTCAACTCCCTCTGAATATATGCATCCTTGCAAAAACCACTGGAGTGTACTCCCTCTTGATCTTTGCTTCTTGGATTACCTGTTCTTGAACTTATATTCATTCTCGATCCCTATGCATGCTTGTTAGTATCATCATTGTCTTATCCTCGAGGTTTCATATTAGTATAATCTTAATATTATCAAAACACAATAATCTCAAGCATGTATAGTCAGATCATTTCAAACAGAAATAATAAGCATTCTTATGGTTAGTCATAAACATCATATACCTAAACTCGTGATTACTCAAACCTATGACTCTTCTTGTTAGTCATATCATCAATTAAGGTAAGAAACATAATATGCATAAGTCCTAGATTACTCAAACTTTTAACTTCAAGAGTAATCATTATCAATCATACAAAAAGTATACGATATATATAACAAAACATACCTGGTCATCATATTTGCTAGTTATGTCCAACAATGTGTTCTTGTTCTATTCAATGACCTGCATAAATCATTAGTTAACTTTTGCAAAAACAAATTATACATACCTCTATGTGATCCATGACTATGGATGAATCTTTGTCTTCATAGCATGTTCGGGTTGTCCCTTTAATTTGTACAATACTCCCTCTTGCTCTCCAATCACTACTGCATCATCAATTGCTTTACCCTATGGCCACATTAGGACTTGGCCATCCACAAATGCAACCCTCATACATTTTGCATCCAATGTAGAGATGGAGAAAAGATTCTTCTTGAGCCCAGGTACATAAATAACTTCTTTCATCTTAAAAGGTTTTCCAAAATCTAGGTTGTAGGAGGCTTCACCACTTCCTTTGATGGGGTATTGATAGTCATCCCCAAGTTTCACTTTATGGAGTGATTCATGTTCAAATAGACTTACAAAAGATTCTTTAAACCCATCCATGTGTTTGGAAGCCCCACGGTCAATTAACCAATCATTACAACCATGAGAGATAGTAAATGTGAGAGTAGAGATAAGAACATACTCTTCTTCACTTGATGAATCATCATCACTTTCTGCCCTAGCCTTCTTCTTTGGAGGTTCATCATCTTCGGCAGCATGAGCATGGAACTTTCTTTTGCTTCCCTTCTTCTTCTTGCTGGAGTTGTTGTTATCCCTTTTTTTCTTGGGACATTCTGAAGTAAAGTGACCCTTCTCATTGCAAGTGAAGCATCTAAGATTTTTCCTATCCTTATGAGAATGGTGATGTGAATATCCCTTGAAGTGGGAAGGCTCTCTTTTAGATTTTCCCTTCTTGGTGTGTGCTATGAGAGCTTGATCTTCATTCCTCATCTTTTCTTCTCTTTCCACAAGCCTTGCTTCTTCTTGAGAACATTCCTCCCACAATCTGTTGAAGGAGATTAATTTCTTTCTGGCACACATCCCTTGGATAAAAGAGTCCCATGACCTAGGTAGGCCATTCAAAGTGGTCATAACAATTTCACCATTCTCCACCATTTCATTTATAGCTTCAAGTTGTTCCTTGATCTGAGAGACCTTGGAGAAATAGGATTGAATGGTTTCTCCATTCGACATCTTGACCCCTTTCAATTGATTCTGTAGGGTCATCTTCTGATTTATGTTCTTCCCTTCAAATAGATTGGTCAAAGAGTCAAACATCTCCTTGGGTGTCTTTAGAGATGACACATGTGGTATGAGATGGTCTTTGATAGAATCAACAATGATTCTCTTTGCCTTGAACAAGTTCTTCTTATGAAATATTTTAGCCTCTTCATCCTTTGGGATAGGGATATCTTCTTTTACATATGAGTCCAACTCATTCTCTTCCAGGATTAACCCAATCCTATACTTCCAGGCTCGGAATTTATCAACCCCTTCAAGCTTATCCTCAAGCTTGGTGTGGAGAGACATCTTAAAGAGTACTTCAAATGGAAATAGAAAAGATTTAGGTCATACCACTTGAATTGCTGAAAATTGGATCTCGTCCTCGATTAGAGTTTGTCGGAGAAACTCTAAAAATTCAAAATGTGAATTTCAACTTTCTGAAAGGATAGAAAGATGCACCTCGATGAGCTGATCAACCTGGTGTATTCAGAATTTGAGATCTACAAAGACACACCCTTCAAAACTGCCTTTCTGTCTTCTCCGATTCACTAAGGAGAGCCCTGAATTAGGGTTTGAGTTTCCCGGAGATCTACCTAGCTAAAATTCTCGATCCAAAGCTCTAAACTTTGATTTTTGCAAGGAGCTTCCAGCTATGTCTTTAGATTCCAAAAATTCTTATTTTTGTGGAAACCCTAATTTTTAGGGCCAAATCTGAAAATGCTCAGAATTGAATTCTGATTGGACAAATAGATTCTCCTTGATGAGTAGAGTCAATCTACTATATTGCTTTTCCAAAATCTATGGAGAGAAACCCAATAAACAAGAAACCCTAGTTTTTGTCACTGCACAATGTCTTCTTCTGAGATTAGCTCTAATACCATGTTAAATTTTGAGCATTAATTCACAATACTCTAGGATCTTTACTGAGAGAATAACATGTACAGTATATCAATGCATAACAATCATAACAAGCATGACAAGCATCATAAGAATCAAAAGCATGAGAGACAAGAGACATAGAGTTTCCGTGGGGAAAACCCTAAGGTGAAAAACCCCACAACTTCCTCAGAGATAGAGAGAGCAATGGCTCAACCAAAGTACAACCAAAATACACAGAGATAGTCTCCTAGTAGCAAATGATCCTCCTCCTCACTAGTGCACCACTTTCTAAGTGAGAGAAGTGTGAGTTTTCGAGTGATTAAAATAGAGATCTCTCGATCTCTATTTATACTTGTCTATTTGCCCAGTGACCTTATGGGGCCAACTTGTCTAGAAAGGTACATCCACAATATAATATATATTTCAGGGCCGACCCCACACATGGTGGTCTAATAACCCATCGGCAAGTACACACACTTGCGACACTTGTCAATACACATGACGACACTTCCTTATAGAGGAATAACACATCTCTTATAAGGGTACAATAAATATATATGAAATACATTCCAAAGTTACATATACATCAACACTGAGGTGTTTCTAATGGGGCACTGCGGACTCAGATGTCCACAGTGAGTGATGAGCTAATGGCTGTGACGAAGTTCACGGCAACGCACCGGTTGTGTGCTCCAAGGGTTGGACTACGCGGTGATGGCCATCACCATGGCCCGCACGACTATCTTCTTTCTTACTGTGGGGTTAATATTACACTACGAACACGGCCACTTGACTTCCTATACTTAGACTAAGTGCAAAATGCTTAAGGCAGTGAGCTAAATACCACTTATCCACTTAGTCATTCACGTGACTATCTTACTACTTAATGCTCATAACACACACTTATGATGTTACTATTTTAAGCATAACCCTCAGGTGCGAAATACTGTTATACATTCATTGACTACATCCATTCAAACACATAAACAACTTTCTCCATACTCAAGCAAATGATAGATTCACTATCCTTAGAAGTGAAGCTAATATTAACCATGCATCTATTCATGCAGACTTAACATATCATTCCATACCCTATTGATGGAAAATGCATATAAAAGCCTCCTCATAACAAATTGTGAGCAAATATTCAGACATCCAACTACAGAAATAGATAAATGCAAACACACATATAAACATTCAGTCACTTGACACACTATTTAACGTGGTTCACTCCCCCGGATGGGAAGCTACATCCACAAGAACTGTGTTTGATATTTCTTTTAACGAAGGGTTCACAGTTCTTAGCCGCGCACTCAGTTGCGGCTCTCTTCTGGCTCAAATAGGTCTCTGCGCACTCAGCTGCAAAGCCTTTACAATCTATTCTTGATTCGAAAGATATTACAATACAATATGATCACCATAACAATCATCAACAACGACCCTTCACCTCTGACCAACCCTTCCTATACAAAAATGGTCTTCTTAAATAGATCACGCCCGAAGGTCGTGTCTTTACAACATTGAAGACCAAAACCCTTAGGGTTTCCAAACCACTACAGTCCCTTTGAACTGTCATACAGGATTCTGGTAGCGATTCTGCTATCATGGCAATCCTCCACACTTTAGACCCGTCGCTTTCAGCCTTCTTGTTGTGTGCACACCAACAGATCATCCGTTTCGAGCCGCCCTTCCACTAACGGACTCATGCAACTGGCTCAGCTCCCAGTCGCTTTCCCTGCAGGCCTTCTGTCCTCTAACAGTCTCATACAACTGGCTCAGCTCCAGTCATTGTCCATACGCCGTTTTCCCCTTAACGGTCACGTACTCTACTCTACACCAAACTGTCACTTTCCCGATCCATCCTCTGCTTAACGGACTCATACAGTCGGCCGCCTTCCTAATCTGCTTATGCCCTCAACTCGGCATCTTTCCAGCAGTCTTACCAAAAGAAGACCATCGCCGGTCTATTCACTCCATTTGGTCATCCTCCGTCTAGTACACAACTTTACTGGCTCCACGTGGTCTGCTACCTTCGTAGCACTGAACCTGTTCAGCGCGGATCTTCGCAGCATCCTTCAAAACTCGGTACTGTGCACATCGTCACAGTACCCCCAATACTTATCCAAAATTTACTTATTTTCTGAGCTACGCTCAGCTCGACTCCATCTAGCCTCAAAAATGTTATAAAAAATGGCCCCGTTGCGCAAAGCCCAACAGCAATCACCCGCACAAGGAAATGACCACCCATTAGACTTATAAAATCATCAGTGCGACCTTCCCTAAGAAGGTCTGTGCATAGTGCAACTTTACACAACCATCACAACCGTTCCTTCATCAACACCTGGATCATAATCTCTACAAAATATCAATGTAAAGGCCGAAAAAACTTCTTGATTCCATGGTGACAAATTTGCCCGCTTCCACGGGTCAAGGGGAACCGGGTGTTGCTTACGAGTGGCCATAAGTTGGGATCACATTTTTCCTTCTTATCATCATTAATCTTTTCATATTAAGATGCTTGACCTTCTAGGGATATAATATTCCCAGCATGGGTGGTACCCAACATTTGGTTAATTGAAAAGGTTGATATTTCAAACAGAATGGTTTGATCATTGCTAATGTGGATGGTGGATGTGGTCGGATTGTAATTAATTACACATAACTGGACAAATTTAGTTAAAGGGAAGGAATCAAGCGCTAGGTTCCAAGCTAATTCAGACTTCCACAATCTAGACAAGGCCTATGAGGCCAGCAATTTCCCAAGAGCTGCTCCTATTAGTTGTCGAGTAGTGATTTTAGTTAGATTAGGTGGGGATAGAATCCCTCATGAAGGAACAACATCCACTCACAATCTAGTTACATAACGATCCTCGAGTCATCTCAAATACCTCTAGGAAGGCAAATGCATTGATGCAATGTAATCTCTTAGAACATCTCAAATACCGCAACATAAAAATGCATTGGCATGCCTATCATCCCAAATAACTATGGGCATACAAATGCACCATCCTACCTATAAGCCACTCATATCATCTCAAATATTAGTATCCATACAAATGCACCAATGTGCATGTAATCCCATGGATCATTTGAATTATCTACATCCATAAAAATGATGTGATTGTCACTACGTTAAAATTATTTAATTGGCATAGCAAAAAGAAGAGTATTCCATTTATTATTATTCAAATAGTCAAAAAAGAGGAGAGAAGGGAAGGCTCGACAAACAAGCATAATCAGCTTGCATGTAATCAACCATTATGTTAGTTACATTAAGGGTTATTACCTATGTGAACACCCTCATTGGCATAAGGATCATGGTATATTGTGACTTATATGTTTTGGGTGACCAACTCTCACAACCAATGTAGAATATGAGGGATCATAAATTCCAAGACACCACAAGATAGTTGTATCCAAGTACTGGTCCAAAACTAGCACCAATACATAGGGCATATCTTTATGTTCTATCAACATGACAATTTATAGACCTAAGTGCATTAATGTGTTTACAATCCCTTAAATATACCACTTCACAATCCAATGAATCATCATATCATCTCAAATTCCCACAAACATACAAATCTATTGATGTTTTTATAATCCCTTAAATCATCTCAAATACCCACATGGATACAAATGGATTACAAATGTATTGATCTTTCTATAATCTCTTGAATAATCTCAAATACCTACATCAACATCTCTATAATCTCTCAAATTATCTTCACACACAAAGGAGGGAGGGAAAGGCTCATCCATGCTTATGATCCCTTGGATCATATAAAATACCCATATGGATACAAATGGGTTACAAAATACAAATGCATTACAAATGTTTTGATGTACCTATAATCCCTTGAATCATATCAAATACCCGCATTGATGTCTCTATAATCCCTTAAACAACCTTAGCAAACAAAGGAGGAGGGGAAGGCCCATCTCAAATATTCACATGCATACAAATTGAATGATGTGCTTGTATTCCATTGGATCATATCAAATCCCCATTTTGCATTGGCTTAGAAATGGACCAATTTACCTATGATCCCTTGAATCATCTCAAATAATCACATTGAAAATATTGTAATTCATCAAATCATCTTAGCCCACAAAGAAGGTAGGGAAAGGCTCATCTCAAATGTACCCATAAGTCATCTCATCCCAAAAAACAGGGAGGAGAAGGCTCATCTCAAATACCTGAAAATAATCCCAACCCATTGTTGCTGGAGGGGAAGACCAAACTCAAATACCCTCAAGTCATCTTAGCACATATAGGAGGGAGGATGAGGCCTGTCACAAATACCTACATGCATACAAATGGAAATGACAACCAATCAACAGTTATGTTAGTCGAGGAAAGAAGGGGAGACCTCTATGGAACCCTGACTAACATATCTTCGTCTATGGAACCCTCACAACCAATGTGAAATAAGAAGTTTTATACTTGTACAACATATTCCAAAGTATTACAAAGCAAGTTCCCCGTTATTGTTATCCTTATATGCAAGCAAATATACACAAGAGATGCAAGCATATAAATACCAAGAAATCAAACATCACGTTGATAATCTTCCCAACTCACACCAAGATAAATAATATATCTTTGTGTTGTGTTCTACTACCCTAATCTCACAAACTTTAGATAGTTGAGCCTAAAATTGAATCTCTACCAGCCTAGATCCAAATCCTAATCTCTATCAAGTGCTGAGAGGATCAAATATCCCCACGTGCAAACCTCTCCTTGAATAGCTCCTTGAGTGCAATACCTCAGCCACCTAATCCTAAGCTCTAAAGTCTCTAAGTCTCATATTTACTTTTTACTTTGTATTATTCTTTTTTGTTTATGGCAGACATAATATTTATTACTTTTTACTTTGTATTATTTTGTTACTGGACAAACACTCTAAAGTCTCATATTTACTTTTTACTTTGTATTATTCTTTTTTGTTTATGGCTGACATAATATTTACCACCTAATCCTAAGCTCTAAAGTATCTAGTTTAAGTCTCATATTTACATTTTACTTTGTATTATTTTTTTTGTTTATGGCCGACATAATATTTATTACTTTTTAATTTGTATTATTCTTTTTTTGTTTACTTTGTATTATTTTGTTACTCAACAAACACTCACAAACTCAACAAACACTCGACTAACAAGATCTCCCCCCTACTGGGCTGTAGAGCGCCTATCGGTGCAACTAGTCGAGGGACAACAACTCAAATGATGAGGAGGTAAGTTTCGTACTCTCCCCAACCAAGTTAAAATCCCCAATGAGACAATTTTTGTTGTGATAAACTTGGATCACAAGTTACGAATTCCCTTAGATATTAGAAAAAAAAACATTGAAATTCTACTAGCATAACAAATGATACCCAAACAAAGGTAAAATTGAGACCGAGCTTAAAATCATCTCAAATTCAAGTTCAAAATGGTGCACACATTCAAATTTTGAAAAATGGTAACCAACGTGGAAATATCTTGAAAAGCAGATCAAAGGGATTTTGTTAAAAAGCGTAATAAGATTTTGTTGGAATTTGTTGAAAAGCTAAATAAGATTTTGTTGGAGATCGACGGGATGAGAACGGATCATTTTTGGGATGCGCTCTTATAACGGTCAAGCTTGTATATGTATGTCTCAATTTGTATTTGAATTGTTTGCTTAGAGCCTACTTTGTCATCTGCAGAGTTTGAGTCTATCTGTCTGTATTTTTTTTTATGGAAGCGCTTCCTGTGTCTGTCTGTATTTTATTTGATGGAAGTGCTTCCTATGTCTGTCTTTGTGTTGTGTGTTGTCTGTGTATGTTTTGTGTATCAAATTTGTCTGTCTTTGTATTGTGTGGTGTCTGTCTATGTTTTTTAGTATGATAAGGGAGGTTACATTTCATTGAATTTGAATTTGATCCCTTGAATATCAAGAGAAGCAGGAAGGAAAAAAATAATGAAGGATAGATGCTGCCACCGGGACTCCCACACCCATGACAGGTATATTTCGTAAATATATGGTTTCTCATCTTTCTTAGTTAACAACAGAGTCCACTCTTTCTTCATGAATCTTAATAACGAGTATGATGTTGTTCCTGCTCGGGCAGGTTACTCATGAAGATTTGCCTGATTGTGTTTACTCATGAAGATTTGCCTCATTGGTTTTTCTTCTTGCCCATGGAGGATACCTTGAATATTAATCCGTGGGTTTCTAATATATTGGTCATGAGGAAAAACATGCAGCAACTGCAATATCCCAGGCCCAAGAAAACAATTGCAATAGCCCAAGCCCAGGCCCGTGATAATTGACAGTTATGTCTCTGTAATTCTTTTTATCAAATGGTTATTATATTCATGGTTTTTTTTAATCCATAATCAACAGGGATTTCCACTTTAATATTTTGTTTTAAATCTTCATTAGCAGGATTTTCTGCTTTAAATGGTTATTATATTCATGTTTTTTGTTTGTTTTAATCCATGATTAGCAGGGCCTTTTGCTTTAACTTTTTTGTTTTAATTCATCATTTGCAGGTATTCTGCGTTTACATAGTATTGAACATAGATTTTGTTAGAATCGTATTTCAGTGAGAGAAAAAATAAATAAATTAGTGCATATTTACTTTTAAGATTTTGTGGTTGTAAAAAAAATATTATAGGATCTTATTTTTAGTATTTTGTGGCTGTAGAACAAATATTACAATAATATAATACATGATACTCATAAAAATCTCTAGTCAATAACATACTAGAGGCTTAGAAAATAGGTTTTTTATGGCTTCAATGAATTATCAATTATCAGCATCGTTGCCTACAATTATAGGCACAAGAGCTCTATCGACGTTGTTGTATACAACTATAAGCAAAGTTCACATTTGAGGACTAACTAGGGAGGAAAGTGATTTTGTCCTTGTCCTGCTCATTTCTCCATTTAATATGAGTCTCCTTCCATGTGGTTGTGTGCATTGCAACTTTGGCAATGGAAGAAAAACAAATCTCATATAAACTCGTACCAATAAAGTGATTTTGTCTTTGCCTTGCTCATTTCTCCATTTAATCTGTGAGTCTCCTTCCATGTGGTTGTGAATTGCGACTTTTACAATGAAAGAAAAACAAATCTCATATAAAATCCTACCAGTAAAGTGATTTTGTCCCTGCCTTGCTCATTTTTCCACTTAACGTGAGTATCCTTCCTTGTGGTTGTGCATTGCAACTTTGAAAATGGAATAAAAACAAATCTCATATAAACTCCTACTGTATCATCACAATCAAAATGGTATACTTAATTTTATATACCTAAGGATTGACAAAGCTTTGAATGTACATAACACTAGATTAAAAAATTTAACTAAATCTGAAACAAAAAGAGCTAAATATAAGATTACAATTATTTTTAATCTCGATAATGTCCACATCTACTCTTAATTATATCTTATAATACACAGAGATTTCACAAGAAGTGGCAAAATGTTATGTACTCCAAAAACCAACATGGCAAATGCGCATCCTCTTGAACAAATCCAGTCCATTTGGTCCATCTTGTAGAATTAAATATTTATAAATACTAATTCTCAGACATCATGAATGAATGGTGGACAATTCTCAACCATTTTTAACAGCTCAGTAATGAATGTGGTCGTTGTCCATTTCAATTTTTGTGCATTTAATTCTGAAAAGGGTGTAAGTCCAAACCAACCAAGGTCTTATATGAGGTGCTCCTTTTCATAAAATATAATGTACATACCGGTTTCACCACGATCCCCTAAAACAGAGTGCCCTTAAAACAGAGAATCACAGTCGTAATAGAAATTAATTCCTTTTCTAAAATAGTCATAACTCTCCTCTCTAAATTGGTGGATGCTAACTTAATTTTGAATAAATTGAGGTTAACACTTAGACTAGCTTAGAAAATTCAGAGTTAGCACCATCTTAGAACTGTTGTTATTCCTTTCAACCTGACTCCATACACCGTCAACCACATTCTTTGGCGAGGAAGCATTGGGAACTACGGTGGCTATGGTCGGTGGACCCAACTCTGGGTCAATCTCATTGGAAGTTGAAACCCTATATTAAAATTCAATTTCATTGGAACCCTATATAAAAATTCAATTTCATTGGAACCCTTAGAATTGAAATGTTATTGTCATCCATTGTTTTAGTCAATTTCCTTGTTTGAATATGACAAAAAGGGTTTAAACGTTCATAACTTCATTCCATCTGTGTATATAGTTAGTTATTCAAGATTGAATTAAACTATGGCACTGTTTCATCTGTATACAAAAGGTTGCACCCAGATTTTGTTATATTGGTCCAGCTTATAGAGTTAAATATTTATAAATCCTCGTTCTCAAACATCATTAATGAATGATGGACAATTCCCATTTAATTTTTGATAGGGTGTAATCCCAAACCAACCAAGGTCTTATATGAAGTACTCATTTTCATAAAGTATAACGCACATAACAGTTTTACTAGGAACCGAGAAGCACAGTTGTAGTAAATTTTAATTCCTTTTCTAAAACTAGTCATAACTCTGCTCTCTAAATTAACCTAGTTGGACTCTAGGTAAGCTCACTCCACAATTTTAATCTACAATATGAGAGATAATCTTTAAGTAATCATCAAATGCCAAACTGTGTTAATGAATAGTGCTGACAGGAAGGGGATGGAAAGCTAAGAGCACTCATATTATTGCGAACGTTTAACAATTAAGTAGGGACCGGCTCGAAAAATATAGATGATTAAGACGAATTGCAGGGCCTTATGTGAGGGAAAGAGACAAAATCAAGTTGCCAAGGAACACCAAAGAGTTACTCTACAACAGATTTTTTACGAGTGTAGCTGTATGCAGCATAAACTGGATATTCTATACTCTAGCCATACCAGTGTAAAATTAAATTTTTTTTTTTGAAGATAATTGTTAGTGCTACCATAGAAATGGTATTTGTGTTAGAATCATAACAAGAGTAGAATGTGTCAAAATGAATTTTTATTATTAAATGGATTATTTTTACACATTGCAAATAGTTTTGAAGTTCAAAAGGAAACCTAAAAACAAAAACAACTTAATGATGAAAACAATTGTTTATAAGAAAAATAAAAGATAAATGGTAAGATTTAATTGAACAGTATTAAGTATTTTGTCTCCATACCACTCTTCCAGTTTCTCATTAAGGGGTCCTAATGGTCCATCAACACTTGTTAATGGTATGGCGTTAATATTGATACCCAAAGGAGGTAATAACTATAAGTGATAGGCAAAAAAATATTTATTTGAGATTAGATATAATGAACATCAATTTCTAGATAACAACATACATAAATTGGAGAACTTTCATATGCTAGAAATAATAAGAATTCATTAAAACATAAAATATACTATAAATGATGATAAGTGTATTGTCAAGACATCAACACATAAATTCCTTAAAATTCCTTTTGAACACAATGAATAGACTTCAAAACTGATCTACATGTTGAAAGTAGCTAAATTGATCGAGGATTTCTGAGAGCCCTGGTTAAATGCTCACAAAAAGTGTATTATGTTTACAGTATGGATACATTTGTGGCAATTCCTATGAGTCGAGGTTCTCATCATACAATCAAATCTGATAGTTAATATGTGATTCCAACTGCGACATGTCCTCTATCAATAGAGGTTTTGTATTTAGCACTCATTATTTTGTTTAAAACAACATGTTTGAAAATCATCTTAAAGGGTTAATTTATGCTACAAGATGGCTTGGTTCACAATATCAAGGTTGTACCTAGATTTTGTTATAATAATATTTGGGTGATAAGAAAAAAAAAAAATTAGTGCATAGTTTGTGATTGTAGAACAATTTTTTTTTTTAAACAAGTATTTTTTTATATATAAAAAAAGTCTGGGCCGAACCTAATGACATGTAGTTACAAACTAGCTTTTTATAAGATGAGCCATATAGATGATATAGTTCTGAAGTATACAAAAAAAAGGAGTACCAAAATGGTTACAAACAAACTTATTACTGCTGCTATTATAGAATCGTTCAATTGTATACACACGGTTAAACTGTCCTAAACACAAAATGAATTTGTACTGCATAAGAAGACATTATGACAAATTTGATCCAGAAAGGCTGCAACAGATTACTTCTGATTTTCTTGAGAGGGAATATGAGAAATAGAAGCTGTCCCAGTTACATTCTCATCATTCTTCTCACTCATACGAGGAACTTTCAATACTTCCAGTTGATTATCCATGTCAATGAGATTCTGAACTTGTTCTTCACTTTGAAACTCCCCCCTGAGACATAGTATGATTATCCTCCTGCGAATTAACCTTGTCCTTCCAAAACTCGATCTCAGATGTTTCATTTGAGACTGGAGATGTTGGAATTTAGTCTTGGTTATGAATTGACCCCGTTCATATTTAAGTTCCCATTGTCTTTGCCACTTTTTAACACTGTTTAAATCTCTCAGACATTGAAATGTTTGAGTTCTCGTGTGGGGTTCAATCGCTTTGCTCACTTTGATCTCTGTTTCCCTCAGGTTCTGCCAGCAGCTTGAGGAAATTCTAAAAATACTGTTACTCAGAATCCAGTATGGTTACTTGTCTTAACCAGTTAGTGTGACACCCTTATTTCTTCCTTAATTGACTTCAATCTGAACCAATTGTTCTCCAGGTCCTCACCTTCGTCCCTGCGATGACCCTCGCGACTTTTCAAATCAATCCACCAGCAACAATCCTGGCAGAAACTCCAGAGAAGACCATGGGAACATAACACATCTATATCAGTGTACAGACCTCCAAATTTCACTAAGGGTGACGATCTTTGAACCAAGACCCTCCAGTAGAGCTCAAATAGAACAACACAATTACATTGACCGAGATTGAAACCACACAGTAATTCAGAACCACGGTTATCAACCAGACTTATATAACAAAAAAAATTGTTCTCACCCCACTGATTAACTCCCCAAATTTTCAGATTTTCCACAAACAACTACAGGCATGAGAATTCCCAGGACAACCAGGAGTCTCTAGACCACTGCAACGGCCCAAGACAAGTCAATTTCCACCATATAACGAAGCTTCAATATTTGAAACAGAGATCACCAGGGAAATTGGTTAGTTCTGTCCGAATCCCCGCCTTTACTTTTATTGGATGTGATGGCACCACCAACCCAAAGACAAGAAGTATTTCTGCCGCTTCTAAGACAATCATTTTTCTTCCTAACAGAATTATTACTTGCCAGGAAAACCAAGATCCAGCACGGCATTGCTTACCTCCAACCAGTTCCAAAGTTGAATGCTTGTCGCCTCCCAGCAGAAGACTTCAACTTCCTTACTCCGTCGATTTGTTATCTCATTGCTCCTGATCGACTGCGCTCTGAAATGCACATGTTCCAGGATTCTCGAACTATGATTTCTACTCAAACAAACATATATTCTTCCAGAAATATCAAGGGTGTAATCACTACCATATCCGCTCCCAATTTTACCGATCAGGTCACTAGCTAATTGATCGTCAGTCAGATGCAAAGGATTTTCATCATGAGATTGAGAATTGCGAACCCTGAACTTCATTATTGACACTAAATTCCTGGAAGTGAAGTGTGTCTGAATTAATGAATATCGATCGTCATCCTACTGAACCTTCAAATCATTCTTAAAGTCGAATCTTACCCGAAGATCGCCCTGTATAAAAATTTTCCAATCCATAACCAAGGTATAAGGTATAGTGCATTGATTTATCCTTCCTCCTTTTAGCTGAATGTGCCCCGTGGGAAGTAAACATGCCAGGTTAGCTTCATAATCGCATCCCTTTTATGAGTTCTTAGCACTTGAAAAAATACTGATCTCCCATCGGATTCTCTTGAACAATCGAGTTAGAATCAAGTCTCTAACTAGAATAAATTCTTTATGGGTAGTATGGCTGCTCTTTGGGTGGAGTTCCATCCATTGTTGTCCGTCTTCGCCATCGTCCCCGTCTTCTTCTTCGAACTGGAAATCGTGCACGGTTTGATGGTGCTGCCACGGCTTTGACGGGTATCTGTGGAGTTGGGGCATATATTGAACTTACAAATGAGAATCAAATAAAGCTTTGGGGCCTTTATTTTTTCAATCTTTCTGATTTTTTGAAGATTTTACATCTCCTAAGGGATTGATATATCAATCCCGGTTTCACTTGTTCTGACCCTGGTAGGGGTAGTTTTTTTCTCCACTTGGGAGACCTGGTGTGGTCTCAGCTCTTTTTTTTTATGGCCGGTTGAGGTTGTTGCTCTGTAACTTTCAGGCTATGAGTATCACAATACTAAATATGACTTTTTCAAGTGAAAAAGAGAAAAAAAAAATCTTTAAAGGCAGTTTGGAAAACCAAATGACGGAATCCCATAGCTAGAATTATGGCCATGAAATTTCCAATAACATTTAATTCTTGTATACCCATACCATTTCCTGCCTAAGAGGTTGCCATAAAGTCAATGCTTTCCTTTGTTTGTTCGTACTTATTCCAAGTCTCATGCATAAGTTTGTTCTATATTTTCTAGAACACCCCTGCACTTGTGAACCTCGTTGTAGAACAAATGCTATAATTTTTTTAAGATTCTATGGTTATGGAATAAATATTTTAATTATATAATACATGATGGTCATAAAAAGCTTTATTCAACAACAAATCAGAGATACAAAATAGGTTTTTCCTGTATCTACATTGGCATGGGTGTATTTACACATTAAATTTATTTTTAATCTAAACTTATTACTGTGGGTATATGAATAATAGCATAATTCGAATACGAATTGGATATAAAAAAATTTAGTAGAAATAAAATAAGTACTACATTGCTTATTTATATTAAAGAGATTTAAATTTAGATGATTGAAAAACCATAAAACTCATTTTATAGAAAAACAAAAAATTAAAATATTAGAAAAAAACAAAAAAAAACAATAAAATCAAAACGTAATAAAATATACTCTACACCAAAATATATACGAGTTCAATTAATGCAATCTTTCCTAAACTTCTCAAATAATAAGTTATATTTGTTATATATTAAACAATTAAACATAAATATATTAAGGCAAATCATAAAATATAGTATATTAAGACTTGAGCATAGTAAATATCAACCAATAAAATATAAGTCAATTAAAATATATTAATACATTAAGACTTGAACACGATATATGTTATTTGGTAACTAATAATAATAAACTATATGTAAATTAAAATATACTAACTTGAAAACAATATTTAGTAAGTAAAAGCCATATGTGAATTAAAATTTAAATAGGTTTCAAAACTATTAAAAAAATTCTAACGCATAGATCGACCAAGTTAATAAACCTAAAAATTAATATCAAATTTCAATACTGAAAAAATTCTAACGCATAGATCGACCAAGTTAATAAACCTAAAAATTAATATCAAATTTCAATACTGTAATGTACAAATAGGGGAAGTTACGAACTTACCAATCAAGGTGCAACAATGCAAACACAAGAGCTATTTCTACAGAATTCAGAAATATAAAACTAGTAGCTTCATCTTGACTCTTCGGTCCGTTATCGAACTCATGCATCCTCATTAAAATTAAAATATGTTATCAAAGTCTACCCAAAATCTATTATCGAACTCGATTTGTGAAGTTAATAGGGGATGGATTCCAGTTGTTGGACACCCCACCTAGCTCGCCCCCCCACGCCACGTGGTCAACTCCAATTGCGTCATTTTCTGGCTGACAAGGCAGCGCCACCTATCTAGTAGGTGGGCACCTTTACGCCACACGTGGAGCGTGCCTTTCCATGGTCCCATGGACCTTTTCCCGGGAAAGGTCTTACCCTCCATGTCTTTCTGTTCGGGCCGAGAGTGTGGGCATTGTGTTGCCCCTGTTGTTGAGCAGCCCGACCTCCGCTGTTGTTTGTCCCTTCGCTCATCTCTATTTACCTGGCGCTCGGCTCTGTTCACCTGGCACTTGGCTCTGGTGATATCCTATACACGTTTGTTGGTGGTCCGTCCTCGTTGTTGCTTTGGACATGGTGGCATTTCGCTCAATGGTGCGCTTCGTTATGTTCAGATGTGGTGCCGACTTGGAGTATCCCCGTTTCAGTGGTGGAGATGTCGGGTTCCACCTCCCGTGGTTTCGGTGGTGGCGATGGTGGCTTTCTGTCCCTGGTCCAGTAGTTGCGGTGGCTTCGTTCGGTGGCTTTGCTCCTGGTCCGGTAGCTGCAGTGACTTCGTTCGGCAGCTTCACTCCTTGTCCGGTAGCTGTGGTGACTTTGTTACATTGCTACGCTCGGTTTCTTGCATTCGGTTTCTTCATCTTGTGTTTCTGTAATGTCCCTTGTTAGAAATTTTATCAAAATGGCAATTTTTCACTTTTTTTCCCTAGTTCGACCTTTGACTAGTTTTGATCTCTATGTCCCAAATTTGCCCCAAATGATCCCAAATCTTCTGAGAAGGTATATGAATGATATTAGAACATAAATATTTGTTTCAGGGATGCCTTTGGACCTTTAAAATACTTCTGCAGATCCTCTTTCAATTCTGGTCAATGTAGGTAACTTTACTAGTGATTTCCCTTTGACTAGTATTGGTCTCTAGGTCTCAAATTGACTCCAAATGCCTTCAAATCTTCAAGGAAGGTGTATTAATTATATTAGGACTTGAATATGATGTTCAAGGATGATATATTTCCACCAAAAGACCTCTGCAAACTCTCTTAAGATTCAGGACCAATTATGCAATTTTACTATTAATTTGGGGTTCAAATCCCCCTGGGGTAAGTACTGAAAATGGCTTCCCAAATGCCTCCAAGCCCACTCAAATTTATGAAAATAGGTATGTAATGTGTTAAGTATTTTATTAAAGTCTCATATGCACCATTAATGGATTATTACAACTGTTCTCACCCTCTCTCATTCAACTGCAAAAATCCCCAATTCGACCCTTGGGGAAATGGCACTATTTCACCTCCCAATACAACTAAACTGAGTAAAAATGCTTCAAATGCTCAAGTACAGTACATGAAACTTGTAGAAGACATCCATTGAAGTATATTGATCACAAATATATCAGATAATCATCCATTCATTCGAAATCATCATCAATACATTGGCTCACAACAAGGTAGTGGGGAAATGGCATTGTTCTTTCATTAAAAATGAGATTTATACATTTTTACTTGGAATTTAAACCTGAAACTTTTTGGAGATGAAGAAAATAGTATTTAATTCATATTACAAAAGAAATGGGGCATTAAAAGCTTCCCCAAAGAGTACAATAGCTCACCAAAAATGCCCTCCCTCAAGGATCAAGAATATGCCATCAAAACTGGAAATGGTTGAAGGAGTGAGCTGCAATAGAAGAAACCATGAGCTGTCCTGTAGCTTACACCTGCAAATAAAGACTCCATTAAAGCTCCAAATGAAAGTTCTGAATGGTCTTTCCAATTACCAACTTGGATGGGAATCTTTCACCCTCGAAATTGGCTAAGGCAAGAAACTAGTCATCCACTAGCCCTCCCTCTTCACAAATGCAATTGCAAATTCTACAAATGATCAAAAGCTAGTTTCATTCTTTGTTATTGACATTTATAAAGTTCTAATGTCCTCCATGGGTCGAATTCCTTCCAAGAGACTCATGCCAACTCAATTTGGGAAGAGATTCCAAAGAACGCCACTTGTACAACAATTCCTAGTCTCCCACTTCCACCAAATCACATGTGGAAGCATCTTAGCTGCCTTAACACCCTTGAGCGCCCTCTTCGAGTCTATTTTTATCCCTGACATGTAATATATGTCATATGTCAGCCTTCAGGTCTGATTTGTGTCATAGGTGTCATAGCATCTTCATCATTGTTGTCATAGAGCTACGGAATCTAGCCCAAGTGTCTCACTAGCTCCAAATTGCCTCTTCCTCTTCCATGGGAGTTACTCTTCCTCTATATTTCGACCTTGGATGATTCATGCCATGAATAATACCTTTTGGACTCCCCCAAGTATGTTACCATTCACCTTGAATTCGAATTGGTGAGAGAATGATGCCAAGTGTAGTGGGGAAATCTAGCCATATGTGGGTCCCACTTCCTCCACGTGTCTTCATGATGAAATGCCACTTTGATTTTCACTTGTATATATTTATTTAGATCCTTTATTAAATATTTATGCCATTCTAATGTTCAAACACCATTTATTATCGCCATTATTCCAAATCCCAAAGCTTCCACCCCAAACCTAGGAAACTAGTAATTTTCCTCCTTGGCAATTATTTGACCTTTAGCATCAATTTGACAAACTCTAATGAATAGGGCCAATGTGATTAGGCCATTGTGACCCAATACCAAATTTGGGACATGACAGGTTCGCTGGCTTCGTTCGGTGGCTCGTTGGTAGGTTTCCTACCAGCCATCCCTGCAAACGTGTTTTCAACACTCCCAATCTGCTGAGGATTATGTGGACCTTCTGTGGTACATTTCAAGGTTTAACATTGCGTTAGTTTGTTGTTGTTGTTGGAAAATTCAGTTTTTTGTTGCTTTAATATGGAAAATTAAGTTTGTTGTTGATTTTTTGTTGCAATCAGTGCATTTGGGTTTAGGGTTAGGGTTTATGAATTATGTTTGTTGTTGGTTTACGTTACAATCCCTCCCATAGGGTTAGGGTTTATGAATTATGTTTGTTGTTGTTTTACTTTGCAATCCATACAACAGGTTTATGGTTTATGAATTATGTTTGTTGTTGGTTTACGTTGCAATCCCTGCTACAGGGTTATGGTTTATGAATTATGTTTGTTGTGGGTTTACGTTGCAATCCCTGCCGCGGGGTTAGGGTTTATGAATTATGTTTTTTGTTGGATTACGTTGCAATCCCTGCCACAGGGATAGGTTTTATGAATTATGTTTGTTGTTGGCTTATGTTGCAATCCCTCCTGCGGGGTTAGGGTTTTTGAATGATGTTTGTTGTTGGTTTACGTTGCAATCCCTACCGCACGGATAGGGTTTATGAATTATGTTTGTTGTTGGCTTACATTGCAATCCGTGCCGTAGGGTTAGGGTTTTTGAATGATGTTTGTTGTTGGTTTACATTGCAATCTGTGCCACAAGGTTAGGATTTATGAATTATGTTTGTTGTTGTTTTACTTTGCAATCCGTGCAACAGGGTTATGGTTTATGAATTATGTTTGTTGTTGGTTTACATTGCAATCATTGCCGCAGGGTTATGATTTATGAATTATGTTTGTTGTGGGTTTACATTGCAATCCCTGCCACGGGGTTAGGGTTAATGAATTGTGTTTGTTGTTGGCTTACATTGCAATCCTTGCTGCAGGGTTATTGTTTATGAATTATGTTTGTTGTTGTTTTACCTTGCAATCCGTGCAATAGGGTTAGGGTTTATGAATGATGTTTGTTGTTGGTCTTTGTTGCATGGCGTGCAGTAGGGTTCGTGTTTATGAATTTACTTTGTTGTTGGTTTTTGTTGCAATCCCTGCAGTAGGGTTTGGGTGAATGAATTTAGTTTATTGTTGGTTATTGTTGCATGGCCTGCAATAGGGTTGGTTTATGAATTTGGCTTTTGTTGCATGGGAGGGATGTCTATTCTTGGCACTGCATGGGCCTGATGTTAATAGTTAATAGTTAAAACTGCATCATATAGCAGTAACTTCTTGGGATATCAACAATTGTTCCAAAGCAATGGAAATATCAGTTGAGGACTGAGATTGGCTTTTACTTTAATTTACAATTGGCATATGATGCAGTTTTTCAAGTATATGGGATTGAATTTACAAGTATATGATGCAGTTTTTACTTCTAACTATTAACATCAAGTGCACTTTAGTTGCATTATGGGCCAATTTATGGTGTGAAATTATTTTGAAGGCCATTTACTTTCTTCTGTACTTATTTCGTATGCAAAATCTACTGTGATGGGTGCTTTTAGTTTTTCCTACTAATTTGGTTGTACGTATTTTGTTCAATTTGTTGTTGGGTAGACCATAGCATGCATTTATATACACATGCTTTTATTAAACATTGACTTTTGCTCGATTACTGTTGTCTGTTGCTCTAGTCTTCAGTAGGATATCGATTTTGTTCTTGATTCCTTATAAAGTATCATTTCTTCTTTGTATATTTCAGAGAAGGGCTACATACTATAATTTGATATTTGATATTTATTTTGGTTGAAGGGCTGCAGACTATAATTCATAGGCTAACTGAACTACACCTATATTTAGGCCTTCTATGTTAATTAGTATGATACTCATTCATTAAATATTCATTAAGGATTTAGACCTGACCCTACTGCATGGATTGCAACATAAACTGACAACAAATTAAATTCATAAACCCTAAAAAACACACACTATACCTGATTTAGGCCTTTTATGTTGATTAGTATGATACTCATTGCTCTTAAGGCTTACAGTCCATGTTTAAGGATCTAGAGCATGCCACATACATGATAGAAGGAAGGAAACATAGGGGTTTCAAGAGTTGTACATTAAAAAAAACACACTTAAAGATTCATTAAGGATCTAGACCTAACCCTGCTGCAAGGATTGCAACGTAAACCAACAACAAACATAATTCATAAACCCCTTAAAAGTAAACATTAGGGAACACTATGACCTGGGATTGTATCCAAAATGGTCTAGGATTGTATCAAAAATGACAATTACACATACATTAGAGCCACTGATTACAAAAAATCCACATTGTAATGTGGTCACAACCCAAAAAATGGCACCCCTATATGACACCCCTATGCAGGTTGTCCTCCAAGATCTTCACTACCCAATGTTGCAGAGTTTCCTACTTGAGCCAAGTTGGTTGGCCTTCCTAACAATGGTTGATTAGGTTGTGGTTGATTCCCTCCATATGATATCCAATTTGCTTCTTGAAGCCATTGAGGAATTGAGTAGCCACAGTGCACACTTGTGCTACTAACCCCTGTAGTAGGTTGAGCCCCCCTATAATCATACACATGATTAACATCTGCAATGGTAGGAGGGAATAAAGTGCGCATGCGCACTTGTTGATAGAGGGGGTCTTGGATGTTTAGGATGTCTTGGAAACATGGAGTATTATTTGCAATATGATCCAATGTGTTTGGCATCATCCTACTCCCCTCCACTATGTTTGCATCACTAGCAACCCTTTTTGCCAGCCCTTGTTCTTTTTGAAGCAATTGTTGAGCCTTTCTCAAATTCTTTTCCTTCCTTGCCATCTGCTTTTGATGAGCCTTTTCTTGTCTTTCTTTCTCTCTTTCAACCCTTTCCTGTGCTTGAATTTATGTTGCATCAATCCTTACAGCCTTCTTTTCTTTAGCTAAGTCCTTCTTTTTCTGTTTTAAATCCTAGATTTCAAGCTTCCTATGCTCAGACTCAACCAATAGTTTTATATAGTCTTCTGAGGTGAGTAACTATGAACTTTGGCATAGACGAAGATTGTCTGTTGTTGCTTGCCTTCTTTTTGCTGACACTCTCTCTACTTGATTCTCCTTACCTAGCACTTGACTTTCAATATTTGGGTCAATGTTCTCCTGCTCTATCTGAACCATATTGTCCTCTTTAGCTAGAACCTCATTGTGGATAGTATCTTCTTCAAATTTCCATTGTCCACAAAATAATGAACAATTTCATTGTCCAATTCTCTTGGCTGTAAAGGCATGTTCATGCTTTCTTCACTGGTCCTTGAGACATTATTTTTGTTCAAATTCACCATGGCTTCTGCCAGCCATGATGGTGGGGTAACCTGACTTGGAAAAGACAATTCTACATTGTTGCTTCCTGGAGCATGATCAATGTTTTCATTGATAGTTGCAAGACCACATGTGGAACTTGGAGTTGTTTAAGTTGCTATAACAACCTCCATGTTACTTTCAAATTGTTCATTGTCATATTGTGTTTCACATACCTATTCATCATCATCAGCACAGTAGGGTCCTCCTTGAGACAAGGATATGATATTATCAGCAGCAACAACTTCTTCCTCTACTTCCGCATCTTCTTGGCCATCACCATGTGCTTGGACATCCCCTTCTTCCTGACCATCCAATTGAAATGCCTGGCTACAACCAGTATCATGCATGAGAGCCTCAGAATTCAGTGGCCATATCCCGGTCCTCTTAAACCCAGCCTTGATATTTGATGGTGTGAGAGCCCTTTTAAAGGATTTACTTGCAAGCTCGGCTAGCTCAAACCTTTTTACCTCCACCCTTAGATTCTTTGCCATCCATGAAGCTCACTCACCCCTGAAATAGTTCTTGAAAGGGAATGAAATCGTGAACTTGGGAAACAATTTTGTGACAAATAGAGTGAAAAAAATGGAGCACAGGCGAATGATCAGGAGAAAATAAGTCAACCTCAAACTCTAGGCTTAGAGTTTTGAGATTTCAAACTCTCACCTGAGAGTTTAAAAAAACTCTAGGCCAAGATTTTGAACCAATCGCCACACTGTATTTTTAAGAAAAATCTCAGATGAGAGTTTGAACTAAACTCTCGGTTGAGAGTTTGGAAGTTATTTTTTCAACCGAGAGTTTATGGTCAACAAACCTGTGAAAATATATGGCATATTTCTAGAACCTGCAACTTCAGCAAGCCCGAACCCCTTCAAATTCTAAATATTATTTGTCGGACTTGGTAGAAATGGATTCATCTCTGAATCTAGTTTCCAATGATATAATAATTGTTTCATTTCGACTTGAATTTCTATTTCTTAATATTTGTTTTCTAAACCTTATCCCTTAAGAATTTTATTACTTTGAAAATCACCCGAAATGAAAATTCAATTTTATAACAAAGACAACACCAAAAAATTTGAAATTGCATAGAGATCATAATTGGCTCATCCTCTTCAAAAGGGTACTTTTAGTTTTTCCAATAAGAGTCACATTTGAAAGAAAATGTGAAGACAAAAACATGTGTCGATAATGCACCATTTTCTGAACTTATGTTGTTTCGATAAATAATAAAAAATAGTTCACAAGTCTTAAAAAACTCAAATTATAGTGCAGGATCCAGTGTAGTGTCTGTAGATTATGAGCCTACAATTTTTTTCCATAAAATGAATAACCATCTATAAAAAAACCGTCGTCAACACAGGTCACTCATTATCCATACATAAACTTTTCAAGTATATGCTCTCTGTTGACAACAAATTTGTCCCACGATATGTCCATAAAAAAAATAAAAAAAAATACGAGTAGAAAGATAATTCAATTCTCTAAAACCTTTGTGTTTACTTCAAGTTAAAATTCCTAAGGGAGATATGGGTTTGAAGAGGTCGAAATTGAAAAACATAAAATTTAGCAGTTTTGTTTGTAAAAAATAAGCCAAAATTGTTTCCCAACTTCATGTTTTCACCCAAGGCCCGAACACACTGACATCTAGGGGTTGCATTCTGTGAGTGGTATGAGCGGGCAATGTCAACAGGTCGATGCCCAAATTGTTAGCCTCCTCTATTGTCTACCCAGCAATGTGGCTTCCATGTCCATCTAAAACCAGCAGGTGTCTGTTTACAGGTGAGACACCTCCTGGTATAGATGCAGCAAAGTGAGTAAGCCAATTCAGAAAGAGTTCTTTAGTCATCCAAGCATGGGGATGTGCAGCGATGCATGCACCTGGTTCACAATTCTGTATATAGTTTTTCAGTTGAGTTTCACCTTTCAACAGATAAAATCCAGGGATTGAAGCACCAATTGCATTGACACATCATAGAATAGTGATCCACTCCCTGCTCCTAGGAAAAATCTTAGGCACATTACGACTCCCTCTCTTGGCAATTACATGCATGCCATAGTTCCTTCCTGCCTGTAAACCTGTTTCATCACAGTTCCATATATGGTCTGGAGCATAACTATGTTTCTCGTATGCACTAGAAAGGGTGGCATAGAACTTAGTCAGAATTGCAGGGTGCAGACTTAGAGTCTTGTCTCTATCCAGGCCCTCAGCTGTACGCAACACCAGGTCTGGATGCCTTTTTTAAAACCCAAACCACCATGAATTACCAGGAAACCCATCTTTCAAGGGGTTTGGCCTCCCTTGACATATTTGAGGTACTGTGAATTTTAGTTATATCAACTCTAGGCCATGCCCCATTTGAGCCATCTCCTTACACTACTGAACCACCTTGGCCTCCTCCTCTTCACTCATAACTGTAACAGGCCCTCTACGCTTTGTATGTGTGAGCCCATTTATCTAGTAATGCATTGATGAGGTAGCAACTCCATGTTTTTTAGCAGCAGCACGAATGGAATATCCATTGAACTCTATATCATCAATGGCAGCTAACATGTCTTCTTTTGTCCAGCCTCTTATTGCACTGATCCTCGTGGTTGACCTTGCTCCTAGAACTATTGTTGATGGTGGCTCTGTGGTTGATAGTGAGACAACCATGTCCTCTACCACCACATGTTCATTCTCAACAACATTGTTGGGTGCATTTTTGGCATTTGAATGATCGACCCTCTCCTTGTCCGATGAGGTGCAACGTAGCTGGGCACCCCTACTCAGTCGACGACTTGTTCTCCTTGCAATGTTGACTCTTGCCATGCCTGCAACAACTTGCACATTTACAAGGGAAACTAATTATGTAGAAGAAAACTGGAAGTTTCCTATAACATAAATGGAAATAACATTATAGGTTCTGATTATATAGAAGGAAACTGAAAGCTTTTTATAACAAAAATATAAATAACATCAATGGAAATAACAAAAACATTGAAGCTGATTATGCAGTTACCTGATTATACTGTGATTATACTGTGCACACACTCTCTGATGGTATGTCTCCACTATGCACACACTCTGCAGTTCGAATTTCTGAAATGCCACTGCAGTAAGGGTTGTGGTTCTTTTATAGTTGTTTGATGTTGGATTGGATTGGTAAGAAGGGTTCACATGGATTGCAATCCCTCAAAAATTAATGTGTGTTGTGGATTGATTTAGATGTGATCCAATGGCCGGGAGCTTGTCATGGTTGATCCTTGTGCCTTCCTCTGTTTTATGATCCTTGTGCTTTCATCTGTTTACTGGATGCATTTAATGGGTAGGTGTCATTTATTGATTATAGTGGGTTGGGATGTTGAACAAGCATGCAGTTATGGCTGACACTCTTCTGGTTGTTGCTTGGACAGGTTTTAATGAATGCTAGGATATTTAGGCTAGAATAGATATTCGCAGGTCCTCATTTGATAGGTACCTTGTAGTTGGAGTGAAATACAAGCTGGGTTAAATATTTGTTAATGTACTTTTGGATCCCTGAGCAGATCTGTATGTACTTGGGACAAGATGTTTTGTACTCTTTTGCACTCCAGGACTATTTATGGACACCTGTTGGCCCAATCAGTTACTGGGCAATTTTTGGACATAATTTAAATATTTACTGCACTTAATATGGAATATTTATGTCTAATTTATGGGTGTTTTTTATGTCAATATGTGGTGGTTGTGTGGGACCAGTACTATGACAACTACTGGTCCATGTTCAAGAATAGACAACCCTCCCTTTTATATAATTAAAACCTCAATTTTTTTGTTTTTTAAAACTCCATTTCAAAACCTAACCTGCAACTCGTCGGCAGGTCGCACCATTGTATCATATCCATTGAATTTAGGTCGATTTTCATACTCCCATCAAATTTCTATACGGGAAATGCTAGTAAGGCCTAATTATGCTACTATGATAAAAATCAAGAAAGAGATGTAAACTCTATTTTTTCTTCCATGTAAACTAATTACCTAGAATTTTACCTTAGTTGAACCATCATCATAAGGGAAGACATTTAAAGAACCCATTTAACTAAGTTCTTCCTCAATTACCTACCTAAACCTACTCTTGGTTCCACCATCATGAAAGGTTGAACATATGAATATGGAGAATTTACCCACTATGGGGAGTCATCAAGTTAATGGTTTCATACCAAATTTTCCTCTCCTTTCAATGACTAGCCCAAGATCTCTCTATAGGAAATCTATATGTGTAATGTGGAAAATATTTTAGTAGAATACAAGAAATATTCATTGATATATGTCATTCCTTTGTGGGCCTGGGCAATTTATGTGATAGTTGCCACTTGAAAGGTTGACACAAAGAATTTCAAGACTTAAGATATCAAGTAGGATCAATCATGGCATGAAATGTGTTCATTAATGGTGTAGTTAGCAAGTATTTAAGGAATAAATATTGTGTTAAATATTTATTAGGTTATTTTAAATATTTGCATAAAAAATCTCTTAATTTTAAGAAATAATCATATTCCCCAAGTGGGGGTGATGCTTATATACCCAAAAGAAATAATTATCATATATTTAAATCACCATCATATCATATATCTATCACTTCAAAATAATTTACATTTCCTTATCATTTGCGAATGCATCAGTACAAATGTAAACTCTATAGCGGTTACTGAATAACTCCATAGCGGTTCAGGTAATAGCCAGCTAATAAAAGCAGGACTAATTTGGCAGTTTAATAGCTGTTAACATTTCAGCTTTTTCCTTAATTATGTAGTTTTCAACATTTACATTTTTCTTCTTAAGACTATAGAGGACTTCATAAATATCCATGAATATATATACAAGTTCACTAATTATAAGAGAAATTAAGCATGGACCCAATGAAGGGAATATGTTTGAATTGCGAGGAGGTGAGCTAGCATGGAAGTATATTAATTCTACATTAATTACATAATTTATGAATTCATATAAGTATTAATACTTAGAGATTTGTCAAGCTTATTGTCATATAAAAGAAATTTCATAGATTTTATTTTAGGAAAGCTTTTTTTAAACATCTTATGTAATATATGTTATTTTATTTTAGAATAATTTTTATAATTTTTTTAAATAAATATAATCATTAATAAATATCTAAATCTAAATTAACTTTAGAATAACATTATTTATAAATTTAAATGCATAAAAAATGTTTCTTTATGTTTACACTATATACCCTACTCTAATCACAAGAGAACATCTTAGGATATTATTATAATCTACCAAGTGATATAACATCTTAGGATATTATTATAATCTACCAAGTGATATGATAGGAAATTAGGTATTTCAAAAGCACCATATTTACATCAAAGAAGCACATACCTTACTCACAAGAGAACACCTTAGCATAGCATATTATTATCATCTACTTAAGTGATATGATAGGAAATTAGGTATTTCAAAAGCACCATACTCAAGGAAATATTTTTTTGATGGGAAATGCTAGTTGTAGTCAACGTTTATACTAAATAGTAAATAAATATTATTTTCTGTTACTAAATAGAGAAGGAAATTATTCTCGTTAACATTAAGATTGAGCGAGAAGAGTATCATAAATAAGGGAAATGGGTTTGACATTTATTATGTATTAGATAAATGATCATTATTATTTGTGCGTTCTCTTAAGAATTATGTTGTAATTTTTAATTGGTGATTAGCTTAAAAGTTGCAAAGGAGGGGTTTTAATTAGTTAGATCTCAATTATATTTAGTATGAAATAGTTTAATAGACCTTATTCTAATCATAGTAACATAATTCCAACTTATGAATATAGATATCTAATGAAAAAATTTAGTATGAATAAAATAAGAAAGTAGACTACTTATATATAATACTTTTAATCAAATAATCAGTAATAATTATAAATGTATATAAACATTTATATAATAAAATCAAACATACATTTAAAAAACAAAAATATAAAATCTCAACAACATGTAATATGGCCATTATGAAAGAGCAAAACTAATTATTAATAATTATTTTAATAAAAAACAATAAATTGAATGGTATTTATGTTTTATACTTTTTAACTAATTAATATTTTAAAGAATTGATTAAAGAATTGATGAACATCAGTATTAGTATAAATATTTTAGTTTAATGAGGTATACATGTATTTGTCTTTTAGAGAAGGGTATGGTTATTTGGCACCACCAACCAGTGGTGTTGAGTTCAAACTTGGAGGAATGCTTATAATATTAATCAATCGCGGGAACCTTTTAGAACCATTTGTGAAAAATATCTGGTCTTGATTTTGAGTTAGCGAAGGATGGGGAAGTCTCCACCAGCTGCCTATGACTTTTAATTTTTCCTGGTTCTCTTGTTCATTAGTTCACAGTCGCTGTGACCCAGGGCCCTAAACCTAAGGGGGTGTGAATAGTAAAAACTCTTTAGTTTGTTTGTATTCCCTGAAGAAAAGGCTATGGTCCCAAAATTAGTACTGGATTGTTAATAGGAACAAGGGCCGATTGTTCTCACAATTATACAACTATCTGCAATTTTTAATTTATGCGTCAATGTTGAAATGATGATATCTGAACATAACAACACTTTGGGGAAAGGGCATTTTGATGGGTGTTGAAGTGACACAAAAGAACGGTTTTTGCATTATTATGATTACTTATGTAACTAATCCGTAATTTTTTGTTCATTATGTATCATTTCCGTTGAATTGTATTCCTATGGTTTCTCACTTATGCTCATTGCTTCCTTTTCATCTTTTGCAGAAATGTCAGACAAGCGTGTCGAAGTAGAAGCAATCCCCACATTCCAATAATTTTCCAGTTATAACTTTACCCCGGAGTTTATTGAATTTTAACGAGCTATCATCTCCTTGCTGTAATCTGTTCTTGTCTCCATCCAAAATATTAACATATTTTGGATTCAAAGAATTCTACATGGGACATGCTTCCACGGCCGCAAAGACCAGTGAGTTTGAATATTTCTGTTTTGATGAAAGCAAAATACAGTTTCACACTGTGCGATGATATGGGAATGGAAGAATTCTACGATAACACATAACAACAATCATGGTTAATCATGGTCGGTGACTTTTTTACTGTTCGAATCCAAAAAGATATGGAATGAATGGAGATTAACAAATATGGGCTCGAAGAGCGTCGACAGATTCATAAGAAACATCATGTGTAATATTTCATAAATAATCAATTAAATTTCGCTTATGTCGGTCTAATTTCCGCACATTATACATCATAGATTATGGTAATGGACTTGAATTAAAAACTTTATGATTTTCCAATTATAAACTTTATGATAAAAGCAAACTGGAAACTCAACATTAAGAAAATTTGTTATGGTCTGGAATTTCTTCGTAGTTTTTGAAATTAAAAGTTATTAACAAAAGATAAATAATTTAAATATTATTATATAGAAATCAAAACAAATTTACATTTATGTAGACTTTGAGTCAACGCACTAATTATTGGATATATTTAAACAATTTCCTTCAACTCAGCAATGTGTGGCGAGAGTTTAACATCTTTATTTATTTTATTTTTATTATAATCAATTTATTTTGGATTTCCTAAACTTTGATAGGAATAAATAAATATTTAGAAATACAAAAACCATATTTTATCATAAAAGTTGAAATGCAGAAAAATGAAAAAAATAAACAATAATCTATTAGTAAGAACTAATGCAGCGATTCATAAAGCTCTCAAATTGTTGATTTGAAGAATTTTTCTAAGTATTTTCCATGTGCATTATTATTTTGTCATCACCTAAAATCATTGAATCATTGGCAAGGCCATAACACCGCTTTGCGACCTTATTATCCTCTAAATCATTTTAAATGACCCCAACCTAGAGTATAGCCTTTACAAACCTTTCCCATCCCATACAGAGAGCCAAAACGATACCACTATCCTACTTGCTATGCATGTTACCCAGTAAGACAACCAAACTAGCACTAAAAATTGGCTCAAGGCTATTACAATATCATCACAAAATAACAGAGAGAACTTCACAAAACAACAGAGCCTAGAGAGACAATTATTGATTTGGGTCGGCCGCTAAAGGAGCTCGCTCCATCTGAATCCCTTCCTGGCCGCCTGGCGAGAGAAGCTCCGTTTCCACTCGGGGAGGCAAATTGTGAGCCAACGAAGCCATGAAAGAGGATTTTTCTATCCCCATAACTCCCTCCATGTCCACTACATTGTGCAGCAAATATTCTTTGGCATTCTCGACAATCTGCAAAACCAGGTCCCAGAAGCTAACGCGTTCCAGCATCACTTTGGCCAGAATCCTCCACAGTATCCAATATGGGTCCAGAGAAGCTGCCGACCTGTGTTCCTCAATTCTCTTATGGATCTCATCTTCTTCCATTTTTGAAATAGAGTCATCGATGCTAGACATGATACCCTCCATGTACTCCACCCCGATTTCCTCCTCTGCCGAAATGCGCTCAGCTCTGCTTCTCCTCCCCCATCGGCTACACATTCCTTGACGTAGGGTCATCAAGGTGCAACCGACTAAAACAAGAATTCGACAGTGCTTCCTCTCCTTACCAACGTACCAACCAAATTGAACAATTCACAATGTCCAAGCCACCACGCTCTCATTTATAAATAATTTCCCCCAATCAATCTCCCTCGAATCGCCATTAACGGCCTCATCAAAACGACAAAGAATGAATTAATGGCTCCATGCAGTAGCACGCCACCAATCCACCTCTACAGCATCTCTCCTCCATTAATTCCCTACGACCTCATATACTAGAGATTCATTATACCAATAAATTTACCTACCTCTACCAGCAAACCAGACCGACTTACCTCCAAAGAGTCCTTTCTGCATAAATCCTCCCAGCCTCCCTTCATCTAGCCTATTACTCCAACTCCTCCTTGCACGACTTGCATTTAAACATGCCCTCCTCCGTCAACTAGAAGTCCTCCTTCCGACATGCATTCACCTACCCCCAGCTCCATGTTGCCTGTTGCATGTGGGCCCTCAACCATCTGTATACCCGCATCCGGGATTATTATTTTATTAATTAAGTACAAGGCTAACATTCAATTTTTTTGATGATGGTATTTTTAAGTACAACTCTAGTAATTCATTTTAAAAATAATTTTGATTTATATTTAATCTTAATACGTTTTTAAAGGAAGAGTAATCCAATCTATTAGTGAAAAGTCTCTTTGAACAAATCCAATAGCTTGAGAAATCTAATAGCTTTCTGAAAAGTGATACATATCTTATTGTACTCTACATTTATTAACTAATATGCAATGAATATATCTTAAATTTAGAAAAGAAAAATAGTTGATCTTTCCCAATCTAAATGTGGGATGGATTTGATATGCATATAGACTTTTGGATTGAATATTTAAATTTTTAATATTTCATAAATCCGTTTCATTGGCTTTACAGCCCAGTGTGAGGGAGATCTTGTGAGTCGAGTGTTTGTCGATATTGTCGGCCATAAATAACATTTGTATGAGGGAGATCTTGTAAGTCGAGTATTTGTCGATATTATCGGCCATAAATAACATTTGTATGAGGGAGATCTTGTGAATCGAGTGTTTGTCGATATTATGAACCATAAACAAATAAAAAATATTATGATAATAAACAAATAAAAAATATTTTGTCAATCAATAATTAAAATAAAAAAAATTGTATTTTCAATTAAAATTTTTAATTTTTATCAACAATCAAAGTAACAATTTTAATTTTTTATCGACAATGAAAATAACACTTTACCCTACAGAGTACAGCGTCCTATATCCACCTGAGCCTTCCAACTACTCTCCCACGACCTCCGATTATGTTGAGAACTTTCAAGTTTGAACATATCTTACATTAAATATTATGTTAATCTTGCCGAGTTTACTTGTGCTCTTTAATGTTTTGATTTCTTTGTTAACAAGGCACGAAAAATGTAATTTGTGAATTACAGTAGCACTAGATAACAAGGTTCATTTAATAAGTAACCAGAAAACCAACTAAAACTGAACTTACAGAAATCATAAACAAAACCAACTTACATAAAACATAAACAAACGTAGATCCATAGTCAATCCTTACTTTCACTGCACAATTTCTATGTAATACAATCTCTGTATGTGTCTGTCTACAAAATATGGAAATAATTGAACAGAAAAATGTTTACTTCAACGTGCCCCACAAGTAAAACTTTACCTAAAAAGTGAGTCGTCCAGAGACTGAATGATTGACGTGGAGTGTTGTGTTGGTGAAACACATGTATCTCATTATTTGTCGACAGATTTCTAGTAATTGGTTAAATTGGCATATCTTACTCAATTCTCATTTTTTTTTCCCAGCAGAAATATCTTACTCAATTCTGAATATATTAGAAAGCCATGATATTTTTTATAGTTTTTTTGGAATTATTATCAATTAGATATAATTTTTAATGGATGTAAAGAAAAGTGGTTACTGTTTTCATTTGGATTCAAGTTTTACTGCATTATTTAAATCTTAAATATATAAAAAATGGAAGATATTCCTAAATAAATTTTGAGCTTTATTGTGCTATCCTTAAAATAAATATAAGTTTTCCTCGAAATAAATATAAGTTTTAGCCGTTGTAAAGAAAACCTGTTACTCTTTTCACTTAAATTTAATTTTACTTTATTATTTAATTAAATCTAAAATATATAAAAAAATGAAAAATATTTCTAAATCAATCAAATTAGTTATTTCTAAATATATAAAATAATAAATAATTTTTTTATTATTTAAATTACATGAAATTATATTTAAAATTAAATTAATATTTAATTAAAATTAAAATAACATTTAATTTAAAATTAAATTAAAATTAAAATATATATTAATATTTACATATAGGTATATAAGTTCCTTACTATGTATAATAAGAACTACATGTGATATAGTGGTAAGGGTGTTGGGATAATGGCCCTGAGTTCCAAGGTTCAATCTTTTTTATTTTAAAATATAGAATTTCGTAAATATATTGAATTTCATTATCATGTAAAGTGAGTTTTATACTTCCATTGATTTCAGTGTATGGAGTCTTTTTATTGCATATTTTTCAGTGTAGATGTTATTATGTGGACGCATTGATTTCAGTGTATGGACGCATAGATTTTAGTGTATGGGGTTTTTTATTGCATATTTTTCAGTGTAGATGTTATTTTGTGGACTCATTGATTTCAATGTATGGATGCATAGATTTCACTGTATGGAGTTTTTTATTGCATAATTTTCAGTGTAGTTGTTTTACCATGGACGAATTGATTTCAGTGTAAATTTCCTCGATGCATAAATTTTAGTGTCGATTTCAACAATGCATAAATTTCAGTGTATATATTAATGTTTGACTTTTTTTATATAGAGTCTAAACTGGAAATGGAATATCTGCATGCGGAAGATGCTATGAGACAAACCGGCAAAGAATAAAAAATACCGAATGTCGTAAAACATATCAAGGAAGAAAATCTTATGAAATGACAACAAAAGAACGAAAAGAAGACTTGAAACGAAAAGCAGAAGAACAAAAAGAAATTTGAAAAAGGAAGTTGGACGAAATGACAGTAGAAGAACAAAAAGAATGAAGAAAACAAAATGCAGTTCAACAAAAAGAAAATCGAAAAAAAATGGTTAGGCGAATTGACAGCAGAAGAACGAGAAGAACAAAGAAAATGAAACGTTGATCGACAAAGAGCGTATTGAGAGAGAAAGTTGAATCAATTGGAAGAACAAAAAAATCAGTTTGCAGAACAACAATAAATCAAAATGTACGAAATGATGGCATAAGAAGGAGAAGAACAAACAAAACAAAACACAGATAAAAAAAAGATAATCGAAAAAAAAGTTAGGCGAATTTTCTCTATTTTCCAATTTAACAATTTACTCAATCATAAATACTTATTACTTACATTATGATAATCCTCATAAATGTATCTGTGTTTTCAACTTAACCTGTTCCTTAAAATGTTGATCAAACTTCAGTTTTGTGTCACCACCCACGACTCAAACCAGCCTAGATCCAAATCCTAGGCTCTATCAAGCGCCGAGAGGGATCAAATCTCCCGAGGTGCAAACCTCTTCTCAGGTATTGCACTCAAGGAGATTTTCGAGGTAAACAATAGTCAGAGGGCAAGTTTCAATGGTTTTAGGTAGCAGTATTTATGGCATCCTATCCATACACTCTGGGGCTAATTGAAAAACTATATTGCATACCTAAGAGCACAATTTATGGATGGCCTAAGCCCTTAAAGAAGTCACTAACTATGTGCATTCCTGGGTGTATTCTCAGCAACTGTTGAAGGAAGGGCACCTGAGGACCTAGCTGCAAATGTATTTGTTCTTAAATTGATGATTTGGATAAGTCCATAGATTATCTCTTCCATGTCCAGTTGATTCATATTGGTGTATGTGTGTTGAAGGAAAGCATGTACTGCATACCCTATTGTGAAACATGTCAGGTGGAGTGTGGTCATTATCATCTTGTTTTTTTTACAACAATTTGATAACTAGTGTATATTGGTTGGGACACCCTGAGAATAAAAGCCATAAAATGGATTGTCCCAGGAAGGCTAATATATGAAGACACATGGTCAAGATAAATATGAATATTGCATCCCTAAAAACTTAGCACAACGAGATATTTTCATTTGCAGGTGTAATGGTTTCAATTCCAATACCTCCTGCTACTGCATCAATATGGCATGTTCCATTTGAATTGCTATTACAAAAATGAGCTGAAATAAATCATCTATGTATAAGTGGGACTTATTTTGCATTCCATCTATGCCATCTACATAAGAATTTGTTTGTATTATTAGAAAGGGTTTTGGAACTCCTGTAAGTGGTTTATTTCTCCCGATTTTCAATGTACGAATTATTTTCTCTCACTACATTCTGAAGCATACTTCGGAAGAGACTCAAGATTTATTTGTTGAAGATAAAGGTACCATCTATGAAGGTGTGGTCATTTTGTGATGAATAAATTGAATCAAAGGAATTGAACTATAGGGATATCCAGTGGGTTGGAAGAGGCATGATTTCACTCAGTGATTTTCATTTTTACTTTCCATCGTTGATATCTCAATCTTGGAGGGAAATGAAGTGTTTTCCCTCTTGCATTTATCTATGAACTTAGAGACCCCCCTATGTTGATCAAAGTTTTAGTAATCTACAAATATAACCATCGAAACTACAACATGGCGAGATGGCAGAGAAATCGACAAACAAGTCAAGCAAATTACAAAAGAAAAGAGTGAAATCTATTTGACTTCCAGTAAATCTAAGGATCAGGGACATTGGAGAAATTGTATACTTACGATCCTTTAGAATCTACACTCATTTAGCAAGGCCCCTCTCCATGGAGGTCTGTATCTCACACATTCATCCAATCGGGATGCTTTTTTTCTACTCATTTCGAACCCCTCTATCATGAATTAATCCTTGGTCTTTGGGTTGATTATTTGCTAGGAATTTTGGGTGATACGTGGAGAAAATGTTGAATTGATGCGTTTGTTTGTTAACACCGATCCATTTGGACCCAAAAATTGAGTGTTGTTGACCATGTTTCTTTCATCATAGTGGTGCATTCTCTCTTTCTTGAGGGGGAGAAACTTTAGGAGATCGGTATATTTTATGGGCTTGGAATATTTTGTTGAGAAGATGAAGTGGGTCGATCCCTCATAAAGGCTAGGCTATAAATGGTATGGGCTTGGAATATTTTGTTGAGAAGATGAAGTGGGTCGATAGCTCATAAAGGATAGGATAAAAATGGTAAGTGGACAAAATCCAAGGAATTGTTACCTTTTGGTGGTCATGGTTTGTCAAATAATTCTAATTTGAAAGGGCCTAGTGAGGCCACATGGCATCTTCATCAACTATTGATGGAGAGATTCCCCTTTGTTAGGGAAATTCTAAAGCATGGTTTTAGATTGGCAATTGGTTTGGATGGATTATAAGTGACTAGAAAAATAATTAACGGGTCATACAAGTTTAATAAAATCCATATAACATAAGTGATAGATATAAATTGCTTCTCATGTTTGTTTAATGTCCACATTTTCAAGTTTCAATGGTAATTGGAAACTTTTATTAATTTAATAAATGTTCATGTATTTTCATGGTGATTATTAATGGATAGATATATTTACCTTCTATCCATGGGTGGTTGTTGAGTATTTCATTATGTGATCTGCCATATGCCATGTAAACTAGACAGGAAACTTGACTACCATTCCTATCATGTGCATGGTTTTTTAGATACCATACAACCCAAGTTGCATGGGTCTATTTATAATTTCATCCTCTTATATTATCAACCCAATGTTAATAACGATCTTGATGTTGTAGATTCTTTCAAGACCATTTAGTTGGAATATGAGGTTAGTTAGTCTATTTCTTTATCTATGATTCCCATTTGTTAATTCTGTATGCTTTCATTGTTATGCTTCCATGTTATGCTTCCATCTTTTCCTTTTAATTGAATTGTAAATCCATGCCACATTGGAGTACAATAGGTATTGTCAAAGGATAATCTTGAGTTAAATTGAAGTAGCATGCTCAACAAGAAAACTAGGATACCATTAAGAGACCTATGAAAGTTCATAATTCCCTTCTTTTGATGATGAGAAATTTTTGGAAGAGACCTATGAAAGTGCATTTCCTTCTTTATCCCATACATTTCTCATCTCCATTTCTACTACTAGGGCACATAAATAATGTAACCCAAAAAATATTTCCAACAGTCATGACATAATAAAATCCCTTGACCCCATTTTCACACCCCCTCTCGCCGATTAACTGGTAATGATCTAGATGGACTCCATCTCCATCTCCCCGAGTTTTGTCCCTTGTAGTTCTCATCTCCATTGCTACTACTAGTGCAGATATATAGTGTAACCCAAAAACAATTTCCAATGTCGTGACTTAATAAAATCCCTTAACCCACTTTTCATGCCTCCTCCTTCCAATTAACTAGTAATGCACATGTCGATCAACTCCATTAATGAATGTTGAAATCGACCCAGTTTTCATACCCCAACCCAGTTTTCACGCCCCCCTCCTGCCAATTAACTGGTAATGAGCAGGTCAATGAACTCCATTAATGAATGTTGAACTCGACCTCGGATAATGCTCATGATGAAGAGTGATTAAAAGGGGAGAGCTTGAAACAAATGGAGAAACATTGTGTTTGAGTAATATACTTATTTGAAATATATGGTTCTGATTGTGTTTTTTAATGAATAACTATTTTCCTTATTTTCTTAAGTTCTCACTAACATTACATGTGACGGAAAATGGGATAGAAGGAATAAATTAATTTTATTCAATATGAAGGCAAGCAAGAAATGGATGGTAATGCATGATGAGATGTGTAAAAAATCACATGAAGAGATATAATCATTTAGAAGGTAAAAACATTGTATTTCACTCCCTAAACAATCACATGATCAATGGCTCACAGAGTACATAAACACATGGTTGAAGGAGCAAATTTTAAATTGGATCTACATAACAAGGGAATTGAAGTAGATGCATTCAACATTGGAATTGGATGGAAAAGTATTGTATGTAATTAACAATACATTGGAATTGTATGTAAGTATTAATGTTAATGGAATTAACAATGAAATGCACTTTTATTTCATGCATGCCCATATACTATAATATTTTATTTTATTTTATTTACACTTTCTTTGAAAAGATATCCCATGCCATATCGTTACTTTCCCACCATAAACCTTTGACTATATGGTGGCTCATAAAGAAATTTCATGGTTCATTTATTGAGATGGATTGAACAACCCATTTTCACACATATCCTATGAATATTTTTTACTATGTAGCCTAAGTCCCCCAAATTAAATCTCTCGATGTGAAATATATATAAAGTATAATTGACTATTATATAACTGAGTAGTTTCCCATGGTTGGATCTAGTTCAAAGTAATTATTTCCTAACGTAATTTTCAAGATGTTAATAAGCCATAGTGAATTAATAAGAGTAATATAAATGGTAGTTTCTAGGGCTTCAATGTAGATATAGAACTTTGATACCAAATATAAGGGTTTCAAGTACAATTATATTATATAAAAAATATACAATAATATTATATAAAATGTTTATGTTTATTTAGTTATAGGTTTATGTAATATAAAAATATTTATGTTTATATATTGAGATTTTTATGTTTATATGTTTATATTGTATGTTTATACAACATTAAATTATTTGCTATTTTCTTGTTTTGTTTACAATTATATTATATAACAATAAGCAAATTGCTTGTGCTCCAAGAACAAAAAAATACATATAAGGCCGTTAATGTAAGCGGTGCAAATGATCTGGTTCATGTCCATAATTATAATAGTGCTAGTCGTCAACATATCAACATGAATAATTTGGTGTCTCACTAGGACATCTTCATGATTCTATCTCGCTATAGGATGTCGTCATGATAAGACGTAACACTAATATTTTGGTGTCAATTAAATTGCTAAGCTATGACACATGACAGGGTCTATAATTTACTAAATTTTAACACTGCAGATCCATCCATGTCTTTGAATCCATCTACAATGTTAAAATTTAGTAAATTGTATAAATTTATTGTCAAAATTGTAATTAATTTTCATTGTCTGAGTGACACAACTAAAAATGACCAATTGTTATGTGGGAATTTCTAGTTTAGTTCCAATCCCATGACCAAATTGGACATTTCTCTTGGTCATTTTTAGTTTAGTTCTTATCCCGTGACCGAATTGGTCATTTATCTTGTTCATTTTTAGTTAGCTCACTTAAAATTTCTCAAGTTTGGTCATTTCTCCCTTGAAAAAACTATGATGACCAATTTTTTTGGTCTCCTAGTCACTTATCTCTCATTTTTTACTAGTGTACCCCCTCTTTACCCCTCTCCCACACCCCATATCTCCCTCGTCCCCCTTTCACCCGTTCCCACCCTCCCCTCTCCCCCCAATCTCCACCTCCCCTCACACTCTCTTCCTCTCATCCTTCTTCTCTCCCCCTTTCTCTTTGTTTCTCTATTCCTCTTCCATCGCTCTCCCTCTCCCTCCCTCTCCCCCCTCCCACCCTCCTGCACTCCCCCTCCCTACTCAACTTCTCTCTCCCTATATCACCCTCTTATCCCACCCTCTCCCCCTCCCCCTCTCCCTCCCTTTCCCTCTCTCTTCCTCTCCCTCCCACCCCCTCTCTCTCTTCCTCCTAGTCCCAACCTCTCTCTCTCTCTCTCTCTGTCTATCCATCCCTCCCCCTTCCCACTTCATATCTCCCTCACCCTCTCTTCCTCCATCTTTCCACTCCTTTGCCTCCCCGTCTCTCCCTCTCTCTCTTCATCTCCCCTCTCCCTCCCCCCTCTCCGTCTCTTCCTCTCTCCCACTCTCCTCTCCTCACCCCCTGCCCCTCTCCTTCGTGCTCCCCATTTTCCCTCTTTATTCCCTTTTTATCTCCCTCTCTCTCCCTCCCTCCCCCCCTTGCCCAATTTCCCTCTGTCAAGCCTGCCATCACCCCCCTATCCCTCTATATCTCTCACACCCTCATCCCATTTCCCTATCCCTTGATTTCCCCCTCTTCCTCCCTCCCCCTCCCCCTCTCACCATACCCTTTGTCGCTAACTCCTCCATCCCTTCCCCCCCTCCTGACCCAACCCCTACACTTACACTGAACCCTTCTATCTCCCTCTCCCCCATCATAACTCTCCCCACCCAATCCCCCCTTTCATTCCCACCCTCTGCTCTTCCCTCCCCTCTCACCCTAACCCCTTCCACTCCCCTCTCTCCCTCTCCCTCTAACCCTTTCTATCCCCCATCCCTTCTTCCTCTGTCCCTCACTCCCTTTTTCTCCCCCATCTCTGCTAATACTCCCTCTCCATTCCCCTCTCACCCTCTCACTCTCCCCTTCTGGCCCTAGATATATCCCACCCCCTACTTCATTTCTCTCTCCCTCTCTCTCCCTCTATATACTCCCTCTCCCTCCTCTGCCCTATTCCTAATTCCATCTTCTTCCCTCTCCCACCATCTCTCTCTCTCTCTCTCTCTCTCTCACTCCCTCCCTCTCCCTCCCCATCTCTCTCCCACCCCTCCCTCCCCTTCCCCATCCTTGTCCCCCTCTCCTTTTTCCCTCTTCCTCCCTCTCCCCCGTTCCCTCACACTCACCCCCTTCCCCTCTCTTCCCCACTCTCCTTTTGAACCTCCCCATTCCTCTTCTCTCTCCCTCCCTCCCTCATTTCCATCTCTCTCTTTCCCACCTTCTACTCCCCTCCTCCCCTTACCCTATCCCTTGATTCCCCCCTCTACATCCCTCCCCCTTCGTCACTACCTCCTCCATCTCTCCCCCCTCCTGAGCTAACCCCCCTAGTGACATTGGCCACTTCTTTCTCCCTCTTCGCCAACCCAACTCTTCCCATCTCGTTCCTACCACCCTTAATCCAACCTTACCCTCTCCCGCTAGTCTCCCCCCCATTATTTACCTCCCCCCTCCCCCTCTTATCTCCCTCACTCTCTCTAACCCTTCCTCCCCCTCCCCTTATTCCTATGTCCCTCACTCCCTTTCTCTCCCCCTCCCTCTCCATTCCCTCTCTCCCTCTCACTCCTCCCTATGACCCTCGTGTTCTCCCCCTCCATGCTCCATTTCTCTACCCCTATATCTCCCATTATATCCTCCCTCTATCCCTCTCCCTCCCTCTCCCCCCTCCCAATCTCCCTCTCCCTCTCCCTCCCCTCTCCCCCCTCCCAATCTCCCTCTCCCTCTCCCTCCCTCTCCCCCTCCACATCTCCCTCTTCTTCCCTCTCCCACATTCTTTCTCTCTCTCTCTCCCTCTTCCCCCCACTACCCCCTCTCACCCCTAACTCTCCTTCCCCCCTCTCCTTCTCCCTCTCTCCCTCCCTTTCCCCCTCTCCCTCCCTTTCCCCCTCTCCTTCTCCCTCCCTCCCTCCCTCTCCCCACTCCCTCACACTCCCCAGCCCTTCCATCCCTCACCTATACCCCTCCCTTACTCCCCCTCCCTCTCTCCCCTACACCCTTCCCCCCTCTCTCCCTCTCTTCCTCCCCTACCCCTCTTCCCCCATCCCTCCCTCTCTCTCATCCTCCATAACCCCCTACATCCCCCCTCTCCCTCTCCTCCTCCGGTCTTCCCCTTGCCCTCTCCTCTACCCCTCACCCTACCACCCTCTCCCTTTCCAACTCTCTCCCTATCCCCCATCCGCCTCCCTTCCCATCCTAATCAGTCACTCCTAACCACTCCCTCTCCCTCATCCACCATGTCGTCACCTAACAACCCCTATCCCAAACCTCTTCACATATCCCTCCCATCCCCCTAACCCTCCATCTCCTGCCCTCTACACATCCGCCTATATCTCTCCCTCTTCCCCCCTCCCTCCACCTTCCCACCCCCTCTCTCCCCATTCTGAGTCCCTCTTTCTCCCACTCCCTCTCACCCCTCATCCCCTTGAACCTACCCCTTTCCCTCACTCCCTCTTCCCCTCACCCCTTCATCTCCCCTTCTTCTCCTACAACCCCTTCCCAACCCCCTCCTCTCATCCCCCCAACCCTCTTACCCTCTCCCTTCCCCCTCCCCCTCTCCCTCCCAATATCCCTACCACATGCTCTCTCTTCCTCTCTCCTCGACCAACTCCTTTTCCCTCCCCACCCCCTCCATCCCCTGCTTCTCCCCCTCTCCACTCCATTTCTCCCTAACTTAACCTTTCCCTCTCTCCCTCCCTCTCTCCCTCCCCCTCTCCCTCACTTAGTCCCACCCCTTCCCTCTCCCTCATCAACCCTCTATGTCGCTCCCCCTCACTTGGTCCCACCCCTTCCCTCTCCCTCATCCACCCTCTGCCCATCCCCTCCTCTCCCCCACTCCCCTCTCCCTACCGCACTGCTTCTACCCATCCCCCTCTCCCTCTCCCCTATGTTACCTCTCCCTCTCTCCCCATCACCCCCCCCTCTCCCCCTCTCCCTTTACCTCCTGCACACACCCTCTCCCTAGTCCCCTAACCCTCTCCATATCCCCCTTCCCACTCCCTTGGACCCTCCCTATCCCTCTCCCACACCCCCTCCATATCGCTCTTTACCACTCTCCCCTATCCCTCCCTCACTTGCTCTTGCCCCCTCCCTCAACCCCTCCCCCTTCCCCACTTCCTTCCCGCACACACCCTCTCCCTAGTCCCCCTAACCCTCTCCATATCCCCCTTCCCCACTCCCTTGGACCCTCCATATCCCTCTCCCACACCCCCTCCATATCGCTCTTTACCACTCTCCCCTATCCCTCCCTCACTTTCCTCTTTCCCTCTCCCTCAACCCCACCCCTTCTACGCCTCCCTCTCTGCCACCCCTTCCCCACTCCCTCTCTCCCGTACCCACTCATTGTCCCTCACTCCCTCTCCCTTTATCCCTCTCCTCCACTCTACCCCCCTCTCCCTTCCCTTCACTCCCTCTCGCCATCCCCCAAACCCTCTCTCCCCATTCCCAGTCCCTCTTCCTCCCCAGTCCCTCTCACCTCTCCTCCCCTCGACCCTACCCCTACCCCTTTCAATCACTCCCTATTTCCCTCACCCCTCCATCTCCTCTTTTCCCCCTACAACCCCCTCCCCACCCCCTCCTCTCGTCCCCCCAACCCTCTTCCCCTCTCCCTTCCCCCTCCCCCTCCCCATCCCCATCCCCATTTCCCTACCCCCTTCTATCTCTCCCTCTTTCCACTAGCCACTCATTTTCCCTCCCCACCCCCTCCATCCCCTACTTATCCCCCTCTCCACTCCCTCCCTCCCTCCCCCTTTGACTCCCTCCCCCACCTCCGCCTCTCTCCCTCCCTTCCCTCTCCATCATACACCCCTCCACCCCTCCCCTCCTTTCACCTGCCTCCTCCCATATATTCCCTCCTCTCCACCACTCCATGACCCTACCACACTCCTCCTACCCATCCCCCATGTTCCCCCTCCCTCTCTCCCCTTCCCCCTCCCCCTCTCCCTTTACCTCTCACACACCACACCATTTCCCCAATCACCCAACCCTCTCCATATCCCCCTTCCCTCTCCCTTTTCCCCTCCCTCACTTGCTCCTGGCCTTTCCCTCAACCCCTCCCCCTTGCCCCACTTCCTTCACTCACCCCTTACCTTCTCATGCTCCCTTACCCCCCCCCACTGACTCCCTCGCTTCCTTTCCCTTACCCGCTCGCACCGCCTCCCTTTCCCTTACCCACACTCTCACTCCCATTTCCCCCTCTCAATCCCCCTTTACCTCTTTCCTCCCTCTCCCTCTCTCCCACACCCTCTTCTCTCCTTCTCTCCTTTCCTCTTCCCCTACCTCTCTTCCTCTTCCACCCTCCTCTGCTCTCCCTCACTCCTTCTCCCCCTCCCCACCCCCTCCTCTCATCCCCCCTCTCCCCTCCCCCTCCCTATCTCCCTATCCCCATTTACCTCTTTTCCTCCCCCCTTATCTCCTTCTTTCCATTCCTCTTCCCCCACCTCTATTCCTCTCCCACCCTCCTCCGCTCTCTCTCACTCCTTCTCCCCCTCCCCACCACCTCCTCTCACCCCCCCACTCTCGTCCCCTTCCCTCTCCCCCTCCCCCTCCCCATATCCATACCCTGCTGCTCTCTCTCCTTCTCTCCACAACCCACTCCCTCCTCCCTCCCTCCCTCCCTCCCTCCCTCCCACAATTCACCCTTTCTCCCCTCTCCCCTCATCCCTTTCTCCATCTCTCCCCATATTCCTCCCTCCTCATCTCCATCTCTCCCTCTCTCCCTCCCCCATACCTTCTCCCCCCTTCCTCCCCCCCCCCTCACTTGGTCCCAACCTTTCCACATCCCTCATTAAAACTCTCTTCCCCTCCCACTCACTTGGCCCCACCATCCCCCCTCTCCCATATCCTGTCACCTCTTTCACTATCCCCTCTCCCTCCCCCACTCCTTCTACTCCTCCCTGTCTCCCTCTCCCATCGCTTCACCTTCCCTCTCTTCCCTACCCCCTCCTTGTCCCTCCCTGCCCCTCACTCCTTCTCCTCCACTCTACCTCCCTCTTCCTTCCATTCACTCCCTCTCCCCCCTCCCCAAAACCCTCCCCACTCCCTCCCCCTTTACCCACTTCATTTACTCTCCCACTCCTTTAAGCCTCCCTCCACCTCCCTTTCCATCACCCACCCTCTTCAACCTATTCCATCCTCTCGCTCACCTCTCCCCTCCTTTCCCCCTCTCACCTACCCATCCCTCCCTCCCTCTTTCCCACTCTCCCCTCCCTCCCTCTCTCCCACTCTCCCCCCCTCTGCCCCTTCCTCTCTTCCTCCCCCCTCCTCCCCTTTCCATCACTCCTTCCCTCGCCATCCCCCTCCTCCACCGTTCCCCTCCCCCTTTATCCCCGCCCCTCCCTCTTTCTCTCTCCTCTTCACCCTTCATGCCCCTCCCCACCCCTTCGCCTGCTCCCTTGGTCCCTCTATCCCCCTCCCACCCCCCTTGATCTCACCCCCTCCCTCTCCCCCTCCTTCCCCTCGATCTCCCTCTCTCTCTCTCTCCCCCCCTCCCCATCCCTCTCTCCTCCCCTCTTTCTCTCTCTGTCTCCTCCCTCCATCTTTCACTCCATCTCCCCCTCACCCTCTCCCGCTTTCTCTCCCCCTTTCCCTCTACCTCTTTCCCTCTCCCCCTCACCCTCTCCCGCTTTCTCTCCCCCTTTCCCTCTACCTCTTTCCCTCTCCCCCTCACCCTACCTATCTCTCTCTTAACCACTCTCTCCCCCTCTCTTTTTCCCCCACCCTCTCTCTCTCATTAATATTCAAACATTCCCTCTCTCTCCCTCTCTCTCTCTCTCTCTCACACACACATCAATAGTTAAACATATGCATTAAAATACAATACATCATTATCCATCTGTGGCTTCCTCCTCCATCAATACTCAAACATATTCTCTAAGGTAAAATACATCATTATTCAAATCAATAACCATATAATTCAAACAAAGAGAGACAAATTCAACACCTATATCTCATAAACATAAAAATAAAATTCATTGTATATCATATCATTTTCAATGCATACAAAAATCCACATTTACATCTCTATAAATAAATAAATATAAATTTTTTTATATCAATTTCATTTTAAAATATACATTTTTAAAATTAAATGAACTAAAAATAAACAAAACAAATAAAAACATAAAATATAATTATTTTTTTAAATATACATTTTAAAAAATATTTATGCAAAAGAATTGTGTGCAAACATTAATAAACATTAAATTAAATTAAATATTAAAAGACATTTCATTAAAGAAGTCCTCTTTTTAATAACACAATCATAATCATATATATATTTATATAATCAATTTTTAATTGAAAAATAAAAATAGATAAAAACATAATTATTTTTTTAATGCATGATAATAAAAAAATATGGTAAATATTTAATATCGATAAACATTAATACTACATCTAAAATAAAAATCTATTTCATAATATTTATCCTGATCTAAAAAAACATTAAGAAAAGAATACCACTATGTTGTTAACAAAACATTGTGAAAAAGATTATCACTATGTTTTTTTAGTTGTTTGAATGGAATTCATAACTCTTCAACATAATAATGAACAACTTGTCGTTATTATAAACAAGTATAAAAATATTAATGTTTTTTCGAGTGAGTGGTGCTGGTAGAATTATTTTGACATGTTACATATGTTAGCTAACATGTTACTTAGTGCTGGTAGAATTAATTAATTTAGCATATATAAGTCATGAAAACCATCCGCAATCATCACGATAACATGTTACTTAGTGCTGGTAGAATTAATTAATTTAGCATATATAAGTCATGAAAACCATCCGCAATCATCACGATGGATCTAAATCAAGTTCCATGTTGTAGCACGCTACCTTTAAAAATTCCATCCTACATAGGCAGACTAAAATCTAACAAAAATTTCAATGTATATAGTTACATCAAATCGAATTAAAACAATAGTAATATGCACGAGAAGCTTCAACTGTGCTAGCCGATAGGCACGAGAATAATGTTTTCCATCTAGGTATGGCCATTGGCTATGCTTTGACTTCGGTTTTGGCAATTTTCTTATTTGGTTTGAGTTGTTCTGAACAGAAACGTCTAGCAATCACATCCACAGAATGTTTGGGCTCATTGATAGGAAAAGAAATGGTTGCAGTGGGAACATAGTCCCATCCAACAAATGGATCTGCCTCTTTAATGAATGGAAATAAATCTAGAGCTGGAAATGGATAGATGGGTCATCAACTACGTCTTTTCGTTAGGGTTTTGTAACTGATCTCCCACGGTGACGACAACTGAGTGAGCTATTGTTTGGGTGGGAATAATAAGCGAATGAACAAATGCTGTAAAAGAGACGGTTAACCGTTGTTCCTCAGCAATAATCTGGCCCTAACGCGTACATAAAAGATGTTATCATACAATTCTTATAATGTCTATAGCAAAAAGTATCACTTAATTCATAAAAATAAACTCGAAACCCTCAACAAATGCTGTAAAAGAGACGGTTAACCGTTGTTCCTCAGCAATATTCTGGCCCTAACGCGTACATAAAAATATACTAAAAACAACTTTTCTTGTAGTTTGGTCCTAACATAATCCGGCTTTCAAAAGGAACGGAATGCCTCTATTTACAACTCTGAACATTAAAGGCGAGCAAAATACTCTGTTAGCTTTCGAAATATCAACCTCATTCCACGGTCTGAATGCCACGAATAATAGTTTGGAGCGATCTTTAATCAACAAACAGGCTTGAAATCCTTGTGGCTTCTCCTCCCAATCCTAAATGACCGGATGAAATAAACATCGTAGACTAATTCAGCTCCAGAAGCGCTTAAATTGTTTAAATCGTTGCAGACGCTTGTTTTCAACCAATTCGAGCGCTAAAACTGAGGCTTCTCTCGGTAAAAGGAGCATTACTCCCTTCAATGTTTTGGCACGAGTCTTTTATTTTCTGAATGACATCCAGTGAGTTCTCGGGTATTTAAAGCACCAACGTGAACAAAATGCGGTTAAATGATCGGGTCAAATATACCACCAATTTCATCTAAAGACCGAGATCTCTACTTTAGCATTTTAATGGTTCATTTTTCTGAACAACAGATTTTACTGTTAATTAAGTTGTATCTCGCACAAAAATTATAAAAAATTAGATCAAACAGATGGGAAGATGCATTTATTGATGAATCCACAAATAACGTCGTCGAAATAGGAAACAAAACAGTGAGCTATGGTCATTTAAGAATATGGTCATTTAGATTATTTACCTCAGAATTAGTATGAGTGGGAAAACCAAGATGGTGTCCACTTCAGGCTCAACTGCAGCCGGAAAAACCTAAAAATCCAAAAAGCATGGATTCCCGCGGCCAAAGGAGAGGGCGGAAAAACAAAAGAGATATACCCGAAATGACAGGGTTAATAATAGAGTAGATAAAAGTTGCACAGTTTGTTGGTCTAAAAATAAAGAGGTGGGTAGAAACTCATTCTTAGATTAAATTTGATTCAACCAACAAAAAATAAAAAACGCAGACAGGAGGAGAAGGAGAAGCATACATACGTGGACTGGAGTAACACGGACTTTTTTTCTTCGTTGCATTGCCATAACCCTCGTAATTTTTTATTCTTCTGTTTCTGATAGGTTGTAAACAAAGCTGATCCCTGACAAATTGCTAATGAATTATATTAAATTAGGAGGACATAGCAGAGAAGAGAAAATCAAACCAAAGCGTTCAAGCAGCATCCTGTAGAGGTCCTTCCAGAGCAGCATGTCAATTTCCCCTCCGAGTGATAGCCTTCAGAGCAGAAGCTTCCCGCAGATGGCCGGCTTGCTGATCCCACAGAAGCCGCTCATATCTCAGAAAATCGATCTACAGAGTGTTCTATAGGAGAAGATGCTTTTAGGCTTTCCGGAGCGCGTAGCTTCACCACAGAAGGCATGGATTGCCGGTGTTACAAATACAAACTCGGATGGAGTGCAGTGGCCACTCTGGTTCTATTGTCTGTCGTGGTTGTAGCCGTGTTTTTCAAGAGAGCCAATTATAACAGACAAACAATTGAAGAATGGGAACGTGAGCTCTGGTCCCATCGCCACGAACGGATTTCCGGACGGTGTA